>JAABNX020000057.1:8012197-8023344 GCA_015163995.2 Mormyrus lacerda
AGCATACGCCCTACAAACACTGCCACCTTTTGGTCATGTGTAGGTACAGTTATATGCAATCATACATTTATCAACACCTGTAAACAAATTTCATATAAATCATATAAATAATAAAATTATTTATTCTTCATTAGGTCATTTGTACAGGCGAGGAGCGGAAATTTCTGCGGTTGGGCGGTATAATCAAAATCTCTCCCGTTGGCCAAATTTATATCGTATACCGTTTATACCGCCCAGTACTAGACAGGATGCTACATCGTTTGATGGAAATGAAAATGATCAACCTACAGAGGGCTGAATTCAAAGACACCCCGAGAATCAACGTGAAAAAATGATGCGGCAGGTTAGTCCAGTTTGCCGAAATTTAATTGCAGCAACTCAAAATCGCACTCAGTAGTTTGTATGGTTCCCACGTGCTTGTATACATGCCTGACAACGTCGGGGCGTCCTCCTAATGAGACGATGGTTGGTGTCCTGGGGGTTCTCCTCCCAGATCTGGACCAGGGCATCACTGAGCTCTCGGATCGACTGAGGTGCAACCTGATGGCATCAGATGGACCGAACATAATGTCTCAGAGGGGTTCTATTAGGTTTAGGTCTCATTGTTGCCCCACTAGTGCAGCTGTTGTTAATTTCATGAACACCAAAGCAGCTGAAACAGATTAACAACCCCCCTGTTACCTAACTGACCAGATCAATATCCCAGAAGTTTAATTGACTGGGGGCTATGCTTCGGTATGTAATGCCAACTGGTAGCATGGAAGCTTTAATGATCTAAATGTCTTAAGACATCAAAAATGAACATGGTAACATGCTAATTTTCTGTCTTAGGTATAAATCTGACATGTCGATGCAGAGGGTTTCTGCCCGATGGCCAATTTTTGTCTAATCTTCATGAGTTTATGAGTCAGTACATTTTTGACATCATGGATTATTATTTTTTTTATTTCAATCTTCTTGTTTTTGTCAACAAAAAGTTGAAGAATAAGTTTTTGTCGATGAAATTAACACTGACTTTTATAAAACATGTACCTTATCTTCGTTGAACACTTTATGCAGCATGATTTCTGTAAAAAAAGCACGATGTACGCAGCAACAGCCATAATATTATACTCAGTGTTGGGGAAGTTACTCACGAAAGTAACCCATTGCAGATGGAGGTGGAAAGGTCAGGTCCAGAAAGTACAAATACAGACCAAGTTTTGTTTCAACCAATCACTATTACTTTCCAACTCGGATGAAAACATCACGAAACGTCACTTCCCGTTCGAGTTGCCCAAGTGACGTAATGTCAACATGGCGGCTTACACACTCAACAGTAATTCCATTTTATAAATCTTTAAAAATGTTTATTTTGTTACATGTATTAATAGTTATAAATGTAATTGCACGTGTTCGATTTAGAGAATACCATATAATGACCGCAAACTGTCCTAGCATGCAATATGAGATTTTTTACCGGACTTGTCTTTGGTTTGTTTGTAGTTTTTTTGCCTCTCGAAAAAATAATATTGGTATGAATGTACTAAGATATTTTATAAAGCCTTTAATGTGGTTTGACTAGTTCGTGTTTCTTGTTGTCTCTCGAAAACACAAGCTCACTCCAAATCTGCTCAAATATAAAGCAACAACACACAGCAGCGTATTCATGGGGGCAGCCATGTTTGTTCCGAGATGTGGTAGCTCGATCGGGACGTTGTCAGACGTAATGTCACTCAACTCGGAATTTCCGAGTTCCGAGTGAAAAACGAACGCACCATAATCTGCGACTGTGACTCTTTATACTCAACTGGTTGGTTTAAGCAAAGCCTTTCTCTGTGTACTGGTACTTTCTGAACCTAAACTTTCCACCACTTTCTGTAATATATTACTTTTGTGAGTAACTTCCTCAACACTGATTATACCATAAAACAGTACACATTGTAACTTGAACTGGTTAACTTTATCTCCCTGAAAAATACCGGACGTTAATTTGGATAAATAACCACGTCATCTGGTATGTTAGCGGGGAGGGTAGGAGGGTAGGTTGATCTTCTCTCCTTCCTTTACTTGCGTCAGCAATACCAATAGTACACCGAGAACCCATGGAACCGCCCCAGCCTACAAAGGGCTTTTCTCTGTAGACCAGCCCATTGTTTTTGAAAATGGGGGGAGGATTTTTTCCCTTGGTTTCGTATGAGAATTTATTCATTTATAATATTATATATAACCCTTAATAGTGAATATATTAAAATATTCAATGTATAATATGGAGGTTATCGTCTCCCATTTCTTCGCTGCCCCTCCCCGAGCTTCGTGGTAACTCCTAGCCTCTTACGTCAGGCGGATGCGTGATGAAACCCTTTACAAATGTGCCGGTCCACTTGTTCCGTTGTTCCCCCGGACGGGCGACATTATCCACGCTGGCACAGTGTATGTGAATCTAGGCGGTCTGCGTCATAAAAGCATCGCTGGTAGATTAACTTTAGCGTGAGCGTCGCCGCTGTCGCAGTTTTCAAAGGCTAGGTATGTATCCGGGCTCGGCCAGGTTGTGCTCGGCGCTTCTCCAGTTACCGGCGTTCAGCGCGTCTTCGCTGGTCTCCCACGGCCGGAGGTCGACCCTGCTGAGGAATCTCTCCCCGGCCCCGGCGTCCTGTCATACGGTTTGTGGGGACGGCATGAGTGTCAAGCCGACTGCAGCGGCGGCAGCGGCGACAGCGAGCTCCAGAACAGGCGAGTGTGTGGTCTCGGGCGCATGGGGGGCGCCTGCCTGCCTGTCTGTCTGTCTGTGTGTGTGTGCGCTGTTATCTAAAAGCCTATATAATGCATCAATCCATCCATGGTGGTCTGGAATCTGTCCACGTGGTGCCCAATGGATGGGATGCCAGTGTTTGTGATATAATGATATACATGTGATACATTTTGTGTAAAGTACTGAACACCCTTATGCAAAAGTCGCTACTGTCATAAACTTTATATAGTTCATTAAATGTCATCTTTTTTTGCTAGATCAGTCATTACAAATGGGGATCAGTGCAAGTCGGTACCTAAGTTTTTACTTTACTTGCGTGCTTTTATAAAGGCACTTGTGTTTTTTTGTCTGGAGAAAGTGGTTTATGTTCTAATGAAGCAGCGCGGACTATAAATGACTTAATGTAGGTCGTTAGCTGTGCTGTCCCGTCGTTTCTGTCTCTGAATATGTAAGAAATATTTGACTCTGTAAAGGGCATCGAGTCTAACTGATGACTCACTACATTACACCAAATTACTGTAATTATTTTGCTGCCACCGTGGCGTTGTTAGGTGTGAGCAGCCTAGCCCAAATCCGAGATCATGACTCAGCCCCCCCGTATCCCGTCTGCTTAGTAATGTACCTATGAAGAACGTGAAGGTTAAGATTAAGATGCGCCCCATCAATCATCACCGCACTAACTAATATTTGATTGTTGAAGCAGTGAGCCGTTTCACAAGTGACCCTCCGTTACTTGGAGGAAAACCTGCGAGGTCGGTCGGGTGATTTTCAGATGCATGATCTATTTCAGAAGCTGGACATGGGCTGCCGTTAGCGTTATGGTTAAAGTTCCTAGAATAAAATTAAGCTATTCTCACAGGTTATCATTACCCTCCCTTTGTATTATTATTATTATTATTATTGTTAATAATAATAATAATAATAATAATAATATTCGCGGGATCATTTTAAGGAAGACTGCAGCTGGGTTGATGGTTCCTTGTGCTGAAGATCAGTGTATCTGTCCTGTCTGGTCTCATTAAAGCTCATTTCATTCCAACCCCAAAGTAAATCTTTGTTTAAGGATGTGTTTGATGATTGTTGCCATAGGAATCTTCTACATCGCTGAGGTTGACTTGACTCATCTCCTATCACATGGGAACTATGTTCTTGGTTTTGTACTGGGTGTTTTGAATAAAGTTCTACCTTAATCACCATGGGCTGAGGCTGAGGTCAGGTCAGGTCAGGTGCTGAGGACAATATGGAAAAAAATTGTAGTAAGATGAAAAGTCACTGAAATCACTGATGTTTTTATGTTTTCTTTACCTCTATGGTCTATTTTTATATTTATTTGGGATCAGTATGAAATGTTTAACTTTTGTTAGCCAAACAGTTTCTTGGCAAAATTTGTATGCCATGTTTGTTTGTGTTTTACATAAGATTTTGATTTGTAAACTGTCAGAATATATCTTCCAGCCTCTTATCCTGGTCCAGAGCATGTTAAATAAAAATGTCATGAACATTAATTTGCAGCTGGGAGAGTAAATTTAGGCGTATTCTCCAAGCAGTTATAGGTATGCTAGCAAACAGCGTGTGTGTCCATCAGTGGGCAGTAGGGGGCGCCCTGCAGAGTCACACTCACAGATGACCTTGCACCTCCGTTGGCATTTTGGTTACTCTGCCCTATCAGAGAGCGGCAGCCTTTCCCTGGGTGTGTCTGTTGAAAACTTCACGTTTAAAAGTCACACTGCCTGCCGACGGACACCCTCGGCCTCCAGTCTTGGAGCAGAGCAAACCGATATTTGCGTAATCTCGACGGGAGCTGAACATGGACTCCGTGTGTAACGGTAAGGCCGTGCAGTTGCTCATGCTGTGAGATCGGGTCACCTGTTCGTCGAGTCAGAACCGATGGACATAAGCCAGCTCTTGGAAGCCGACTAACCCAAGAAGGCTACTGTGTGACAACGTGCTGCATTTGATTCAGTGTTGATAGGGGTTCGAAGGCTACTGTGTGACAACGTGCTGCATTTGATTCAGTGTTGATAGGGGTTTGTGTCAGCGGATTGGCAGTAGTAACACTCGGATGGGTGACTTCATATCTTTACACGTGACAAGTGCTGTGGACAATAAGCTTCTCTTATTGCCTGGACCTTACAAATCAGAGCTTAATGATACTGTTCATGCAGATGTTCTATTGGAAACGTTTAGTGCGGTTCATGGTGAAAGGGCATTTTTGGTGTTTTTCACGAGGACCTGTGCTTCTCTTTTAATGTATCCAGTTCGACAGGCCTGATGCTTTTTGTTAAATGATACGTTTGCCCTCTTGAACCAGTCCTAAACATGGCTAGGGTCTTGTGACTCAAGGCCACCCTATGCTATGTAGATACTGCGGCTAGCGTCATGCTCCAGGGGTCGTCGGTCTCCGCGTGTGTTTGTCACGTCGCTTTTCTGATTACCCACAATGCACTCGGAGGCCGGCTCTGGGGCATTGGACTCTTTGCCCCGCACTCCGACCTCTTTCCTCTCTGTGCCTGCTGTCCTTTCTCCTCTCGGGCACGCAGCCGTGGTCATCTTATCCAGATGCGTGCCTGTGACACTTCCATAGTGACCAGCTCCATTTAAAAATATCTCGCCCCCCCCCCCCGGCAAAGATTTTCCACAACAGGCCAGGGAGGCTGTCAGCTTGTGCCAGTGAATTTGCCTTCAGGTCACAGTGGATAAACACACCCAAAGAGAATGAGTGTCACCGAAGTGATTGACACGCACATACATTGAATGCTGGTCCACTGCATTGTGGGAATGTGTACAAAGGGCAGCGTACGCCCAGAATGAGTATTACAGAATGTATTTACATTTGCTGTTTGAATGTTTGCAGTTTTTGTGGGGACGCCTAGTGAGATGTAAGCAAATAAATAAATAAATACAACATGGAAACATAGGAACTGTAAGGGTGTGAATTTCTGGATGCTCGTCAACCGATTATACTTTGACCAGGATGGATGGCTACAGTCATATTGCCATAATAGAATTTATGAATTTACAATATTATATTTCAGGTTATAACTGTTTAAGTGACATGACTAAAAGTGAGAAGTGAGCTGTGGGAAAACCATCTATCCTCCCTGACTGAACAAACTGGTTATTTGAAAGTTTATCATTTACCTCAACTCGGGTTATGCCTTCTGATCTGATGAGAGCTACGCAGGTCAAAGTTGAAGCTTTGTCACTTTGGTGTCACTTTCATTTGGTGTTAAATATGGTGGGGAGGCAGTGGAATTTGTGTATTGGGGGGGGGGGTAGTTCTGTAGGCCAGGATGCCCCATTCAAGGCCCCTGGAGTTTTGGCAGAGAGACCCCAGTTCCCACTCCTGTGTGTGCCTACAGGGCAGCCAGCTGCTTGAGTTAATGTGCGTGTTGCTGTTGGGTTCCTGTCCCGCGCACTAATGTGCCCGTCTGCCTTCACAGTGAGCTCCATGGGCAGCGGCGCCAGCAGGCTGTACAGTGCCCTCGCCCAGCCGGGACAGCCGGCGCTCTCCGAAGGGGGCGACACCGACGAGGTGCTGCGGGAGTGCGAGGAGGCGCTGCGCGGCCGGCCCCCGCGGCTACACCGCCGCTTCGTCGCTGTCGAGGCTGAAGCTCGGCAGCGCCACTCCATCCGGGTCATGCAGTGGAACATTCTGGCCCAAGGTAACGTGACTCACTACTGCCCTCTTACAGTCGCTGATCGCAACTACGGGTGGTGCTCGCAGTCCTGTTCGACAGCTTAAGTTTAAGTTGTCCGGATGAATCGTTCCTGTCGACACAGCATTAGTACAGCAAAACAAATTAAGAATATTATATTAATGTGATTATGTGGAGTCCTGATATTTTAGATGATTCTAGTAAAGTCTGCATCGTATGTGGTCTGTTACCAGTTTTATTTTATGTATTGTTGCTGTTTTAATTCCCTTTTAATGTTTCTTCCAGTAAGTACTTTTAAGTGAAGGTTCCCCAATTCCTGTCCTTGAGGGCCGGTCTGCAACACAGTTTGCAGACCGCCCTGCTGAAACATACCTACTTAACCTGGTGAAATGCTGATTTAAGATGGCTTCGAGCATGGAAATCTGCAGACTGGCCATCCAGGACCGGAACTGGGGAACTAAGTGTTTATCTTCTCAGGTTGCTTATTCATAAATTACAAACTTGTGTATAACCAAGCTTTTGCCATGAATAGATGCCTAGCTGATTGCATGGTTTGAACATTTCAGTTAACTAACCAACCAGCTGTGACGTGATGTAGAGCCTCGCTGACTGTTAACGGTATTTATAAGTGCATGTGTAGGCCCACTTAAAGGCGCAGTTGGTCAGTGGTCTGTTTTCCGTCTGCTTCCACAGCCCTCGGCGAAGGCAAGGACAGCTTTGTGCGCTGCCCACCCGACGCTCTGATCTGGGCCGAGCGCAAGTACCTCATCCTGGAAGAGATCCTAACATACCGGCCGGACATTGTGTGTCTGCAGGAGGTCGACCATTACTTCGACACCTTCCAGCCAGTACTGGGCAAGCTGGGATACCACTGTACCTTCCAGCCCAAGCCGCACTCGCCCTGCCTGGACGTGGAGCACAACAATGGCCCCGACGGCTGCTCCCTCTTCTTCCGTCGCGACCGCTTTGAGCTGGCGGGAAGCGTGGGCTTGCAGTTGGCCGCCGCCGCGCTTGACACCAACCAGGTGGCCATCGTGCAGACCCTGCGGTGCCGAACGACGGGCCACAGCCTGTGTGTGGCCGTCACGCACCTGAAGGCGTGCTGCGGCTGGGAGCGTCTGCGCAGCGCCCAGGGCGCCCACCTGCTGCGGGCACTGGAGGAGACGGCCCAGGGCACCAGCGTGCCGCTGCTGGTCTGCGGTGACTTCAACGCCGAGCCCTGTGAGGACGTCTACCGCCGCTTCGCCACGTCCGGCCTCAACCTGGACAGCGCCTGCAAGTTGTTGAGTGCAGACGGGCAGACGGAGCCACCCTACACCACCTGGAAGATCCGGCCCTCCGGCGAGGTCTGCCACACACTCGACTACATCTGGTACTCGCGGCACGCCCTGCGCGTGGACTCCGTCCTGGACCTCCCCACGGAGGCACAGATCGGACCAAACCGCCTGCCTTCCTACAGCTACCCGTCGGACCACCTGTCCCTGGTGTGCGACGTCAGCTTCCGGGAAGAACCCGACCGGCTGCTGTAGGTCCCCAAGGACCGGGTCGTAGAAGCCGGCTGAACTCTGCCTATTTATTGCCTTCAAACTGCACAAGTCGACCAAAACTAATTTATTATTATTCTTTTTTTTTATTCATTGAAATACAGAAGCTGTTTTGTTTGTGCTGCTTTAAAGTCTTAGCGGGGCCTGGGGCCCAAGGCTCATCACTGAAAAGGTCTGTTATTGTGTTCCCATTTCAGACCGGAAATTACTGTCAGGACAGTTAATCCATCTAAAGCAGGGGGTGGGGATCCTGATCCATGGAGAGCCGGAGTCGGTGCGGGTTTTTGGGATGACCTCTGTCAGCCAATAATAAAGCAGTGATTCCCGACTCCAGTCCTGGGGACCCACTGTTATTGGCTGATTGAGAGACCATCCTGAAAAAACTGCACCCACACCAGCCCTCTATGTAACAGCTTTTCCACCCCTGATCTAAAGTGAGTTTTTGTGGCTTCAATCTAAAAAAAAATTGTTTATGGTTACAGGTTTTATGCATGGAAAGTAAAATTCTCTGCAAATGCTGCATAACTGGGATTGACTGAAATGGATCACCTCCTGTAACAGGGCCATCTTTGACTGCGTTTTCCTTCACAGTGCTGTTGGGGTATAGTGTATTAGAGGCTTTGGTAACCCCGATCCTGGAGTGCCGAATTCAGCAAGTTGGCGACGAATCACACCTGAGAACCTGCTGGATACTGTCACTCCAGGATCAGAGAAGGGCCCAAAACGGGGCCTGTGTTATAAACCGTCAAATTTCAAGCTGAACACTTTGTGAATGCGGTTCGGTGATATGCAAATTCTGCTGCCATGTTCTTCTAGTTCATTGCAGCTGAATCCTTAACTTATTCTGCATAGACTTATGGGTAATCCCGTTCCCTCGTGGCAAGGGACTGTTACATGCGTAAATGCAATAGTGGTGTTAGTGCACCCTTCCCAATAAAAAAATGTTATGCTTAGTACTGCTGTTCGACCGGATGACATCTCTGCTCTTAAAGGTCTTGCTCTCCGGCTTCTGGTCGCCTCGTGTTCTCGGTGAGCCTGAAACTGGCCAGGATTCATTCTGCGGTCTTCCAGATCCAGCAGGCTTTAGCAATAACTGCCACAAAAGCCCCTTAGTAGCTAAAGCCCTCCAAGGCATTTAAACCCATGTTTGTCTGTGTTCTGCTTCGAATAGCTTTTCTCAGGACGGACATTATGTTCTCCCCGTGTTGCGTACATTTCCTCTGGTTTCCTTCTGCAATCCAGACAGAGCTGTGGTTTCCTGTCCACTTCCAATGCTTTTCTTAATCTTCTTTCTCAAGACTATTCATTTGTGCAGCGTAGGAATTCAATGTCACGCAGCTGCTAAACACAGCAAACGTGGGCTCCTACCATTTTATAAGAGCAACCCCCAGTCTGCAGCAGTGCCTTGCTTCTTATTGAAAGCACACTGCCACCCAGTGTCAATTAAGCAAACTACATATTTTATAAAATCTTGGATGAGGTGGGGTGTGTGTTCTACAAAGCAGGATTCTTGAGTTAGCTGGGTTAACTTAAGATAGTCATGACTGTCCAATAGGAATGCTCCTTACCTAAACTCTCATTGAACAATCATGACTTCTAGCTTAAGTTAACCCAGCTAAAGAAGTCCAGAGGGCTGTTTCACAAGGCAGGATTTCTTGCTTAGCCAGATAACTTGTCAGATTTAAGGCAGTCTGGGTAAGGGAACAAAAATAAAGTCCATTTAGTCCAGACTACCTTAAATCCAAGAAGTTATCTGGCTAAGCAAGAAATCCTCCATGGAATACCTCCCCGCGTTGTAGAATACCCACCAAGACCTGTAACCTTTTGATAAATGTAGGTTAATGTGGACATTTATAAAGGAAAAACCAGCAACTTACTGTTACTGCAGCAGAAGCACCCAATATCGAAGTTGTCATATGAAAATGATCTTCGCTTTTTCAGTTCTTGGAATACGGGTTACAGTTAGCTTAGGAGAACATCAGCGATTCCTCATTCTCCGGCACGGGAGCGCCTCCTGCCGCCACTGATGTGCATTGCATGAGAGCACACAAATGCTGCAATTAAGCCAAAATGCATAAAATGCTGAGTCCGACCAATGGCACGACGGGACACAAATATCCAGCAAACAATGCATGAAAGACAAAATCGTTTAATTTTTTTATATTTCAGTAAAATCTACTTGAATACACTTTGAAACAAGAGTACAACAAAATAGAATATACTTCAAATGTTGAATATACAAACTAGTTCAGTCTGAACGCGAACATCTTCTCCCCCTCAACTTAAAAAATAAATGAAAGAAAATGTAGAGCTGCAGTAGCTGCAAAGATTCATGCTAAAATGTTTTTTTTTCTTTAAACTGGCAGAAAGACAGAAAAACAAACGGTGAAGAGATGCCGAGGCTATACAGCAGGCGGACTTACAGCGAGGTCTGCGTAAGCTCCAATGCCAGCAGGCATCGAACTAAAAACGTGTCGTATTCTGAATAATACTGCGCTTGGTACAAGGTATCAAAAAAAAAAAAAAAAAAAAAGGAAATCGGCTGTACACAAAAAGCTTATTTACCTGAAGATAGCGGGGAAATAGATCAATCTAAGGCTGCTTTGAAATTTTATAAACTGTATAGGATATATACAAAGTCCCTTTTGACTTCCTCCTTCCAAGCTGCTGAAAATCAGCATTTTAACCCTCCGAAAGGCTCGCGTAGCACCCATGGATACAATGTGCACACAGTGATAGTCAAACTGCTGGTTTCATCATTTAAAAAAAAAAACCCTCTATACAAAGTGTTTAACTTGACTTCCCTACAAGTTCGATTTCACTGATTGCCCCCTAGTGTTCAGTATACATAGTGTCAGTAATTATAGTGTGGGGGTTGGTCCCTTTTCTCACCCCTCAATTCCTCTGCTCAAGATGACCCCCCCCCCAATGTTTCTTATATGAAATTGTGGTACAAAGTCCCACTTGGAATTGTGGGAAAACTTTTTAAAAAACAGGGTCTTGTCAAGTCCATCGGTGTTTAAAGTCACTCTGACTATATTATACAAAATGTAATTGAAATGTGAAGCAGATGTACAATTAAGCTCCTCCAGACCGGCGCTCTTTCCGGCCGCTGAGCACAACAGTCTCTGTCTGCCCGCAGAATCGGAGCCGTCAAGTGACGTCATACCCCAGCCCC
Organism: Mormyrus lacerda; assembly: GCA_015163995.2. Classification (NCBI taxonomy): domain Eukaryota; kingdom Metazoa; phylum Chordata; class Actinopteri; order Osteoglossiformes; family Mormyridae; genus Mormyrus; species Mormyrus lacerda. The sequence continues at coordinate 8,023,310 of JAABNX020000057.1, forward strand.
GCCCCCCAGACCCCCCCCCCCCCCCATCTCAGCTC
>JAABNX020000057.1:8038009-8053808 GCA_015163995.2 Mormyrus lacerda
TGTAGCTAACTATAAGGATTAATGATTGTAGACCAAAATGTATCAGTTATTCATATCATTTACAATTTCCACATAGTTGAACCACTATTAAACCTAAACGAAAACAGCCAATCGTCTTGAGCTTTCTTTGTACGTTTCTCTGTGGAGTTCAGTAGTTGGCCTTTTTTGACTTGTTCTCCCTATTTAATAATAAAAATTAATGTTCATAGATTCTACTTTGTTTATATTCCATTATCAGTGCACAATTAAGTTCCCATGATAATATTTGTGAATTGTTTTTCAGTTAACTTAAGTTTAAACCATTCTTAACTAATCAAAATATTTAATACTCCATTAATGGAATCATGATAGGAATTAAAGATTTTTGATGCATCAAATCGATCCCTAAATAATAGTAATTCGATCGCCTGGCAGCCCATGACTTACACCCCTAGTGGTCACTGCCATAGACATGTAGGACTCAACATGAGCGTACCAACATAAAAAGACTGCATTAACGCAATTTCTGTTATTCACAAAAAAAGAAAAAATAAGGTGATGCACGATGCCGGACTTTGATTCTGGTCCGAATTGTCGCAAAGTCACACTGGAACTACATTACAAGCAAAAGCCGCAAATAACTCACCATCAATAATCAGCATTGAGTCATTTGCCGGCCCTCAGTGACTGGCGGCAGCTACCAAGTGGTGCTTTTAGCCGACGTCCTCGGAAGGCTTTTCCAGGGAGATGATTGATCAGAGGAAACCAGCTGCACCACAAAGGAGTGGAGGGCAAGCTTCACAGGCTGCTAAAAGCACTACTGCATTAGGACGACGGCTCGCTCAGACAGAGAAAATACGCCAAGGTGCAACTGAAAACCCATATTTGCATGGGAGCCTCATTTTTCACACCATGTCCCTTGTTTCCTCTGCAGGTGCACTTTACTTCACGTCAGGAACACAAATGGTATTCAGGACTGTGACACCGTCATTTCAACATCACTCCACACAAGCCTAGCTGTCTTCCAAATGAGGTGTTCAGGGTTGTAGCTAGCTTAATACTTTATTCTCCAGGCTTTCTACCTGGGGTTCACAGTCGCCAGGAGGACCATAGAGGAGTTGTACTTTTCAACTTTTCATGATCATGCATTAGTGGCCATGGAGGGGGGGGGGCAGTCCCTGTCTTTGGTCAATTCCATTTGGGGGTCCATGGTTTTGAAGAGGTTGAAAACTCCTGCTAACTTCTAACTTATTCTTCAGGAAAACACCAACTTCTACTGTGTTTTTGCATGCAAATCTGTAGGTGAGTAAGAAGCCAGTCAAAAATGCACACACTGCAGTTCTACAGGGGTGTGCTGCTCCAATTCAAAGCCCTCCAATTCCAGAGTGCTGTCTAGTCATGAACTTAAGTTCTGGATAGAAACTGATCTGGTCACCAACAGACACACGGCTGCAGCATTCTAGGATCAAAATGAAGCGGACCAGATCTGTGTTGATACAAAAGCATTTATCTTCTGAGTATGATGCATCAACTCATTCATGGATATTCCTGGGATCTGAGCCAGAAATCCTTAGATCCTCCAGTCCTGGAAGACCGGAGCCCTGCACAGTTTTTTGTTTACCCTCATTTAAGACATCTCCTTGTGCTAATTACAACAGAGCCCTTGAGTTGAATCATTTGTGGGGGAAGGGGGAAAGAACTAAGCTACACAGGGTTCCAGCCCCCCAGGACTGGAGTTTAACACCCTTGCCTTAGATGAAGGCTACACTTAAAGCTCTCTACCACCTGCTCTCAAGTTTTCACCATATTTTATATTAAATGAAACAAAGCCCAGAGGGTTACATTTGTCCCTTATTCAACTGGTCACAATGCCAGCACTGAAACAGTGCCTGGATGCCTACCTTAGATTCAGTGCCATGGCACCTTTACAAGAGACAAATCATGAAAATTACAACTGAATATTGCCCTTCCTGTGGAAGAATCCCAAATCTGCAGGGCAACACTGCTGGCGTTAGTCAGTGTGCTTTCACAATCTAAAGGAAACGGCGTAAAGCTGTCAACAGGACCTGTGTATGATGCCAGCGGGTGGGGGTGCGGGGCACAGGGTACAGAAACAGGTTGATTCTGCTGTACACAATTGTTGGCTTCCATGTGCGTGGGATGGGAAATTCCCTCCTAGAGGAATGTTTTCACTGAGGTTTCCTTTTCCTACAGAGACAATGCTGAACCAGCACGCATACTGCTGGATGCTATGAGGAACCTTCAAAGCGCAGTGTAGATAACACCCCACGGGCTAAACACAGCGACTTCACATCCTTATCTGCTGAACCCTAAATCTCTATTAAACCTTCTATATTTCCAAGGTGTTCATAGATAAGCCTCTACAGTGCTTATTTTATACCATGGCACCAGTACAATACTCAATGCACCAGTGAAACCCTCGCAAACTGGCAAAGCCCACACCCCCCAAAACTCGACCCAAGAGCCTAAAAAAAAAATCCAATCTCAAAATCACTACTTTACTCTCGGCTCTGTATCTCACTTTTATTTCATAATTTGACTCTCCTAGGAGGTCACCAGCATCAGTTAGGCTGCAGATAATGAAGCATTCAAATAAAGTAGCATGAGGCAGCCTGCACACAGACAAACACAGGCACACACACGCACATGCTGGATTCGCAGCAATGCGAGGATCACGCGTCAGCCCTGGCCCAAGGTGTGGCGGAAAATCATCGACAGCATGAGGGCACGACAACAAGCAGCCCTGTGTTCCCCTGGTCCAGAGTACAGCCTCCCCACTGATCTCCGCCTCCCTCCCATCACCACAGCAACCCCCGCTGCCATGGCGGCTGGCTGCCTTCCCGCTAACTCGAGGCAAGTCCCTGACTTTGCGGAGGACTGATGTCGTTTTAGCAACCCTTTCCTGGTCTTCCATTGCGTAGAACCAGCACTGAGGCCTTATCCAGACCATGCTTTTCAGGGCAGCAATGTCTTCTCATTGGTCAAAATGAAATCACTTTTACAAAGCCTTTAGTAAACACAAATTAAACAATTTAGAAGAGGGAGTGTTATAGGAAGGAGGATTTCTCAATTAGCTGGGTTAACTTAAGCTAGAAGTCGTGACTGTCCAATAGGAATGCTCCTCACCTAAACTCTCATTGGACAATCACGACTTCTAGCTTCTCAGTTAACTGAGAAGAGTTGCTTTGTGGCACGCCCCCGAGAACTCGGGTCATGCTTACATATGTAATGGCTCCATCAACTTCATCAGGTTCTGGACAGCAGAACTGGGAGAAACGGGGATTCAAACCCTAGAATGTCCAGAACTGTGGTGCCATGTGATTATTTCCCATTGGAATAGAAAAGGCCAATGACTGACAGGACATAGCAATGCCACATACCCTGGGGTCTAAAGCCTCATTTCCCCAATAACTACTCAACACTCCACCCTTCTCCAGGCTCAGGGGAGGCCCATGGTTTCCCTTTAGCTAAGCAGCAGTAAATTTTTCATGACAGCCTGGCAATTTACCGAGCCTGTGTAGTGGTTCAGAATTCATGGAGACAGTTACATCTCTGGGGTGGGGGCACATTTCAACAGCTCTACTTGAAGCTCCATGAGGAGTCGTGAACCTGGAATGATTCAGCTTTGTGCTGCTGAGAGCCAAGACTGATGGGGTTTGGTAAATCGCAGTTGAGCCCTAACAGAGCAGATACCCCAGCTGAGGGTAGCACACGGTGGGAAGGAGGCGTGAGGGAGGAAAGCTGGAGGACCGGCTCATTGCAGCTAGTTCCCATAGGAAGCTTTGTCACATGTACCCAACGCAGGATCAAAACATGGCAACGTGGAAACAAAGCAGAGAGGCGTTCCCAAAAGAGCAAGCATCAGCTGAAGCAGAGACCAAAGCCACACTGCACAACCACCTCAGGAAAAACACACCATGCCTACCCTATGTTCTCATTGGCCTTTGCCATAGCAAGATTAACACGCCGTGCTTTTAAGTGTAAGGTCTGCGTATAAATTAATTCCATTCAAGATCCAGAAGTCAGCTCCGCATGCAGAATCAAGAACACCGGCAGGACGGATCCGACACACATTTAAATATTCATAATCCAGCTTGAAACTCCAGCGCCTGGTGAAAGCAGGAGAGCCCAGTGAGGGGATGTGGATCCTATGAAACTCCCAGTGCATGCAGACATGCATGTGTGTGGGGTTGCAGAGGCATCGTGACAGCTTGGTATTAAGGGGCCCAATACCACCTTCATCTAATGAACTTTATCCTTACTGTATTCTCGTCAGCCAAGTCGACCTTAAACCACTCCAACAGGTCACATTCAGTGCACGCATGCTGACCGTCTGACACTGCCTCACATAGGGCTGTCGCAATCACGTCGCGATGCAATTGCAATTATATAATTATTGAATATCTCCTCTTTTAAAAGACGTTGTGGCTGCTGAGCTCCTCCTCTCTTTACCACGACCTCAGTGCTTATCGCTCCCATGATTTACCGAAAGAGTCACATGTGGCGTGCTCCGCTAACCGAATTTAATAAACATAAGGATACGCCGAATTTATACAGACAGCTGACTTTTGGGCATCACAATACGCATCTCATTAATATCTTAGGCACAGTACTAATCTCCTTACCAAATTGTGGGTGTTAGTAAACGTCCATTTACAAATGTTTCACCTGTCATCTACAGCCATGGAGATTACTGCACATGCACCATATCATTACAGTCACATCAAGACGTGATCGCAACAGCCCTAGCCCCACAGATAATCACTGCTCCATCCAGTTGCTATTGGAGATCTGGAGAATCTGGAACAGCAACTTCTCTGTCATTCTGGAGTGGCATTCCAAAGGTCAACAGCACACGGAATATCCTCACAGCCAACTAGCGTGATGGAAATAATATCAATCCTATATCAAGTGACTCCGATTTCAGAGCTCATGAAAGAGAACACTTAAACCACAAGTCTTTTCTGTAGTGTCAACTTGCCTCACCAGAGAAACCAGTTCAAATATCTAAGGGCATATTTAAACTTCAAGTGGATTAAAGTGTAAATTACTTCTAAAGCTGTACAATTTGCACTAATGTAAGAAAAGTACATTTATTAAAAACCAATTTAGTATACTGACAGTTTGGAGTCATTGTTCACTCCCAACAACTAACAGTGTAATCAAAGATCACACTGGAACCTCCAGACAGCCTCAGTCTGAGGCCTATTCAATGTGACCACAGTTACGTGTTTGCTGTCCTTTGAAGACACGAAAGAACTGTCCAGCATGCCATCACAGGAGGCCCAGTACCTAACACCAGCAGAGCCTGTTCATACGCATCCAACCTGATAAAGCTGGCTTCTGTGTCCTTGGCTTTTCAAATCACACTCTCCTCTATTATTCAAATAAACACTTAGCAGACACGATTGGCTCTGGAGAGGACCAACCCTTGTTCTTAATTCAGATGTCACACTCCATCCAACACACTTAATTATGGTGTGCCTAAAACAACCAATTCTCTAATATCTGCATGCTATTAAAACATAGAACTAAATGATGCTTGCATGAAGACCACTGAGAAAACTGTATGGTTTAATGATTGACCGCGTACTAAAATAGTGATCTGACCCTAAGACAAACCAAGAGGTACATGAGTAATGGATTTAATTTCGTAAACAGCACTAGACGCTGTTAGTTTGAAGACTCTCCCTCTGGCTGATAATCTAAATGTATAATGTAATTTGTTTACTTATGAAAGGAAATGTCTCATAGATAGATGTTAATGCCACATCAACAAAGAATGTAAAATAAGTAAAGGCTATCTGCATGGCACATTACCTTTAATCCGAAGGCACTACAAAACATCAGCTCCGGACAAAACACGACTGCTCTGTGTAGATAAAGCGCCCTACGGGATAATGTGCTGTTACACTAAACCCATTACTGATATAAACCAGTCTTTTGCGCGGGACTTAAAACTTGGTGTACCAAAAGTAAATAATCCATTCCATTCGTCTCGTATACACTATTAAAAGAAATAATTCTCGTGGCCATTCGATATGCATTATGTGAGTGGATAACAAAATTTGATAATAAGCACCAGCGGCCAAATCTGCACCCGAATCAATGTTAATAAACCTCGCTTCATGGATTCCCAGCACTGTCGATGCAACTCGACGTGCTTATTTGGATGATCTGAACAGGGTTAAGGACTCGAGGTACCGCGTGCAACGAGATCAAAAACAAGCGAGCCCGTTAATAACCAGTCTCGGGGTTCGGGCCCGATCTCTCACGTGCCGGAACAACAAACAGATGACGTCGCCGGTGTCACGTGACCCAATAACGCACAGCACGAAACAATAAAGCGAAACTCGCGACCGCATCATTACGCGCATTTAACGCGATGGAGGTCCCAAACTGGAGGACTAAGCAGTTGATGCCGATCGGCCCTTTTATACACAGTGCTGTTTGTCCGGTCCGCCGAATTAATATCTGATTTTTGTTTTTTAATTAAACTACAGGACCCCCCTACCCCTTATCACGCAAGGTACAAGGAGTAGGATACTAGCATGAATGCTAGCTAACAGCCCACCTGATCGGCTGTCCCCCGGCCACGTAAGACAAGTCAGCTCCATCTGCACCACCATCGTTATCAGCACCTCCGTCTCCCCCGGTGTCAATCACCGTTCAAACCCACTTCGGATACCCAGGCACCTACCCCCCGTCGTTATCTTTTGTGTCCAGTCCCCAAACCGAGATCAAACAATAAAATTGTAACTAAACGCCACATTACGGGCGTGACTGGAGGCCGTGATGAATGAGCAGTCTGACCGGAGCTCAGCCACCCGCCTCAGACCAGCGGCCCTCCACCCCGCGCCCTCTAATTATTTACAAGCAGCTCTGGTTTATTTCCTTTTGCATTTTACTCTGCATTATATTTAGTTAGCAAGCTGGCAAACACGTTACTTATTAGCAAAACGTGCAGATTAGCAGGAGAGCGGCACCGAAGCTGAAGACAAACTTATTATTTATGTGTTTGCGGGGAGACCTAAAACACGGAAAGGCGAAAGGAGGCCGAGACAACTGCAGCGAGTAGCCAAGCTGCGCGGTCAGGGCTGAGCAAAACCGGCCGCAGCCTGCTAACCTCGGTCGGCGACACCGCCCGCGGGCTGAACCTGCGCTGCCAGCCCAATACAAGCTGCCGCCCGCGGTAAGCGAGCCGCACTCCGGCGGCATTACACGTCGAAATAAATGAGAAAAAAGACATTGAATTGGTTTGAGGGGCTTGTGCTCTTACCCGGAGGCAGCTCTTTGTCCGGTGCGTAAAGGATAAGGCGGGCCCCGGTCACCCCGCTCGGCGGCGGCGGCGCTGCCAGTCGCTCCGCTCCGCTGTCGTCGGCTGACAGGACGCGGCGTCGCCTGCGCGCGGCTTCCCCGAACCTGTACCCTGCACTAGCGCGCTGCGCAGCGCGTGGGAAAAGCGCCTCGCGGACGTGCCCTGTAATTCTTTTCTGCCTTGTTTTTGTTTTGTTTGTGTTTTTTTCTTGATTGTTTTGACGCGAGCCCCTCTCCTCTCTCAGGCTGCCGGAGAGCGAAACACGGCCCGTGACGTCACGCTGCCCCCCCTTTCCCAGAAATTACGGGAGGTTACGCTCCGGTGCCCCCCCCCCTCCGCAATATTACATTAAAACACACCGTGGGTTTCGGAATCTTACACTTCTCCATCGGCTAGCATTTTTTTACTTTACCACACACATTTTTAAACTGTTCCAAACAACTTATTTTTTTAACTCTAAAACGTGTCACAGTTGTTGTAAACGTGCTGTAACGCGGGATGTATGACAACTGGAAATGCGTTTTTACTTCGCTGCGCACCGCGTCTTTCGAGTTATCATCCTTTGGTGTTGTTTTGGCGCCATCTACTGGTAATGTTATTGTATTGATGTGCAAGTAGAAATATGCATTTCAGTGCTAATGTTGCTGTAGGTAGGGGCGCAGCTAGAGATTTTGGACCCCGTAAAAAGATATCATATTGGACACCCAAACCAGACTAATTAAATTATGTCCCATATTTTTAGTGCTCCCCCCTCACTTGGAGATCCTAACTCCCCCCCCCCCCAGGGATGTAGATGGGTAAACTAAATTCAATATTTTACCAATAAAACCTTGCATTCCAGCAGAAATTGTCTTAGTGAAGTAAGGTATTTGTCGTTTTTATAGCCAAAGAGACGGCATGGGGATTATGTTTCTAATTTTTATACACTCTTTATAGGCAGACATTTTTAATATCTTTACGGCGGTTCTTTAACGATAATCAAATGTATCTGCTAACACTGGTTTTCATATCTAATTTAAACGTGTTTTTTTGCAGGACAAACTACTCTGCACATGCCAACAGGCACAAACTTCACGCCTCCACCGAGGCAGCAGGCAGCGTCCACGTCAGGGCATGGCCACTCCGTCAACCGGAAGGGTGACCTCCTGGCCTGTAGGGGGCTTGCTGTCATTTTCAGCAGGAGACAACAGCATATCTTCAGCAGGCACCTCGGCTGATTGGCCTCTGCTGGATCACATGGCTCCTCAGTCCAGCTCCTGGGGCTCACACAGCAGGCTGTTGGCTTTTGCCAGACTGGGAGGCCTCTCCACTGGATTCTGCTACCTGCCCCATGGCAGCCGGGGTACCGGGGGCCTCAGGAGAAGCTACACGAGGAAGCTATCTTCAGCGACAGGTGCCTGTATCAGCTGGGAAGTCTAGACTACAGGACCCATCAGGAACTGCTAGTAATATCAACCAAAATGCAAGAAATTATGCTTGAAAAGTAAGACTCAGTGGAAATACTGTGTGCTGCCAAAATAAAGAAACCAGTTGGGTGAGAGGTTAAGCCAGTCTGTGACTGACAGCACAGGGTAAACCCTCTGGATTCATGCCACGTTATTTATCATTCTTACTGATGTCCTATATACTCTGGTTACAGTAACACAGATTTAGAATTTAGATATCAGTGTTGACACACCACAGCATAGCACACAACAAAACGTGTCCTCTGCATTTAACCCATAGGTGACGTCGTGACATATCAGGGGGCAGCTAATTCAGTGCCCAGGGAGCAGTGCTTGGGGGACGGTACCTTGCTAGTTGGGGATTTAAACCTGCAATCTTTCAATCACAAGTGCACTTCCCTAACCATTAAGCCACCACTGCCCAGATGAGATGACAGATAGATTTCAGGGATTTTATTGTTATTCATCATCTTACTGTTATTCAGATTCAGAAAGTCTTTTTTGACTCTCAGTTGGGCCTGGCTCGGACTCAGATGAGTCTTTTGGCTTGGCATCAATACTGGCAAAATTATCAGTGAAATTTTGTCTGCCAAAAATGATGGTCTTGTAAGCCTTTTGGAGGGAGAGGGTTACAATATTAAGTCATACTGCAAATTCGTAGAGAACAGCTAATTGGCGCTATTTAATTACAAGTCCATGGGGAAGAGAAAAAGCGCTCACATAGATGACGGCAGCAGCGAGGGACCCGCCGCAGAGGACGACGTAAGCCAGTTTCTGCCCAGTGCCACTCGGTAGCCCATATGCCAAGGAGCGGGCTGGAATCACTGCAGCACGCAAAGACGCTGGATAGTACTGTAGCTCTCCAGTGCTTCTTACTATAGCCAGAGTCGCTGGGACGTGACACTAAGTCAAAATTAACGGGAAACCGCAAACTGAACACCTTAGTCTCGGGGAAACCCTGAATTACAGCAAAACCAGATATCAGACACAGCTGCACTCCGCCCTCATTCATGCAGCACAGCCACGGCAACGCTTACCTGACGTCATGTTAGAATATCAGTGTAAATATACCACATTCCTCAAAGATATCAAATAGAATTTTTGCTCGTCTCATTTTAATTGTTGAAGCAGTATTGCACGTAAGCATTGATGTATGGGGAATGGCAGATTCATATTTCACTTTTAATTATTTCATACAGTGGCAGTTCTTTATTGCATAATTATGCCTACTGCATCCGTTACAGATAGACAATCATACCGAAACTATTGCAGAATTTTGCAGGGGGCAATAAAATAGTTGTAACTCGCCATTCTCTTCTAAATTGAGAGTTCTGACGGCGTAACCAGTTTCAGAATGGATCAATGAAAAACATGCCCGTAACGACGGTGTAATGAGAAACCTGAACTGGCGATATTAGACGGCTGGGCGCTTTGGCAGAGGACAGCCGGTCTGGTTTGTCCCGTAAAGGATACCCAGTGTTTACTGGATCGTGAGAAAAATGCGTTTGGGCGTCTATAAACACAGCTGTCCAGACTCGTTGCTTATACACTGCTGCTTTCTGATTTCTGTTGAGAATCGTCTATATTAATTACCTGGAGAGTCTCTGTCAAACCAGCAATGTTTGACAGAGACTGGACTATGTGAGAGAAGTACAGTGTCTGTCTGTCCATTAAGCTTCTGAAGCTTTCGTTTTAATAACATAACTTAAGCACACACGTGTATCTTATTGAAAAGTCTAGACAGCTACAAAGGTAATTGGCCACATTTGAGATTTTTGCCCGATTCTTTGGATAATTTTGCATCCCTGATGCAGTCTTGTTTCTGTATGCCGTGTACTACTGTCCTCCATTAGAGGTACAGGAATATGTGCTCATACAAATAATGTAGGAAGGTAGGCCTTCTTAATTTAGGCTTTATATATGCCTACAAAGTATAGGCCCAACATAATGCATACCCGAGATCTATACAAACAGAAAAACAATTAAGTACTTTTTCAAACATGACTAAACAAAAGTAATATATGTCTGTAAAGTTTCGGGTAACGTACTTCCTCAAAGATAACGGCTAAAACAGATGGTTTTGTTAGAAAGTGGTTGGCTGTGTTACTGGATCTACACAGAATAAATAATAAATGTACAGTAAGAAAGAAGTTGGCCTATTTTATGTTCGTTCCCCGCACATCATATTTTTAAAATCTGGTCAGTAAAAACATCACCAGCATATAACTCACCGCTTTTGCATAGCGACATCAGAGACCTATGTGCCAAAGAGCCTAGTTTACGCCAGGCCGGTCTGCAGAAAGACATCGCCGCTCAGGAGCGCGTTACCGGGACGGTGCGCAGTCTAGCAGGGTCAAGAAGCACTCCAGCTGACCGCGGGATGCCAGCCCCCCCGCCCCTTGTGCCAATGCCCCCTCCACCAGCGTCAGGCCCTCGGGCAAAATGCAAGCAGGCGGGCGTGTGACTGTTAACACAGGTAAGAAATGATGTTCAACTCTGCGTCCTACGTCCTGTTTGCCTTTTACTTAAATTATCTTAAAGGTTTAACCATAGTTTGCTTTCAAGCAATACGGCACATTACCAAAATATTAATGCTCGTAAATAAACTTTGCTTTTAAATAACAAATGTACTTAATAAGCAAGTACACAATACTAATGCACTTAAATAAGATACTGATTTTTTTACTTTGAAATTGCTATAGTCAATGCGACTGTGCTTTAAAGCACCGCTTCCATTGTCTGCTGTAAATCGCATCTGACTATAAAGACAATTTCTTGATAAAGCCCGTGAGAACAAAAACATTTATCAGGAACTGAAAACAAAATTTACAAATTAGAGAAGTTTAATAGCATATTTTCACTAATATTATACATTTCCAAAGCACCTGCAGGTCTTTAAGAATACTAGAAGTATACAGTAAATGGTCGACATTCCTGTAAAACAATGCAGAGATTAACTGTGTTTTTGTGTGTTTGGTGCAGATTCTGGATCTTCACACTTTCAAGCTTGGAAGCGCAGTGTATTTACAAGTTTATTTAATACACATTGTTACAAATCATTCAATATACTGTGCATAACACCAAACAGACCACATTAATTATGTATCCCTAATACAGACAGTACTGTCTCCCAATCTGATATCTTCTGCTTTGCTCTGAGGAAAAAAAAAAAATACACACAGTAACCAAAATTGAATTATTCAAAGCAAACATCTCATCTGATCATGTATGAACACAAACACGACAGCATTTTGTATAAGGATTACATTGCAACACTTAACACACGCTACAATACAAGTAATTTCACAATGTGACGCAGTCAGCCTCAAACGCAAGGAGACACAGATGGCGGACTCCCCACTCACAACGTCCTCAGCTCTTCATTCCAGTCCATTCCGTCTATTATACTCAGCAACATCTTCGCCGTGTTGCTTGAAAAGCTATAAAACAGGGGTTGGGAAAGGCAACGGCACAAATATTTTTAAACATATAAAAACATTTCTGCACTGATTTAATAAAACCAGAAATGTAGGCCAACCATTTTAACAGTGGTGCGATATGAACAGTGTTTTAAAATGACTCTGGACTACAGTCAACTCTGGGATTGCATGCATCTAGCTTTCGTTTTGAAGTGAAATTATTTTATGGGTCCTGTTCTTTATGACATTACCAGTGCCCAGAGAGCAGCTGAGCTCCCAAACGCCAGACCCACACGGAGCCAGTTCGGATTGGTGTTGTCTGGCTTTCTGGCAGTAAATGCTGACCGGGTAACACCTACAGGAGGGAGAGAGGCAGTTTGTGGTAGTTTGTACCCCGATCACAGCTTGTTCCTACAACAGTAACACTCGACATGTCTTTTATTATGTCAACAAAAGACTTCTCTGGCAAAGTCTGCTTTTCTTTCAGAGCAAAATTCCCACGGGCGGGAGATATGACCCTGTGATACGTTTTCGACATACAGTTTCCCGGAAACATAAATAGATGTAAAGCAGGGGTCTCCAACTACGGTCCAGGAGAGCTACTATCCAGTATGTTTTATATCCTACCTGGCTTCTGATGAACCGCACTAGTTCTCAGGTAAATACTAGGAGCAGGTGTGGCTCATCAGAAGCCAGGTAGGATAGAAAACCTACTGGATAGTAGCTCTCCAGGACTGGAGTTGAAGACCCCTGATCTAAAGAGACACGGTTCTGACTCATACTAGTTATAAGGCTTGTAGATCAGTTAATGAATAACTGTTGTAATCAAGCTGTTGGCGTTGCTTTGTTAGAAATAGGCGACTATAAATAATCGTATGTCTTTAACAAGTGGGGAAGGCAGTAAAATAATAATGACTTGTTCGCTTTATGTTCATATTATTGGTAATGTTAGTTAGTTATGTAGAAACAGAATTGTGAGAAACCTAGAGATTACTAAAAACGTTTAAAACTCCTCCGTAAAACACAATGACATGTTATTGAAGCAAGGTCAGCATCGGGCTAAAACTACTGTTAAAATGGCTAGCTTTCTAAGACAAACCCCGAGCAAATCGTTGGATTTATTTAGTAGAAATTACAGCTGACATAACATCTGTTGTCTACTCACTCTTGCTGACGCTGGCCGTCTGTAGTAATAACCTGTTTAAAGGCATGTCTTCAAATATTCTCCAGTATTTTTTCGGTTAGGGTCCCGCTTTGCTGCACTCGATTTTCGATTCGTCAGACTAGTCGATCCCAGGGAGGAGATGAACACTGATGATCACAGAGTAACTGATCCCAGTTGTACCTTACGTATACATTAGGTGTAGTTTATTTATACTATACGGGTATTATACTTTTAAATGTCATATAATTCTAATGATATTTAACCAGTACCTGAAATGTTTTTTAAGCGTTCTTATTCTGGTGATGCAAACAGCAATACCTCCTAATTTTGCAGTTACCTTGAAAACGTACATATCAAAGTCCTGATTGCACAGGACTACTAATTGATATTCAATCTAAAATGGCTGACCTTTCACGACAGTCTACATAGCTGTGATGCAGGGTTGTAAACTTTGGTCAGCTGGCTGGCCTGAGATTTTCAATTCGAGTCTGTAGACGCATTTACATGTATGTAACAGTTTTATAGCCTTGTAAATAGTCTGTGGGGTCTGCAAACTATCCCAACAGTTTTGATACCCTAATAAACATTTTCTACTGAGTGCTAAAAAAATTAATAACATTAAAAACAACTCATTGGTTGGAAAAGAAGGAGGTATTTTTCTGCATCAGTGTCACTGTTGGCAAACATATTGAGATGTTTAGAAGTGAGTTCTCGGCGTTTGTCTGGTTTTGGACCGAAACTCAGCAGAATTACCCAGAAGTAAACATTTCTGCCTGAATGCGGTGAGGAAGGATGAACAAGAAACAGACTTTGTGAAGAACAAGCTTTATCAACAATTCTTTTTGCTCATTCACACCGAGGATTATACAGCCACTTTAATACGTATTTATATATATTTAAAAAAACACACACAGGGAATGATCAACGGTGGGAAAAATATAGAGTAAACGAAAAAGTCAGAATAATTTTCTTCTATATATATATATATATATATATATTTATTAACGCCACTTTTGAAAGCCTACCTGATGGAGAAAGTTCTAATCAAGCACATATTGGTTATTATGTTTAATTAGAAACTGTAGAACACTTAAGTTTTGATGCAGAAGTCGAACAGGTGCGATCACGCGGAGGGTTATTCCGTCTGATCGGCGCCACCTAGCGGCGAAGAGGCGGAGGCGTGGGCCGGTGCTCGGGTGGCTGAGCTGCCGGACGCGAAGCCAGAGGAGGATCGGCCATTTTAGATGGGAGGGGGGTCCCCTCAGCCACCACGTGAGAGAGGAGAGCCCGGAGAGGGAGCGATCGGGCGAGAGCGGAGCAGAGAACGAGGGGAGGACAGGGGAAAAGACGTTCACATGTGCTGAGCTCCGGCAGACACCGGAACAATGCCGACAGCCGTGCTGCCGCCGAAGGAGAACGCCCTCTTCAAGAGGATCCTGGTGAGCTGATGCATAGCGACCACCTAGCATCGTGTCTCATCATGCTTAGGGAGAGCAGGGTGCCCGGCGATCGGCCTAGCCCCGCTCGGCTGGCCGGGCTCGCACTGCCGCAGATCGGCTTAGGAAGCGCCGGACTCGGCTGAGCGGCCGGCGCGTGCCCGCGCAGTGCGCGCCGCCGTGCCGTGTACGGGCGCGCACGGAGCCGCTCGGCGGGGCTGCAAACGGCGACGATGAATGTTAGACAGGGGCATCGGAATGAGGCATATGAAATATATTCGAGATTGCCGAGATGGGAACGGTGGGCTTTGCGAGTCCTGCATGCGGCCGTGTCAGGTGTCCTGACTGGGGGCGGCGGCTGCTAGGGCCGATCGCAATGCTTCATCCAGAACCGCAGCCCAGGACGCGCACCAGGCATCTCGGGCTGCCGGGTCTGTTTAACACCTCCACGTCTTATTTAGAGTTTACTTTGTAGTGATGGAGGGCTATCCCGGCTTGTTGGTGTTGCGATAAGTTAAAACTGTCCTGCATGATCAAACTTAGTTTGCTGAGTTAGAAGCCAGCGTGGCGCTGTCGTGACAGTCACCCGGCTCTTTGATCCAATCCGAGGAGCCTCCGCCTTTAGGGGTGTTTTGACAGCCAGCCCGACCTGCACTGAGGTGGAACTACATGGTCAACTTGTTACGTGTTTGCAGATGGACAGTTAACATTAAACACCACCCTCTTTAACTTTAGGTAATTAAGCAGTAATTAACTTGCATTGATCTTAGGATGTCCTGTGCCATACTAAAGGTTTTCGTAACGTGGAAAAAAAACAAGCAGGTTGAGAGTCCCAAACAGACTGGTCTAGACTAGATGCATCCAGGCCCAACCCGACTGCTGGAAGGCAAATGCCGCCCGCTTCCTGTGGTCCAAGATGTCAGTTGTGGTCTCGTGAAGCTGTCAGATACTCTTTTCCATGTTAGGGGGAAATTATGAAAAATTAGAGATTATACTTGTTATTTTGTGGCGCACAT
>JAABNX020000057.1:8063128-8075511 GCA_015163995.2 Mormyrus lacerda
ACTTCTTAATGGATCATGGATATAAAGTCCTTAGATACAGCACGTCCTCTGGGGGGAGGGGGTTCTCTCTGGCATGTTTGAATGTGATGAAGGGGACCTGCACGTTAAAGGACACCCCCCATCTGACTTGGTGAACCCCGTTTTCCCACGTCTCCTCAGGAAGGAGCCTCGGCAATGGAGAACCTGAATGAGATGCAGTGCATGTGGTTCCAGGCAGAGTGTGCGGTGGCCTACAAGGCCACGAGGAATTACGGCGAGGCGCTCAAGAAGTGCCACGAGATCGAGAGGGTAAGCGCCCCCCCCCCTTCCCCCCCCACTACACACTCCCACCGTTCCAGCAGACGCTACCTGCTCACTAAGTTCCCCTCCTCTCCCAGCACTTTGTGGAGATCACGGACGACCAGTTCGACTTCCACACGTACTGCATGAGGAAGATGACCCTACGCTCCTACGTGGATCTGCTGAAGCTGGAGGACGTGCTGCGCATGCACCCCTTCTACTACAAGGCCTCGCGGACGGCCATCGAGATTTACCTCAGCCTGCACGACCACCCTCTGACCGACGAGAACAAGGAGCTGAAGGCCGACACTGGTGAGTGGTGCCACAGGAACAGCCAGCCAGCCAGAACCTACCAACCCAGTCTCTCCTGTTTCTTTAATACATGCCACAGTATTACAGATGAATTTCCAAGGCATCCGTATCTTAAGTAGAATATTTCTTCTGGTCTAGATATTCATTTGAGCGTTTTGACGTTATCCAAGTCTTTCTGAGTAGGAGTTTCTCACTTCGGAGTGGTAGAGTAGGTGCAGAGGGTCCACAGACACACGGACGGTGGTATGGGGGTTAAAAACACATGCCTCTGGGACCAGGGTTCACGTTTCCGCCATGACTCCACGAGTGTGGAATTTGCATGTTCTCCCCGTGTCGTCCTGGGGTTTCCCCTGGGTACTCCTGGGTACCCTTGGAAATGCTCTTGATCAAAATCGCCTGCCACAGTCCAAAAAAAAAAACACACAGAGGTTAAGTGGAGTTACCAGATTGCCCATAAGTATGTGTGTGTGCCCTTTGATGGGTTGGTGTCCCATCTGGGTTGTTCCCTGCCTTGCGCCCATGACCCTGAATAGCACAAGTGGTTGCAGAAATTGGATGGATGGATGGATGGGTGGATGGTTAATGAAAGGTAGACAACCACCGTTTTAGAGGATCGAAATTTGTAAATGGACACTGATAGTGAAAATTCTACAAAGTGCAGCCTGTTCCAAGCTAATAAACAGCGTTTTACACATCAGTCTTTAGTTTTTGAGATTGCTAAGAAGCCCCTCAACCTAAAGAATGAACGGGGGAGGGGGGGGGGTGAGGTTTGCTGAATACGAATCGCCCGTGTGCCGCGCGTAGCCAACCTGACCGACAAGGAGCTGAAAAAGCTGCGGAACAAGCAGCGGCGGGCGCAGAAGAAGGCGCAGCTGGAGGAGGAGAAGAAGAACGCAGAGAAGGAGAAGCAGCTTAAGAACCAGAAGAAGAAGAAGGAGGAGGATGACGAGGAGATCGGAAGCCCCAAGAAGGAGCTCATGCCGGAGAAACTGGCGAAGGTGAGGCATACGAATATGAGTGAGATGGTGCTCCTGGCAACTAAAGCCCACTAGGTGGCAGTCTGAGTCACTTTGAGCATCTGGGTTGTGGGTTTGATTTCTGTCTACACATTATCCCCATGTTTTGGGTGGGTTTCCATAAGGTCCACCAGCTTCCTCTTTCAGTCCAAAGATGGTTTATGTGGATCGAAGTCTTTGAATCGCCTGTGGTGTGTGGTTCTGTCTACGAGTGCGTGCCTTTCGACCGACCAACATGCAGTCTTAGGAATCCCCAGCTATGTGCGCTGTTGATCTCGTGATAAGCTCCAGGTTCACTATGACTACGTGCTGGATTTGGTGCCAGAATAATCGAACTATGTAGGTAATTACTATTTCAATGCTTGTCTCAATAGGTAGAAAATCCACTGGAGGAAGCCGTTAAATTCTTAACTCCTTTGAAAAACCTGGCGAAGAATAAGATAGATACGCATCTGCTGGCATTTGAGATCTACTTTAGAAAAGGTGAGCACATCAAGATGCAGGGTGTAGAGAACCCTCTGTCATGTTAATTTCGGCAAAGTTTGTGAAGTGCGAGGGTGTTCGGTGACCTCCTGAGCTGACTCGACCATCAGTAGGCGATAAGAGGATCAGGCTGGATGGCTCTGATGCTCATTTGTCACATTTACCTGCAGAAAAGTTCCTGCTGATGCTGCAGTCGGTGAAGAGGGCCTTCGCCATAGATCCTGAGCATCCTTGGCTCCACCAGTGTTTAGTACGTTTCTTTAGAGCGGGTGAGTAACTTTCCATATAAAGACCATAGGCGCAGACTTTAGCCTTTAGCAACCCCCTCTATCGTTTTCAGAAATGCTATTCCAAGGCCTCCAAGGATGAGTAATCGATGGTAGAAGAGTCACTTGTCAACGGTTCAAAAGATACGTTTTGGTTTTTAGAACAAACGTTTAGTGCTAACTTTGGTGGTTCACTAACAAGATAACGTCGATCGTTAAAATAGCCGAAAAGAAAAAAAATAAACAAAAAAAAAAATAGCCGACTCAGTCATGTGAGTCGAACACTTTTGAGGCGTGTACACCAATGACCGCATGAATCATCGTACTCCTGATCCCAGTGTCCAGGAGTAAAGACTTAGCAGAAGGGGTGCAGTTCGTGCTGAGACAGGAAATCGCCAGGCTGTTCGGCGACTGCGACGCCAAGAGCTTTAACGAGGCTTTCCTCGGCAAGCACTCGGACTCCATTCCTCACAGATTAGCAGGTAGGCTCTTCTTTTCCGTACGAGGCCGTCGTTCCTTGGGTTTAGGAGTTCTCTAGGCTTTGTGTTGAGTTTTGCACTGTTTTGGTCTCACAGCTGCCAAAATGATGTACTACCTGGATTCCTCCATGGAGAAGAAGGCGGTGGAGCTGGCCGTAGCATTGGATGAGCACCTCAGCAACCGGAGCATCCAGGTACAACTCTGCGTTTGACTGTGCCCACCATGGGGATTAGTCTTGGTCCCACCCGTGATGCCGAACTTGAATAGAGTTCCCGCTGAAGGTCACTAGGTTCTGGAGCACAGATGGCTGGGAAGTGAGGATGACGCTTAATTAACTCTGGTGCCATCTTGTGCCCATTCCTCAGATCTGCACAGAAGTGCTAGAAAGCCTACGCAATGGAAGCCTGGGCAATAGCGAGGAGGAGGCGGAGGCCTACCGGGCAGAGTGTCATAAGCTGTTCCCCTACGCGTTGGCGTTCATGCCACCGGGGTATGAGGAGACCGTGAAGACCGCTGTCAATGGGGACGTAAGCGCCGAGAACGAGGAGCTGGCCAATGAGATGTGAGGGGGGGGGGAGGGTATGAAACATCTGCGGATGGAGATGGGCTAGCGGACGGGGAGGGAACCCACTGCCATTTCTGAGCAGCACTGCCACGACTCTCTGTCGCCCCCTACAGTGCTGGCTGTGACCTGGATTAGAAGTGTGTTTAAAACGCAGAGAAAGAGGGGGAAGAGTAAAAATAGCCATTTTACTTTGCTAATGTCGCTGACGTCAGCTCTCTAACTGAACAAAAATGGCTAAAAGTATCTCTGAGACTGAACCACTGCTGGTTTTCTCTGATGAGCCAATAGCAGCTGCTTCGACTGTGTTCCAGTGGGCCGTGTGATTGGGAATGTCCCCTCTGCTGTGTTGGAAAGGCTTTTTATTTGGGGGGTGGGGGTGTGAGTCCTCATCCTGCCCATTGGTTGGCTGCTCCACAATGGCGCTCCTCAAGAAAGCAGCCAGCGGATGGCTGGCCCTCTCAAACGGAGATGGAGGTCAAAGGTCACAGGTGTGAGGTACGTTTGGTCCGCTCTTTGATTTATCCCACCTCCGGGCACTTGAACATGTGATGGTTTATGATGTCCACTGTATCTTCTTAGTTTGACTGTTACATACATGCATTCATATATATCTCTCACCCAGGATCATCCCTCAGTCTTGAGATGGTCCCGAAACAAATGTTATCTTCTGTAGTAGTTTTCAGGTCATGTATTGGGTCTACAAATTAAACACCCCCCCAGGGCATTCATGGATTTTTAATACTGACCACCCTCTCTGACCCCTCAGACACAGACAGACACGGTATCAGCCATCTGAGCAGAGCATGTCCCCCATTGACCAGTAGGAGGTGCAGTTGGGTGTATGCTGGCTCCGCTCTCCAAGGTGCCACCTTGTACAGTCAGAAAGATGTACCTCTGGATCTTTCACAAACAACAAATTTGTTATACCTATATGCCCCATGTTTTGGGGGGGGGACTAAACAAATGGATTTTCTGGTTCAAGAGAAACCCCAGCCTTTCTACATTTCCAAAATGGGGATGATTAGTAAATATAATAATTTTATTTTTATTGTTCCGAGATGGCTTCCTCCTCTTCTCGTGAGGCTCGCTGGCCTCACTGTCGAACACGTAAGAGGCACCAAACACGAAATGCAATAAAGCTGTTTTGACGACCTCCTGAGTGGCGACTGCTTTTTCGCTTTGCAGAGCGGCGCCGTCCACTCGCGACGGGCGGCCGCTGCGACGGGTTTGTCCTTTCTGGGGCACCGCTCAGTCTGTCTGTCTGGGTCCCCCATAGTCTAGTGACTATTTTGTGGCCGACAGGCAGGGGCCACATTTTCAGAGCCGAAAAAGGAACGAGGGAATTAAAAACAAGGTAACGTCGATACGGCACCGATCGGCAAACAGCCGCACCCTGACCACAGGTTTTCCTCGCTTGAATGCCGCTTCGTACTTGAGAGCATGCAATGCAGCATTTTCCCGTAAAATCTATCTCCTGAATTAGGAAGCCCATTACCCAGTCTCTTCCTGTTTGAACCAGCATGGTTAAGTATGGGGCTCTCCCTCCTAGCTATAGCCTGATAATAACGCTGTCTAAACATCTGACTGAAGCAGCAGGAGCTGGTCTATCTAAAGAAGAGCATAGCTTTTAGACACAACAGGTGTGTGCCTGTTCTGACCCGGGATTCTGTGTTCCAAACCACTGAGGATGATCTGCAGCCATGAGACCGTCCAGCTTCAGCCCTGCTCTCCACGCTTATCACACCACCATAGAGCTCTCAACGTACTGGCTCCGAGCAAAGTCGGGTGTGACGTCAAAGGTTCTGCATAAGTGGCTCAGCCCACTGGGCTCTTCAAATCTGGCCCTCAATTCCAAATCCAGGCCGTGTTTTCAGTTTTCCCCGATAGTTTAATAATTACTGATTCTGATTGGTCAGAGGCTTCACACCTGGCTCACAGGAGAAGGAAGGCTGGAAAATCAGCAGGACTCGGCCCTTGAGGACAGTGATTTGAATAGCCCTATTTAAGGTGGTTCTTCTGTTTCATTTAGACAGTCCTGTGGCAGGCACACTTTTGGGAAATCCGCCTTACTGAGAGCAGGATTCATGTAAAAGAGCACGGATGTTAGTAAGTTAGCATGATTGAACTCGGGAAGGAAATGCTGTTCAGATATTACTTCTTCAGTAAGGACACACTAAGGTTACACACTAGAATGTACTTGGACTGGGATTAAAAATCAGCCTGGACTTCGCCACGGAAAATCTTGCTTAGCGGGGGGGGGGGGCATAATAAGTCCTGCCATGGCGTCGACAGACCTACGTTAAAGGCAGTTTAACCCAATGACTTCCAGAACTTGTTTGACGTTTAACTCTACAATATTGTTGCTTCGGTGTCATGGTGATGATACCATCTAGTATCAGAGTGTGAGAGCCACACAATAGGTTTTTAGAGAAAACTGCATCCAGGCTGCAGCCCTCTCCGCCTGAATATCTCTCTCTCGTCTTCTAAAGGGGCGAGGGTCTCAGTCACAGAACCCCAGCGATCGCCGTTCATCCTCTGCGTTTGATGTGTGTGTCGCACTGCTCCCGAGAGCCTTGGATTCTTTCAGACACCAATGGTTTTGAATTTCTTTTGCCAGAGAGAGGCCGTTTAATTGTGTTCTGAGGCGTGAGGGGGAAAAAAAAGAGAATCCTTCTCAAATGGCTTGACATCGATTTTTCTGGAGTGCTCACTGATTCTGTTACCGTACAACGGAAAGCTTTTTGTAAGTTGTGCATACTTGAAGGGGATACAGAGCTCCATCTCAAGGCTGCTCATCCATATAGGTACAGTGTCCACTGCAAGTAAAGGAGCAAAACGTGAGAATTTCATTCCTTTAGGTTTTATTCCTATTCTTGGATCACTGGTCGATAGAGATTCCTGTGGACATCTAGCATTCAGCGATGGACACGTGTGTGGCTGTATGCTGTAGACTGCATTAGTTTCTGCCGTTGTTCTTGGGTATGTAGGAGAGGCACAGGTGCACAATTAGATGGATTACTTATGCAATTTAGGATTAATAATTTCATGAGTATCTTACAGAACACTAAGACATTTGAGTTGTACCTGACAGCCTTTAGTGTTAGAAATTGTTACATTTTCTTACATTTATTGCAAATGTACATGAACATTGAAATGACTGTATTCAAAACATGTCCTGCTCTTGTCAGTCTCCAGAAGACCAAGGCCACAGGAGGTTACTGTCTAACAGCAGTTAGCGTTACAGCCAAGATTTATCGTCTGTTTTACATACAATTAAAAATTGCAGAAAGACATTTCATCACTTGTATTCCTTCCTTCCATCATCCATAACTGCTTGCTTGTGGCTGTGTTGTGATGAGCCTTGATTTGATCTCATGAAGCAGGAGATAATTCAGTCATAACTCAGGGTGTTCCTTAGGTTACACCCTGACAGGGGTGCTGGTTATTCATAAAGCACAAGAGGGCTGGATTGGTTTTTTTGCATTTTCTAGGTGGGTCAACATGCTTGTGGGCTTTCAAAATTTATTATGGGGGATACCCCAATCCCACCCATCCCTGGGGTGCTCTGGGAAATTCATCGTGGGGACCTCCCTTCACCAGCAGCAAAATTTATCTTAAGAGACTCCTTTTAGTCCAGGACCAGATGTTTAATCTCAATCCAGTCCTAAGCACACATACAATAAGTAATGCAGATAACCGAGTCGTACTTGACTGATCTGCGCGTTCTGCAGCTCCCTGGACTTCGTACCTGTGGCGCTGCTTGGAGTTCTCGCGAGAGTTCGCGCGGCTCCCTTGGTGCGCGGCGGCTTCGTCCCAACATGACCGGGGACTCCGCAGCGGAGCGCGTCGAGTAGGCGGCTGCTTGCACAGGACGCTCCCCAGCGCCATGATTCGGCACATTTAGTACCACTTACGCAGCGGAGATAAGCAACTTCTGACATATTTATACGGTTAGGTGACGGAGCGTTCGAGGCTGTTTCTCATAGCCGCCTCGATCGGACGGTATAATAAGTCTGCTAGCCGAGCCTAGGTCCACCCGTCGCCCCGCTGTCCGCCGTGCCCGAGATGGAGTCCTCCGTCGAGCTGACCGGCTCCCTGCCTCCGCCCCGCTCCCGCATCTTCAAAATCATAGTGATCGGAGATTCCGGGGTGGGTAAGACCTGCCTCACCTACCGCTTCTGTGCGGGGAAGTTCCCCGACAAGACGGAGGCCACCATCGGGGTGGACTTCCGCGAGAAAGTGATCGAGATCGACGGCGAGAAGATCAAGGTACGGAGCCGGGGTAGGAGCCCTGCGACGCGAATGTAATGCTCTTTTATCATACAAGTAATGCAATAATGTAACAAAGTGTAAATGGTGGGTAATGCCGCTCCTTAGCACCGCGGGTTACATTCTGATACTGATATAAATACTCCACGAAAAATAGCTTGTCGGACTAGCGTAATATCGCAAATTAATAATGAAATCTAGTTTAAATTAATGCGTAATAACGGATTGCAATCAAAAAAGTCACACCCAAATACTCAATAACGCTAAAAACCTTCACTGACTATTATAATGCTTTAGTCATTTATGTTTCCCTGCTGGGGCGGCTGTGATGTAACTGTTTCGACTGCAATCACTTCGTGATTTGTAAGGGACCATCCGGTTGTTAAGCCACGTGTGTCTCCGCCTGTGTCAGTCAGCGGGCGCTCGCGCCGGTTTGCGTGCAGAGCAGCGTCCAAAACAACATCACGGTGGGACACGATCCTCCCAAACATGCCGCAATCATGAACTGATTGACTTCCACCCGAATGTACACATTGTCATTTTTTTCTGAGGCTGATATGCATCCTTAGGCACCCCGGTCTGTTTGACTGCTTCCCCTCCCTCGAGCCGCTGTCAGTGCATCCCTCCCGATCCTGCCCACGCTACCTGCTCCGCTTTCCCCATCCCTGAATACTAACGTTTGCTCACAAGCACCGTCTCCAGAGTCCCGTCCACCTCTCCCGCACCTCTGGTAAACTTGGTGTCTCACTCCGTCCCTCCCATGGCATATTCCGGAACCTCAGGTCCCGTAGGGTGACATCACTCATTGCCTGATCATCGTGCTTCTTGTATCCTAGATGAATCTTCATCTACATTTAAACGGCCTTAAAACCTGTCCCAAACTATACTATAGTGATCGCCATGGATTTAAGATGCCGTTTAATAGAAAACACTTTGGAAGTCAATGAGTCTGAGACTGCGACATGCTTGCGAGGGTTGTGCCCCCTGACCAATTTTGGATGCACCCTTAATGATTTTCTTCTGGACCCAACGCTGGTTTGACACAAATCTGGTTCTCCTTAAGCGTGGACTTGGTCTTTGCTGTAACACCGGGGAGACTGGCTTATATACGGTTTTCCTCCATCAGCTCTGAGTGTCAATCCGACCGTCAGTGCTGTCGATCAATCTTTGCCTAGCCGACCCTGGGCAGGGCAGCCTTCTGTGAATCTCCGCCTGCACCCGGAACGCCGCGGACTGCTCGCTGCTGGTGGCCCTCTTATTCCGGGACGCCTCTCGAAATGCTAATCCCTGATCCCAGGTGTCTGATTAATGCCGCGCCTTCCGCTTCGATTCCCCCGGCGCTGCTCGACAAACACACCGGGGAGGCTGCGAACGCAGAAACTAGGTCCCTTTTTCTCCTTACCTCGCTAATCGTTTCCGGTGCTGGCAACTGTCGAGCGACTGCAAGCGCATACCGCCGCGGGCTGTTTCGTACCAGAGACCCCAAACTGCCGGAGTTCTACTTTTTATTATCTCTAGCTGTGCAGGAGCAGGGGAAACCGTGTGGGCCGGATGAGCGTGCCTACGTGGAAGGCTGCTCCTTCAAAACCCTCAGGAAGGATGCGGTCAGATGTACATCGCTAAAGCATGACCCTTCTAGCCGTTTTTTAAAGTAAATCATGTGCTGCAGGTGATGGTAATAATGAATGCATTAATAACATTAAGTGATGTAACAAACTTTTTAAAACCGTAAGCGGCTTACAGAAAAATGCAAATCTTGTCTGTCCCCTAAAATCTGACCGCCGCTGCAGATGGAATAAACGAGGGGTTTGGGTGCGCGCACCTTTCCCGCAGCCGGAACACCGCGTGCGTGGACGTCAGCGTTCTGGGAATCTGGCTCGCGCATGCGCAGTGGCAGGGCTCCTGGCAAAACGAACCCCAGCCCCACAGCCGGTTTGAACGACGGCACCCTTAAGCGGCCTACGGCTTAACGGGACAGACTTCCAGATTGCGGTGGGAGGGAAATAAGACCTTTGTTTTGCTCTCTTATAAATGCCTGAGTTATGGGTTTTGGTATCCTCTTAGAGATTACCTTATCCTTTGTGTTCCTGACTCTTCCGGTGGTTCTAGGGCAACTTGTACGAACATTCTTTTACTATTAACATGTCATATGAGATAAATGGTAGAAGATAAATGATGTATAGGATTCAGCAGTATCCTGCATTTATGGACCCCCCCCCCCAAAAAAAAAACAAAAAAACAGGCCACTGGCCCCCAACCTCACCCATATTGGTGTAAGTTATATCACATATATTTTGATTAAATGACAAATTAATAGATAATAAAAAATGCATTGTCTGTGCACTGGATCGACGTTGGGGGAGGCTTGTTTTCACTGGCAGTAGTGGGAGCCGAAGTACGATGCAGGAGTCACCCTCAAGTCAAGCAGCAATGTCTCAACAGGCCTTGTTGGGTTCTTGGTATGTTAATTGCCTCCCTCAGTTTGCAGTAACGCCTCGTCTGACCTGTAGGGGGTGATATAGCCCATGGATACTTGGGGTGGTTAGTGAGTCTGGCTTGTAGCTGTCAGAGGGTTTTGTAGCTTTTTGTTTGGTCCTGACTGCCTTCTGAACCCCTGCTTTGTGAGCTGGTGTTTTATGGTTATTTATGAAGCTTATACCTTTTTGGTTCTTCACTCTGTTGTTATATTGATTTTTTCTCGCCATGAATATAGCCATTGTTGCTTGCTTGGCATTAAGAATCAACATGACTAAAAACTGAATGCCTTGGGGCAGTGAGGTTACCGCCCACGGCTTTGTGAGGTTTGGGTGGGGCTAATTTGGGGCGTCTGTCCTCTGGCGTCTGTGCAGGTGCAGCTATGGGACACAGCGGGCCAGGAGCGTTTCCGCAAGAGCATGGTGCAGCACTACTACCGCAACGTGCACGCCATCGTCTTTGTGTACGACATCACCAACGCCGCCAGCTTCCAGAGCCTCCCGGCGTGGATCGAGGAGTGCCGCCAGCACTCGCTGGGCCAGGACGTGCCCCGCATCCTAGTGGGCAACAAGTGTGACCTGCGCGGGGCGGCCAAGGTGCCCACCGACGTGGCCCAGAAGTTCGCCGACTCTCACAGCATGCCGCTCTTCGAGACGTCCGCCAAGAGCCCGGGCGATAACGACCACGTGGAGGCCATTTTCATGACGGTGGCGCACAAGCTGAAGAGCCAGAAGCCGCTCGTGCTGAGCCAGATTCCCGGCGGGAGGGACGTCGCCCCGCTGAAGCAGACAGAGGAGAGGGGAGCTTTCACCTGCGCCTGCTGAGGAGCGCCCCCTGCTGGCTGGGAGGGGAAGAACACAAATAACCTCTTTTTCTCCCTCCACCACAATAGTTCACTACTTAAGTTTCTTTGTTGGCTCATTCCTCCGTTAGTGTCTCCATTCTGTCACTGATCAGTGTTTGCGGAAGGCTACTGCTCCAGGTAGGCGTGCTACGGATAAACATTCCTGTTTCGTAACTGTCCACCTGGTTAAGCATTACCCTTCTGAAGCAGTAACCTCCGCTGGAGGACACCGTCATGGCGCCAACGCGTCACTAGGGGGCGCCGCTAACTCGATCGTCGAGTCGGCCTCCTCAGGGTACCGCGCTCCCTCTTCGGGGCTGAATGAACTCGGCGCACACCCCCCATCCTCCCCCCGCCTCCCCATTCGCTGCTACTGTGTCCAATAAGCTTAAGAAGGACCTCAAGCTGATTTTGTGTGTAGGAATGGTGCCGCTTTCTCGAGGGTGGCACCGTAACACCGTGTCTCGCCCAGATACGGTAAGACTGCCATGTTGTGTTGGGGGTGTGGGGGCAACTTGATCACAGGCAACTTGAACCTATGGTCAGAGGTCAGAGGTCAGGCTTCCTGTGTAGGGTGTGTAGCTAACAAAGGCATCCTCCATTTCGGCAAGACGTTCGACCCCCGGAACGCGAAGGCCAGGAATATGGGGAGCGGTGGCTCGACGGTGAACGAGCCACGTCCTGAGACCGAAACGCCTGCGACGTTACAGCATGCCAGTGATGCCGTCATCTGCCAGACGTTGCTCGTGGGTGGATGGCGGGGGGGCATGATCCGCTGGGGGGGGGGGGTCTCATTTATCTGACATCTGAAATAAAGCCGCGTGTTTTTTTGTCCCATGCAGCCATAATCTATACAGTCTTTGCTGGTTTTGCAGCTTGGATCCCCGTAAAAGCAACTGAGTGTAAAAGCACAAGGAGGGTTACAGCTACTGGGGGGGGGGGGGGTTTCGCTGTTACACTTTTAATCTTTATGGTGCGTTTGTGCACATCCCAGGAAAGATGGCGTCAGCAGACCCTGGTGACAGTGATGCTGGTGATATTGTTTTGATGATAGGAATATAGTCTAAATCATAATTCTTTGCATCGTGTTTAATGTTTACTGAATGGAGGTATTGTCTTACTGAAGGTTGCCAAAGGAAGTTGTTTGCTTGGAGCTTTTGCAGAATTTTAACTATTTTTGTGGTTATTATTTATTGGTGCCATTTTGCAGAAGTGCCTTGCTAGTTCTTTCCTCCTGTTTTGTTGCGGCCTTCCATAGCGCTCTAACTTTGACCAGCCGTCCAGCTCTAGTGCCCCTCTCGCGCTCTCTCTCTCTCTCTCTCTCTCTCTCTCTCTCAACATTGGGTTTTTTTTTGTTTGAATTGTACCAGACAGAGAGACGCCTGTGCATTTTC
>JAABNX020000057.1:8157105-8170527 GCA_015163995.2 Mormyrus lacerda
ACACAGAGAGCCCCCCCCCCCCCCACACGTGTCCCCCCTTCCGGTGTGTATCTGTTACTTAGCTTTCTGCTTTTTTTTGTCTGATCCTCCAGGCTCCATAATGCAGTATTGGAAAGATCCCATTTAGAGAGTAAATACGCCTTAACAATACTTAGGTCTGATTACCGAAAAGCTGCGATATAGCAGCTAAAATTAAGCAACAACTCAGCCGCTGAATACTAGAGACACAAACCTACAGAGATACACCATTCTAATATAAATATCTATTCACCTTTTATTTTGTAGGAGACATTTTTACCCAAATCATGGTCTTGCTCAGGGGTCTAATGGTGACATCACTGCACCCAGCCAAGGATTTGAACCAGCAACCTTCTGATCGCAGACACAATATCCTAACTCGCTGAGTCACACAATGGATTAAAGGAATGACTGAATCTTAACAATAACTGCAAAAGTTTTTGGAGTGATTTAAAAAAAAAAAAAAAAAAAAAAAAAAAAAAAAAAAGATTCAAAACGGAAGAGGGGGCTTATGGGTAAAAATTGTGATGTAAGCCCTTCAGCGCATAGCGGCTCCCCAGATAATAGGTGAATCCAAGTGCAGAGTCCAGACAGCCTTAACACTGCTGTTGTGCTGTGGTACTATCAAAATGGCCCCCAATGCATTAAACTCTGCATCACCACAAAGGTGTGAGCCGCATAAAGGCACACCTGGCAACCAGGCACACCTGGCAACCAGGCCTATCTACATCCACCGAAACCTACAAAGAAAATCCCCACCCGCCTCCAAAAAAAACCCCAGCAAATGGTGAATAAATGATCCGAGCGTGAATATTCTCGTTGTGATGCTCACTCGGAGGACTTCAGTGTCTTAGCAACCAGCTGTGTTGTTGGACACAAACAAACAAACGACACGCATCATTAATTGCCTGGGGGGCACGTGAAAAAGGCTAAGACACAAAGATTATAAGATTGCAGACTGCGACAAACATCGCACAGCTTCGTACTTAAACACGCGCTCTGCTACAGAAAGGGCAGTAATAACACAGAGCACTAAGTACAACAAAACAGTCTTTACATCACTTTCATTTTCGAGCAGCAATAAATATCTGTCCATCAATCCGTTTTCTGAAACCACGTGTCCCATTCGGGGTCCTGGCGACTATGGAAGAGACCCAGGATGGGGCGCCAACCCAGCAACAAGTATCACTATGGAATTTTGTCCAGGAGTGACGCATGAGGTCTCGGGGCTTTCGGGGAAACCGTCGGCCATTTGCGTGGGTTCAGGTCAGTCGTTACACTGCTTATACAACGCGTTCAATTTGTGCTCAGACAGCCACTTCTTAGACAATGCATGTCTGAGTCTTTGGGGTCAGCGTGTGGCTCAGCAGGTTAGGGTCAGAAGGGCGTTGGTTCAAATCTCAGGGTCGGCAGAGTGATCTCAGCATTGGGTTTTGATCAAGACCTTCAACCCTCAATTGCTCCGAGGACAATCTGATCATGCTTTCTCAAAAAAAAAAAAAAAGGATATTGTTTTGGATAAAAGCGCCGGCTAAGTAAATAAAAATAATAGCTGGATGTGGATTGACATATTTTGGGCCAGTTCCAGCCTCCGGACAGAAGGGGGCGTCCCGCTTTATACAAGCCTCAGGACCTGCAGATGTCAAGCAGGCTAGAAACGAGGAGCACGAGGCACTGCCTCCCTCTCGGAACAGCACTCGCCTGCCCCGGCACCACACCGAACGCCACTAATCATCCTCTCCCTTCGCTAACTGCCCGTAAAAGAGGCTTTTCTTCCGTGCAGCCCTTCCGTGCGCGATTTCACAGCAGTGATGTCATGTGCCGGTTTTGGAAACCCTGCAGTGCAAAAGAACACCACCCCCAAGGCTCATTTTCGAATGTAATCAACAGGCCCGATAACGCAGCTGACTGGAGATACACGGAGGAGTAGTCATGTGATCTATGTGTGTGTGTGTGAGTTAGGGCAGCCAAGCCAGGAGTTTCCACAAGGACTACGTGACAGTGGGTAAAGGTGCGGCCAGAATTTTCCTTGGGGTTTGGGGAGGCGGAGGGGGCCGACTGCAAGGGCTTGCCAAGGCAGAGGGTGTGTGTGTTGGCCGGGGGGGGGGGGTGGGGGGTGTCAGCGCTGTAAAAAGACAGGACGCGTGCGGTCTGGGAGGGCGCGCTGCAATTTGGCGGCATGCTAAAAATACCCCAGGAACCGCAAATACGCAGCTAAAAATAGCCGGGCTTTTGATTCCGCTTCTGAGATTGATAGGGACGGGCCGTGAGCACAGAGGGGACCGGGCCGAGCGGGGCTGCCCTTCCCTTCTCTCTCGCTTCTCTCCTCTCCCTCCTTCCAGTTATCAGTCAGCCGCAACGCTAGCAGGATAGCGGACTACAAGGCTAACACGCCAGCGCAGTCGCGGGCAGAGCGTCCGCACCATTTAAACTGAACCAGATTCTGCAATTCAGCATGTATTTTAATAAGGGAAAGGTTTAACAATATGACTCCTAAACAACTGGAACAGCAGTTGAACTCATAACCTACACTCTGGCACATGGAGGTGGGAGGATCAGACAGTAAAATGAAGCTTTATTGGCCTTTTCTTTCGCCTGGTGGAGATATGGCTATTCTGCAGAGCATTGGATTCGAACCAACAAGCTTCTGACCAATGGCAGAGACGTAACCTACTGAGCCACACGGCGCGGCCCAAACCCTGAAGAACAGGCCACGTCGAAATGCAAATACACCTCCAGCACTGGGGGGGTTCAAATCCCAGCTATGCTCTGTGTATGGATTCTGCATGCAGAGATGGGTGGATGGTTTTTCTTAAGTTGATGAATAGCTGTAATATCAAAACTCTGTTTACCATGGTTATTAAGAAGATTATACCAGTCATATAAAGTGAATGACACAAATATGCTAATTCATATAAATACAAAGATGTTAGCCTGTGAGGGGTCAGGGCCTTATCCTGGGTTATTCCCTGCCTTGTGCCTATACCTACTGGAATAGGCTTTAGACCCCTATGGTCCTCCGTAGGAAAAGAAAATGAAAAGATATAGAGGATGGATGGATGGACAAATTTCACAGCTCAACTAGGTAAGTTGAAAGCCGAGATGATAGTTGTGTATTCTGATAAATTATATGAAAATGTACAGAGATCATCTGCTCGCAAAAAAAATCGGTAATTCGACTTCCACTTGGCAAGAGATACACCTCTGCCCAATTCTGTCTGGATCCACATTATCCATGTCCTGTATACCATTTAAATAAAACTGTGAACCCTGCATTTAGGCACAGTTTGGGTGTCAATCGCAGGCTGATGGAACAGCACTCCTGCCCCCCCCCCCCCGAACCCCCAGCCAAGCAGTATAAAAAGTAGGTCGATTTAAAACCACATTTGAAATCCATCATCGACTATCAAGGCTGGGAAGATAAACCATAACTGGCCAATTCTACAACCCACCCCCCCAAAAAAAAACAAAAACCTGAAATCAGTGGCGCGTCAGTTGGTTATGGGAAAGAGTTAATCACGAAACTTCATGCATTGAAAACAGACTCAAGGGAAAACGAAGGTGATGACCAATGAAGTGGCTGGGTTTCTACGGTCACACATACACAATCAGGTGAGTGAAATCAGTGTGTAAGAGAGGGAGAGAGGGGGAGAGAGAGAGAGAGAGAGAGAGAGCTCTTTTCTGGGCAATTAAAACAAGAAGCTTGTTAAATTCGTAGCACTATAATAGCGAAATAAAGTTCCCTGGACATGCACTCCAGGGCTTGCTGTGGTGGCAGAAGGATGAGTCGTGCTCTGAAGGGACCTATAGTGTACTAAGAAACTCAGCATCACATGTTTGTCATTCAGCATCCATGGCTACTGGAGCTCTTGCCAAGTTAGATGCCCCCTACTGTCAGGAGGCCGGAACACACCTGAAAAGTGATCCCCACGGACGGCGTTTGATACGATGTATCAACCCAGAGATGGATACACTGATCAATTAGAACAATGACAGCCCTGAATCTAACAATGCAGTAAAGTATTAAAATCAGCCCACAAGTGGAAATTTTAAAAATATGGAGCAGATCTACAAAATTCTACAGAAAGGCAGGGCAAAGGTTCCCCCCCCCCAAAGGAGAGACTTTGTAAAATACTCCAACAAACAGCTTTGCAGTGTTCGCTGCTGAACACCTCGAAAATATAAAATGTTAGCTACAAAGACGTAAATATTCATAACCGTTTTTCCATTAAGAAAACTGCTTGCAGTGAACCACAGTTATCCAGGTTTACTCTGTTGATATTACTCCTTTGTTTAACAACTCCTCCACTTTGGCAGTAAATTTTAAAATGAGACAATTACTTTATAGCAATAAATAATAGTTTATTCGCCCACAGGCAAGATGAATAAAAAGAAACATTTAATAATCACAGCGTGGCTCGATTAAGTCGTCACATAGTCGAACAATGGATTTTAAATACAAAAGAAGTGCGAGTAGTGCCACACTCGAGGGGGACATTAGACGAATTTTTAGCCGTGCTAATGTCACACAACCTTAAAAGCCAGCCTGGATTCTCGCGCTGCTCTCCGACATGTTTTCACTCCGCACAGACCTGATGCATCAGCGCTGACAGGCAGCCATTCCGGGGCGCACTGCATCACTGTCGCCATGACAACACCGCGACAATCCACAGGGCTCGGCCCCCGGTCTCACGTCACAGCTCGGAGAGCAGGGAGGTGACCAGTCACACCCCACCTCCACCAATGCCTCCTTTGACGGCCAGCACAGGAGGTCCGACCCCCACTGGTTAGCTAGATGCAGCAGATGAATGAGATGAAAGTTTTTCCACAGAGCGCAGAAAGGTCACTCTGCTGGTTTACCTGGGATGCCCCGAGACCAGCTCCATCACAACAACAAGCCTGGCCTCAGCGCAGATACGCCCACAACTGACCACAGGCCCCGCCCTCTTCTTAGGACACACCCCTTAAAATCATAGACAACCCCATTAGGGGTTGAAAATGCTGGAATTGCCCCATCAGCGAATGGGGTGGGAGGGTTAAAGTGACACCGGTGCGGGGTGAGAATCTCCAGCATGAAGACGATGTCAAGGGTCAATCCCAAACTGGCATGGAAGAGACCCTCACAGGAATTATGTGGGATTTTAGCCAAGGAAACATGTGCTGCGTACATCCACAATAAAAAAAAAAAAACAACTTCACCACACACACAGGCGCCCGTCCGCGGACCAGCCTCCCCTGCTCACGGCTCTTTCTCCGCAGTGTTTTCTAAACACTGTAATTGCCAATCAGGGATGTTTCGTCTCCTCTTCCCGCGTGGTTTCCTGTATTTACCCCCGAACGTCTGCACACAGCTTTACAGCAGCCTAAACATGGGACCCAGACGCCAAACATAGCAGCATCTTTCCACAATTCCGGGCGACACCTGTGGGCGGCGGATGAACCACCCGCCCCCCACCGGCGATGCTGACGCTGGCCATCCAGCCAGGGTTGCCGGCGGTGTTATGAACTCATTCCGCAGCACAGATCTGATCAGCCGCTCTGAAATATTAATGTCAGCAAGCAGCAGGTTTTCCGGGCTTCAGTTTCGACTCCTGCCCCCCACCTCGCTAGGTCCAGTCCCAACCTCGATATTCCTTATACTGTACATTACCCTGGAGCATTACATAGACAAATCTGCATTTTGAAACACAGGCGAAATAATAAGAAAAAATAAAAAACTGTGTCTTACGAGTCTTGCACTGTTGACATAGCAGGCCTATGTGGTGATCTGAGGCTCTGAGACTTAGGAGTCAGTGCCTGTATCCAGTAGGTCATAGGTTTGAATCCCTGGCAGAAAAACGAATCATATCACCCCCAACACTGCTCCAGGAATGCTGGGGGAAAAAAGTGCCTGTATTTGTACAAAAGTCAAACTTAGAATCATTATCATAAAAGTTCTCGTCACGCCTCTCTGTCCCGTGAAGCTGATCACGCTGCTTCCGGTACCGCAGCTTTAGTTCAGGAGGGATGTTAATCAGTTGGGCCATGAGTAACCAGCAATACTAAATGTGGGTGTGTCAGTCTTTGAGCTTCATCTGCCTAACCGACGACAGCTAACCCATCCATCTATAAACCTCTTATCCAGTTGCAGGATCTGGGCTGGAGCTGGGGTCCGTTCCCCGGCAGCAGAGATCACAAGGCAGGGGACACACAGTACGAGACACCGATTCACCTGAGAAACCCAGAGGAGCATTCGAACCCGCAACCTTGGAGGTATGAGCGCTATCATGTCCTGCTAAACATCTAACAAAAATCAATCAAAACACTGAGCTTGCAGCTGAGGCATGCGACGCCTATCATTTTAATTCTCGGGCAAAGCGCTACAGCCCCGCAAAACCACTGTGAATGAATTGATAAGCAAATCAAATCGATTTCACAAGGAATAAAGAAAAAATGCAAACTCCGCAGCCTCTCAGCAGTCAAACCAGCGCTTCCCCACGAGCTGACATCTCCCCGCTCGCCTTCTTTTGTCTGCTAAAAGGCGCTACGGATTCAGCTCGCAGTTATGTTTTCAGTAATGTCAGATGCTTCCTCGTTCGAGATTCTTATCCATTTATTTCTGGAACAGTCTTTTTTTTTCGCCCCTCCAAACAGGAAGTTGTAAGAACTGAAGCTGGAGGGGAGTGAAGCGTTAAGAAAAAAGAAAAGAGGGATTCTGCTCTTGCGGTGGCGGAGATACAGCGAGGTGTCTCGCCGCCCGTCAGGAACTTTCCGGGGGAGGAATCACCGAGCGAGCAGACACAGGCCCGGCAAGCCGTACTGACCTAACCTCCCAGCTGCGCTGCGTAGCCAACCGCCAACTGCCGGTTCCTTTCGTAGATTGACCGTGCCAGTACCGCACGCTCGGCACCTGGCGCAGACCCGACATACGGGCTACGGACAAATCCTCGAATTACACGGTCCAGTTCCACAGCCAAGCGCTGATTTTCTTTGAGCCTGAGGGATGGGTGAAGTGATTGCTTTGCTCGAATCCGACCTCGTGGGATGTTTACAGGGGAAAAATAAACATCTCTAAAAAACTGGGCGACGCACACAAACCCTTTAAGTCTTCATATGACCGTTACACCACGAGAGACCAGCTCCGCGGGCTCGAGCTTGTTTGCGAGGGTACGTTTCTGTGTGTGGGGGTGTGATTTGGACATATTTACAGCAGGTGAGGGCTGTCTGTACAGCGCTCTGACAGATAATCCTGCTCAAACACCGGGGTCAGAGAATCAGCCACCGGCGAATGGACTTGTATCACTGGCTTCGCCACAGAGACGTTCAGAATCAGCAGTTTGGGTTCAGGCACTGGGAGAGATGGGCGGGTCTTCATGGGGAACTGGGAGCTGGGTTTAGATGGCGATTGGAGGACTACTGGCAATGACCATCTCTGGTTTCCTGTATTTAGGGGGTGGTTTGAAAAATGCGAGCAGACCAGCATTACCCATAAAACATGCCCGTCTTAACTCCCCCCTCCCCCAAAATAAATAAATAAATAAAACTTCAGAATCCATCATCTAACGGCTGATTTATACTTCTGCGTAGTAGAATCTACACCATAAGTATCATACGCTGTGTGCTCCTGAAAAGCCAGCAGTCTGGTTGTTGATTAATGCTCGACGACTTCTGAAGGGGGGGTTTCATCTCGTCAGGGGGCGCGAGTATAAAGCTGGAGAGTTAAACTGTTCCAGCCTGGAGAACGGGACCACTGCAGGGCTCCGAAAGCCAGCGTGACACGGGCCAAACAATTAAACCATTTCTTTTTGTGGACACTGGTGTCTTAATGGTTAGGGAAGCACACTTGTAGTAGAAAGATTGTTGGTTCGAATCTACTGCTCCCCGGGCGCTGAATTGGCTGCCCCCTGCTGTGTCACAATGTCACATATGGGTTAAACGCAGAGGACACGTTTTGTCGTTGTGCACTGTGGTGTGTCAACACTGATCACTAAATACCAATTCTGAAAATTCTAAACAGTATTGGGGGGTGGGGGGCCACCAGAGAGGTCCCGCCTTTAACCGCAAAAAAAGATGACTGCAGCGTAACTCGCCAAATGACCTTGCTAGTTTGTGACTGGGCGGTGAACAGGAGCATTAAATAAGAGAAGTCAGAATGCCACCCCCCTCCCCAGGACAAGGCGGCACATCCAAGGGCATAACCTTAGGCCTATTCCCCACATATTTAATCAATGAACCCCCCCCACCCACAGGCCAGAAGAAGCCTCTGACAGCGAGGACTTAAGGAGCAGTCTGGCCGGTAGTGGTACCCTCCCGGGGGGGGGGGTCGTCATTCAGAGGTATGCTGACTGCGCCAATCACTGTGGGGGGAGGGGTTTGCATCGCAGGTCACAGTGGCTCTGAGGCTCAGGATTCAACATGATGGCCCTGGAGGACGCGGGGCCGGGGGGGGTAAAAGCTGCAATCAGGATGTGCAGGATAACACTCCTCCCCCCACCCTACTACACATTAGGAATATCATCACTTCCTGTTCAGGGCCAAGACCACTGCAGCAGGGTTAGGGGCTCTCATGTTACCTCCAGCGGCGCCCAATAAGGGCGTGTACCTCTAGCGCCCTCCGCAGGGCATGATTACCGCTAACGGTTATCGACACAACCAAGGAATCGTGGGCTGTTCATAAAAATTTCACTGCTTTCGGTCTGGCGATAAGTTGGGGGGGGGGGCATTGTTAATTTAACTAATATAGTTAATCTAGCTGATTTAGCAT
Organism: Mormyrus lacerda; assembly: GCA_015163995.2. Lineage (NCBI taxonomy): Eukaryota > Metazoa > Chordata > Actinopteri > Osteoglossiformes > Mormyridae > Mormyrus > Mormyrus lacerda. Next base: position 8,165,867 of record JAABNX020000057.1, read on the forward strand.
TAGCGTGCCGCTAAGCGGTCACGTATCATGGGAGGTGGCAGAGCAAGAGCCGCCCTCGTTCACCAGAGCCAAGCTAGACGGCAGAGACCCAGGGAGCTGTCCAACCGCCCCAAGCGCCAGATTACAGATCCAAGTGAGCGGGGGGGGGGGGGCAAACAGAGATGTTTGCTTGGCCAGAGTCATGAAAAGCGGAAATAGGAAGCAGCCCTGGCTCTCTGTTCGGGTAGAGGTAGGTGCATCTCCATCCCGGCCCCCATGAAACCTGACTCACGCTCTCCCCTCCCCAATGCCACCCCCCATCCCTTCGCGCGCTCACCACCGGCTACGTTTCTGCCGTATCTCCGCTTTAACCAGACACCTTCGCCGCCAGTATGGCGGCCGGGTGACGGCCGACGGCGCCCCCCGGCTGATGGCCGAGGTACTCTGCGCTTAAATCCGGCACAAACCGGTTACGCTTTATTTAGTCACCCCTCCCCCCGGGTGCCGTTTCCGGCGTTTCGTTTTCACCAGGCTGTGGGTGCCAGCTTGGGGAGAGCGACTCTGGACAGGAAGTGCCCGTGGCACCTGGTGTTTACTGACCGCTCGCCTCTTACGCTCTCTGCCAGAGGGACATCTGATCTGGGCTTGGCTGCTAAAAACAGTGTGGCCTCATAAGCTCCATGCCCCTTCCTCTGCCCACGCCTCGTAGTTTTGGGGGGGGACGGGGTCATTCGGAGGTATGCCGACTGCATCGAGTAGCAGGCCAGGGGGGTCAGCTGATCCCAGACCATTTACACAGCAGCCCAGCAAGAAAGGAGGAGGAGGCGGCGGCTAGATCAGCTAAGATGGAGCCACAACAGAATTCTGGGATGCACCAACGTTAGATCCATCCATCCACAACCACTTATCAGGAGTCAGGAGCCTATCCTAGGAAGCAGAGCCAGTTGCAGCTACAACCTGCGTGATCTGTCATCACACCCGCCACAGAGGACACCCCGCATGAGGCACCAATGCCATCGCTCCCGTGCTGCACACCCGCCACCGAGGACACCCCGCATGAGGCACCAACGCCATCGCTCCCGTGCTGCACACCCGCCACAGAGGACACCCCGCATGAGGCACACCAACGCCATCGCTCCCGTGCTGCACACCCGCCACAGAGGACACCCCGCATGAGGCACCAACGCCATCGCTCCCGTGCTGCACACCCGCTACCGAGGACACCCCGCACCCCACTTTGGAATGGAAACCTGCTGAAGGTGGCTGGGATTCTAGGATTTTTAAATGTATATAGCCATAACTCATATTGAGGGGCGACCTTATTATTACTAGCCAATGATATGCTTTGAATTGGTGAGTGACAAGGGAAGAGGCACTCCAGGAACCAATCGGCTTTCAGCTGGGGCCAGTGTCCCTGTGGCCCCGCCCCTGTATATGCCCTGTGCTTCTGACACTGACTACACTAAACATGACTGATGTTATTTCATCATTCTGCATGTTCCACAGACTGCTAAGAAATGTAGTCCTGAATCCACTAGCCTACAAATAGGTCACCTTTGAAATACCTACCAGGAAATGCCTACCTATGACTCAGGGCTGTCGGGGGCCAAAGCAGGTCATGTTCACATGTGGCGCAGAGACACCACTGGCCCCCAGTGACAAGCCCTGGCCTCTAATGACTTTCTCATCAATCTTTTATCATTTTCCTCATTTGGACTCATTGAGAGCAGCAGCAGAACATCACACACCAACGGCAATGGATAAATGCTGCGTGAGGTGTGTTTAGGCGGACGCCAGAGAGCGCAAGGGAGGGGGAAGGGGGCAGGGTCAGTCATACACAGCGCCCCCCGCAGGGAGGGGCACACATAGCACTGCAGCCAACCGGAGCCCACATCCGGGAAACCACTGAGCCTAATTAAGGAGCAAATTTCTCAATAATACTCCCTCTTACCAGGTTGGCGGCGATTAGGATGCATGAACCAGCCAGCCAGCTGTTCAGCAAAAGGGGGGGGGGGGAGATGCTCAAAATGAACACAACTACGTCCCTGAGACCTGAAGAAGAAAATTTCATGTCCGCCTAGGCATACGAAGATGCTGCGATGCGGATTCCAGAAGACAGGGGGCAGTCTGACCCTCCTTCTCCGGTCAGGGGGGCTGGGGGCAGACTCAAGACTCCATGGTGGACAGTGCTACACCGCAGAGGAGGACATTCGGCCCATATCGTATCATTAAAACGTTCATCCATCCATCTGTCCAGTAGAGCGTTCAACAGAGGGCAAGGGAGGGGCAATTCTAGGATTTTTATTTCAAGTTGGGGATCATAAGAGGGGCCATAATTCATACAGAAGAGTCAACATCGTTAGCAGCCAATGATTTGTTTTGAGTGACAGGGGAGGGGCCACTCTGCGAGCCAATCAGATTTCAGCTATGGCCAGTGGCCCCACCCCTACATACAGTCATAGACCAGGGCCCGTTGAACAAAGCTCAAGGTAGGAGGTGGAGGGCATGATGGGTCAGATGTGAGCCCATCACAGGGTCCGGTAAACCAGCCAGCTCTGAACTGGGCACAGCTGCCCCTTGCCAAGACGATCTTCACTCCTCCCCTACCCGAGCGATACCTGCTGCCTACTCAGGGGTACCGTCACCCAGCTGTGCCCCGCCAAGGTCAGCAGCACCGGGACGGCAAGTAGAGATGGCCGGGCCTTATGTTTAGGCTTGCAGAAGCACCGATATTTTCTTAAATATGGCGGCAGGAGTCTTTGGTTTCCATTGCGTACTTAGAGACGGCCAATGCCTACTAAGGCCTCCGCCAGCTAGAAACTGGTTAAGCCTGATTCTGGGCCACTGGATGTCAGGTTCACCCTCTCCCATCCAGCCAGAAGACCCCCCCCCTAGAACAGGGGTGGGCAATCTTATCCGCAAAGGGGTAGTGTGCATGCAGGTTACAGGGATAACCTTTAGGTCAGCCGTTCAAGCCCAGTCAATTAGTTCTCCAATTAGTAATCTAATTAGGGAGTTACATACCCAACAGCCCTTTCTGGATAAGACCACCTAGGAGGACAAACCCAGCCTGCTCGGTAAGTGGAAACGCATAGAACACTGACCAAAATATCACTAGTAACTCACCTGTTTACCACTATGACTTAAGCATCACAAGAACTTTCATATTGACAGTGTGTATTTTGGAAAATGGAGGTGTCATTCTGCTCTAAATACATCACAGTGAAATTCCCCTTCTTATTTTTTATAATATTACCATTGCTGGTACTGGCTCCCCCTGTCTGAGGAAGAGTGCATTACACAGAAACAGGAGAAAATTTCCAAGACTCATTTCGTGGGGGGGGGGGGCAGTATTATAATTCTGACGTGCTTCCCAAGATGGCGGACCCATGACCTCTGATTACACACTCCATGTCAGGTTTGTAAATACAGTAAACATGCGAGATCTGACTGGGTCCAGGTGGGTGTGGATGTCGCAGCACAAGGAGAACATTTGTTATGCTGAAAAGCTCAGAGCGTGCCTCTGCTCTCCCGAAATCTGAACGCCGCCTCGACGTGGTGTGAGATAAAAACACCTTACCATTGCTGAGCCTTTTTGCCGGGCTGAGGAGATCATTATAAAAAGAGGGGGGAAAAAAAAGAAAAAAGAAAAAAAAAAAAACGTTCTAAGAGTCAGAGTTCCAGACGATTCTTAGAAGTGGAGAGGATTACCTGAACTGGAAGAGAGAGAATATGGTAACATGGAGGCTGGTTTCTCAAACCCGAAAAGATCCAGGCAAAACAAGAGGCAGTCCAGCCCGGCTGGGGAAGAGGAGGGGAAAAAAAAGAAAAGGTCCGTTTTGGCACCTCCGATTTCAGTCGTGTTCCAAAATCTAAATATAAACAGGAGAGAGCTGGCCAACATTCCAGAAAAAGCACAGAACTACCAGAAGCAGGTTAAATAGGTAGTAGCCAGCTGTCTGAGCCCATGAAAGCAGTACTTCATGACAAACAGGAAAATGCCCCATCTTCATAGCAATAAATACATTTCTGGAAAGGTCTGTTCACTGAACCACACAAATCACATGGCCGACACTGTTCTTTTGCACTGATAAATCCAGGAAATTAAAACTCTCCGCAACCAGCCAATCTACTATTCACACCACAAATCAAGGAGAAGGTCTGAACAAACAAGTAGTACGAAGGCAGGTTGAAAAAAATCCTACAGAGCTTTTATGACATCTCCCCCTACCTGTGCTACAGGCTAAATAATTACAGATACATCCCAAGAGTAACACAAATACATAATCTTGTCATCCATCTATCCATATACCAACTTCTACCAATACTTATCGCATACAGGGTTAGTAAAAGCTGGCAGCCTATCCCAGAATGCACAGGGCACACGGCAGAGGACGCCCTGAACAGGATACTACTCCATCACAGAGCACAAATTCACATATGCAAATAGTAAAGTCCATTTAGATTGGAAATATTAGAACATCTGAGATATACTAAGTAAATTTGAAGAGAACGCACTGTTTTTAATCCTACAAAGCTTCACCGTTCCTCTCAAACCGAGTTTACCAATCAGGTCCTACTGGGAGCTGGAAGGAAGCAAAACCGTGTACTGTCCTACTGGAGCTGGGAGGAAGCAAAACCGTGTACTGTCCTACTGGGAGCTGGGAGGGAGCGAAAACGTG
>JAABNX020000057.1:8170761-8180859 GCA_015163995.2 Mormyrus lacerda
CCCCCCCCCCCCCCCCCCCCCCCCCCCCAGCACGCAGGGCCCTTGACTTCAATGAGGGATGAGGGACACCGCCTGCCACCTAAGGCAGAGACAGTCTGTAAAGTGTGACCCCCCCCCCTCCTATAGATACAAACAGACTGAGACCCTTGCAGGTTGTTTAGAACATTGATTGTTCTAGACCATCGCCATGGTCACCACGCGAGAAAAGGTCAGCATGCCTCTCGCAGCCCACCGGTCCTCAATGAAAGCGTAACGCTAAACCTCTGCCTGAGCACGGCAGACACCGGGAGGAGGGCGGGCACTGGGACAGACTGCAATCCCCCCTGAAGGAATCCGGCTGCACGAGAGACCTCGAGAGCCGCCTGAGCTGTGCTTCGATCTGCGCGTCCGTCTAGGAATGCGAGTCTGAAATTCTCCTGCCGGCCATAAGTCCTCCGACGTAGTTGAGGATTGCAGATGTAGCTGGTGAAGAAGAACATCCAACTGCAAGGGTTCAGAAAGAGCACAGACAAGACAATAAAGGAACTGAAGTGTTCAATACAGATCCCCAAAGCTCTTCGTATATTACATAACCCAGAAAAATATGAGATATTATATATATATATATAAAACCTATAAAAATTCTCTTCAGTGCTACTCAATCCGCTCAAAATACTCTACACACTACATACAAACTACAAAAATACTCAACAAAGCTACCTAAAACCCTAAAATACTCCACAACGCTACAAATGTTAGCATTCAGCCTTAATCTGGGTTGGATTTGGTCCTTACAGTCCACATACTCAAACCACACTAAATCTCCTTTCTGTCCCAGAGGCCAAAACAGACCCACAGGATAAGAGATACGACTATTTATAGGTCCAGACACAACAGCGTGTGACACAATATGACCGTGGCACGTTGAGAACCCATGGCAGTCAAAGGGACGTGGGGGGGGCAGCGGAGCGAACAGCGCCCCCCCTCGACGTGACACCGAGCGGGAGCCCGTCCCCAGCTGTGCGCCGCGGTCGAGAGTCCCGTGTCGCTGACGTCACGGGCCTCAGTCTCCCTGCCAGCTCACCAGTTAAATTTAGCAACTGGGCCCTTCTCCCGGAGAACAGTAACAACGTGATACCGGGAGCGCTTTCTGCACGACTCGTTGCATCAGCGCTAAACAAAGTTGGGGGGGTTGATCTGCTACTGAGCCTCCGCGTATTCCGGCTCACTTGCCCCCAAAATAAGCCGTGAGCAAACGACGGGATACAGGACCTACAAACCAGCAAGAGCCATCTATGGGATCCCAACCGCAAATTCCCGACAGTTCCACGGATGCACAAAAACAAGGAGCTCAACATCTGCCCTACCTTTAAACGTGTGTCTGTTGGTGTACAGATCACCACCACTGATCATTTAACACCTCACTGGATGAAACTTTATTCTCATCATACATTCGGTACAATGAAACAGTTCTGCTACTCTCATGTCATTAAAAACTACTAACAAAGACAAAAAAATCAAGGCACCAGATAACGTAAAAACACAGACAGACTAGCAACAGCAAAATGAATAACGTACATTTGGCACCTTACCAGTAACGTAAGAAATATCTAATCGCTATTTATCTAGTTACTTTAGATTTTTGATTGCACCCCCTGAATATGATACCATTTCTGCCGGCTAAAGCCTCGTTTTCTATGCATTTTTCTTTTCCTATGAATTTTGCTTTTCCTGTAGTGACCACTTGTGGCTAGCTTGCGACGCCAGCCTGCTGTAAGGTTTCGCCATTTCCCTTTTAACAGGAAGCTCGCCTTCCTGCTCCTGGACGGCTTTGATGTAGTAACAGAGGCATCAAACACCTTCCTATGGCGATTAATGTTTTTTTTTCTTCTTAAACACATACTTTCATCTTTTTTTTAAATAATAATAATAATAAAGAACAGACGAACTACAGCATTGCTTCCTGTGCACCCATTGTCAAACTGAACAACGTACTTCAACCAACTTGTTTTTTTTCTCCAAATTAAAACTGTGTCCATGAACATTTTGCCGCTTCCAACTAGTGTGGAGAGTCCGAGGGAAACTGTGTTTAACATGCAGCAACTAAGCCAGCCAGCACGTTAAAAAGCGACTCAATACACATTATATTAAGTATCGGACAGGTGCCAATATCTTGCTGATGATGTCAAACTATAAAATACGGTATCAATTGCTCGTCGTTAAATGCACGTCCCTGTATGCAGCACTGAACCAGCCGGGTCAGGAGGCTGACAAGAAGCGCACAGCGAGGCTTAAATGCTTCTGATGTAAAAGGTTTAGACCCCCCCCCCCCAGATAAATTGGTGCCAGGGCTGGGGGACGGGGTGCCTTCGTGCCAGACCCCGGCATAACAGCCCGGAGGGAGGGTCACCGAGGGACGCTGGCTCCCGGATCGCGGACTGGGAGATGCCGCAGATCCGCAATGTGACAGACTAGCCCGTTTAGGATGGAGAAACCGAGGGGCCGTTTCTACACCTTCCCGCATCGCATAGCCTAGACATAAATGCTACTTGGTTTAAATGACAGTCGCTGTCTATTGTAATAGTTAATCGCCGTTAAATAAAAGCCCCTGTGCTGTTCTCTCTTATTACAGTAAGATTACCTAAAAATAATTAAATGCTAATACTTCCTTTCTTTAATACTAAATACGACACATGAAATATTCCGCCTCGTATATGTGATGTATGGAATATAAGCATTTCATGCAATATACAGAAAAATGAACTTAATTGCGATTATTACTAATAGTGCGATAATAAAATCAGGGGGCTTAATTTCCTCCAAGGGTCTCTGGCTTCACACGGCCGCCTGGTCGCTGCTCCGATAGCCGACCTGAGAGGGCTACTGTATCTTTAAGCGGTAATCCCTCTAAGTGTAAGTGTTTGTTGTCTAGCAGTTAATGGGCGGCTCGGTGGAGTGTCCACACTGGCCGGTGGGAGGTCCCTTCCCATTACAGCCGCCGCCGCCGCCTCGTTAACGCGCCTCTTACGGGGGGGGCTGCACGCCATTCCTCTCGTCGCCTGCACGGTGGCAGCGCTGAACTATCAATCCCACGACAGATTGTCAAAGAAATGCCCGCCGCCGGCGTGCAATTAATAGTGCGTGCAGGCAATGCAGAGGTTATTGTGTCGCTGCACACGAAGTCAGGCATTTGGGTCTGGAGACGGTGCCGGGGACCGACGGCATCTAACGCCGTCCATCAGCCATCAATCGGTGCAGACAAAGCGCCCGTGATGCCCCGATCGCTTGCCTTTCATCACGGACACTTCACCGCGATCTGCGCGTAAAGGCTCCGACTGAGAGCCCCCGTAATCCGCTCTTAAAGACCGGTTAGGATAATATCTCGCCGTGGTCAATTTCCCTCGCCGGCCCGGTAAAGTTTAAATAAGGCATTAAAGGCGCTTCTTAAAACGAAAAGCATGCACTTCAAAAGCAGGGGATAGTTGCGACAGAGATGTGTAACACGTGAAGACAATAGCCACCGTGAAGTGTCCCATTGTCAGTCTCGTGCGATGCTTCCTATCCCCCCCATTTGTTTTCATACCCTGTAACACTTGATAGCAGCTAATTACACATTTACTTGCTGAAAAAGCCCCACTTTCCCAAAACAAAACTGCCCTTTCCGGAACAGATGATACAAAAGACTGCAGCGTATTTTCAAAGCACTAAGCTTAAAGCAGCGTGTGTCGGATAGGCGGCGATGTCACATCACGGGTACATGCGCGTCTTCTGGCTTTTCCTACTATGATCAACTGAGACTTCAGACCGCAGCAAGCTGACAATTGCGGGGAAATGCTGTTTGACAAACATCACAAAAAATGTATCCTCATCAAAAGAGCTGGTGGGTCTTAAAGCCAGTAACACTAACTTTAATATGAAAACCATGTCAGTAAATGCATAAACCCGTAAATATAGCGGATGCTGCACAACAATGAAATGAAATCAAACAATGGTTTTCCTTACCAAACTATAACAACCACAACAATGTCTCTTTCTGCAAAAAACACTGAAATGTATATACAAGAGGCACCCTTTGTATAAATGACAAATCTTCAGCAGACATTAACTAAATAAAAATCAACATACAGTTCAGAATTAAAGTTTCTGGTTTTTGATTACCTAAATTATGAACACAAATCGGCAACAGTTTACCCCCCCCCCCACTCCCCCGTCAAGATAATCCCATACTAGAGCAAAAATATTTTTACAAATATGTTGTTCAAAACTGTGAAAAAACTGCCATCTGTCATGCACCAAATGGCAAACCTAAAGAATCTCTCAACTTTTTTTTTCTTTTTAGGTCGGGAGGGGTGTGGGACACAGGGGTGGAGAAGGTGGTCTTACGCCGTCCTTACCGCTATCAGCGTGCTATTTCTCTGTTCTGTTGTGCTTGCCGACTCAGGGTCTTGCTGTTTGTTTTGCTGCTTATTATGAGCGGATTTCTTAACCCTCTGCTCCAGGCTCCTCTGGTACAGGCTGACCGTCTCCCTGCGTTCAATCTCCAGCTGTTCAGCGTGTGCTTGCTGGTACCTGGTCTCACAGTTGACATGGTGCCTCCGACAGCCCTCGATCCTCTGCCTTAACCTCTCCACCACAGTACTATGCTTAGGCATCACATTATTACTGCTGCCTCCAGCTCCGATGCCACCGTTTATGTTATTGTTATTAATGCAAATACTACTGCCGTTCGCAGTAGCGGGGGTGGCAAAATCCCCCATCATATAGTCTGTGCACAGTATTTTGGAAGAACTTTCTCAAGCCTCCTTCAGCAAAAGTAATTCCAGGGGGGAAGAAATAGGGGATTCAAAGGAGTGCAAACGAGCGGCGGCCGCTTCCCCTCTTCGGGAAAAATGTGTCATTCAATCATTCAGTACCATTAAAACAATACTCTGGTCGGTCTGCAAAACAGACAACAATAGCGGAGCGCAACTGACCAAACTCAGCGGTCGGTGCTTCACTCGCTCCCGCTAGCACCGGATCGCTGCATTTAACTCGGCAGAAGATCCGGATGTTACAGGCGATCATCACACATAGCGGACAATGTTTCAAGCACGCAGCTTTATCGTGCTGTCCTTTAGGAAAAAGTTTTGTTGTTTGCAGCGCAGGGGCTCCGGAGTAGTTTCCTGAACTCGCATCTCATTCACATTTTTCCGTGAAAATCCCCCGAGCGCGAACAAGTCCGTCCAAAAGCCCGGAGGTGAAACGCGCAAAAGCCAGATCCCGAAAGACGCCGATCCGCGGGGTCGCTCGCAGCTGCCTGCCACCATCACAATGATCAAGTGCTCTCCTCCTCCTCCATGCCAGCGGAGTGATATCAGGACAAGGGCTGAGTAAAAAGCAGCTAGAGGCTGTGAGCAGCCTCGGCAATCGCACGCAAAACGTGGAGCGGAGCCGCCGAGCGCCCGGACGTGGACGCGCCAGTGACCGCTTGCGCATTCACGAAGGGAAGTGCGCGCATACTTGACACAAAAAGTCGGATGCGACTGTATTTCTGCCATTAACATCTAAATACCCAAGCTTTCCACATAATCTGTGTATTTAAATGTATATATTGCTCGTTTATTTAACTGGATTGTTTTGTGGTATTTTGTGTTACATTCCCATTAGAGTTCAGCACCCACATTTGAATCTATTTCCAAACACCAAATAAGCCGCCAGTTTTTATAGAGTTTTTCTTTTAGCAATAACAGTCGTTTTGTGTTTGATTTAGCACAGTCTTGAGTTTTGGGAATGTTGTTGGAAGTTTTTTTTTTCTCGCTCAAACAGCAATGATCTGACCTTCATCGTTTTCGCGGGTTGTTTTTAAGCATATGGGCTCAAAGGGGTTTCACAGCGTGCCGGGTGGCGAGTAAGAATCAGGCTTCGCTGTTTAGTGTGTACGTGACTCAAGCCCTAAACATTGGGAACATAATCCGAGTGATCTGGGTTGGGGGCCTAAAATCTTTAACGGCACCCCCGAAGGCAGCTGCACGTAGACTCACTTCTGAGTGCAGGAATAGCACTCCTACGGAGATGATAGGTGACCATTCCTAATTGGCATTTTCCCTTCTTACTTAATAACCACCCTTCTGATCTCCCTACTTGCCGTATTCCCATGACACCACGGAGGGATGACTGTGCTGCCAGGTAACCAATAAGCACTTATCCGGGTTGTCCTCCTCTTCACTTTATAGAGTCTGAATCCATGAGGAACTGGCTGGTGTATGTTGATTAGTATGCAGTGCTCAGCAAAAGCACAATAAACATACATCTGTATCTTTTTTCCCTCCCCCTACGTTTACATTTCATTTAATAATTTAGTAGATGTTTATATCCTGAGCAACATGCGGATTTTTTGAGGAAGCAGGGTCCCTGGAGCGTTTTGGGGAGTGAAGGGCCTTGTTCAGGGTCGCCTATCTCTCTTAGAGGCCCCCCAGGACTTCTAAGTGGAGTGACGATATTCCTTTGGGCCAGATGTTTGTGCCGGGGGTGTTGTGTGGCTTGCTGGGTTCACCTGCTGTGCCTGTGATTGGAAGGTTGCTGGTTTGAGTCCCGGGCGCAACAGAGTAGCCGTGTGCCCCTAGGGTCCTTGAACGTCCTGAAATACTCCAGGTGTGACGGATGGATACCTGAACCTGCACCCAGGCCAGGGATCGCCAAATCCAGTCCTGGATGCCGCAATCCAACACAGTTTGCATAGTTCCCTGCTCATTAAACCAGGGGTGGCCAATCTTATCCGCAAAGGGCCAGTGTGTATGCAGGTTTTTGGGATAACCTGTAGGTCAGCTGTTCAAACCCAGGTGTGAGGACTCTTCAGCCAATCAGTCCTCTAATTAGTAATCTAATTAGGGAGCTGCAGCGAAAACCTGCATTCACACCGGCCCTTTCTGGATATGACTGGCCATCCCTGTACTAAACATGAGAAATAAAGGCAAACTGTGCTGGATTCTGTCCCTCTAGGACCGGATTTGGGAATCCCTGACCTCACTGTCACCTCTATACCGTATTTATGTTGGTATGCCTTAAAATGGACAAAAGGGTGGCTTATATGGAAAAATGCACTTGTATAAATGTTAACTATATTCAATAGGCAATAATTCACATACATCACACACATCACAAGCCTGGGGCATTCAAACTTACACTGTCCCTTTATTTAAGCAAATCGAGCCATTTGATTGGTGAAAAGGTTGTGAAATATCACCCCAGAAGCCCGATCACAAGGTAACCCAGACGGTCCTCTCATTACTGGGCTCAACCTTTTGGTAACTAGTTCTGTACAGACGGAAGCTGATGGAGTGCCTTAGGGTACAACAGCAACTCACATTACTTTAGTAAACACCTGTCCATCCATCTTCCAGCTGTTTATCCTGGTCAGGGTCGAGTGAATGAATGAATGACAGTTACATTTAAATAGCGATATTCAAGACACCTAAAGTGTTTTACAGAACAAATGGGGAGCCACTTCAACCACCCCCAGTGTAGCCCCCACCTGGCTGATGCGACGGCGGCCATTCAGCATGAACACATTAGCTACACAGTACTAAGGTGGTGAAGGGGCAGGAGAGGATTCACCAATTAGATATAGGGGAGGATTAGGAGGCCCGATTTGAAAGGGCCACCGTAGGTGGGGTGCAGTTTATCTCAGGCAGCGCAGGGAACATCCTGGATTGGATGTCAATCAGATCAAATAATATAACTAAAAACGATAAGAAACAGTGGCATGGTGAGACCTGGGGATATTATACAAAGCAGGATTTCCCACATAGCTGGATAACTTAAGCCTACTCTGTTATGCCACCTGTCCAATAGGAGGAGATGTAAGGGACAATCCTACTGGACAATCCTTAAATCTAGCAAATGAAGAAATCCATCTTTTTGTTTTTTACTCCCCCTGCTACGCCCGAATTCATCTAAAACAAATTCACTTGCTCCCCTTGATCCTCTGAAGTGTTTCTGTCCATTAAAGGGGGGGTGATTGAGTTTGATTAGCTGAATCCTCCCCGGGGTGGGTGCAGGGTAGGGTTGGCTTGTCAAGGCAGTTCACCCAAATGGTCATTGGTCAGTTCCTGACGTTGATCTATACCATGATACAGCAGCGACAGACGGGTCATCCTGCAGCTTTGGAGCTCTTAGATGTTTTTAGCTCACATGTGGGGGAAATAGTGAACATTTCTTTCACTTAAAATAAAGAAAAGTCGGTCTTGGACTTTATTGTCATGTCATCTATATACAGCCACACAGTAGCACAAAACATTCCTTCAGGTCCACAGTGGAACATACCAACTGTAAGTGGTGGGGGCAGGGGCGGTCCACAGTACGTAAAGTGCAAAACAGGAGGGCTGTCACTGTTAGAAAAAAGAGTACCAATTTGTACCTTTGAACCTCTGGGGTTGACTAGCTAAAGGTACGACTGGGAGACCCTTGAGGGTACACCCCCAGGAACAAGCAAAGGTACAAATTGGTACACTTTTTTCTGACAGTGTACACACAGGTTTATATACATATTGCATTGTTACACTCTCAGAAACAAAGGGTAAAAATGTGTATCTTTGCTTGTCACTGGGGCTGTATCCTCAAGGGTCTGCCAACTATACCCATAACTGTAGGTGATTGTACCTTTTAAGGTACAGAAATAGACTCTGAGGAACATTTCTGTACTACTGATGGTACATTAATGCTGTTTGTACCTTTGGGATGGTCCTCAGATACCATTTCTGTACCTTAAAAGGTACAATTACAAGCAACGTGATAAACAGATACACATTTTTACACTTTTTTTCTGAGAGTGTATTATAGTAATTATTTTATTAGTAATAGTAATTATTCCTTTGCAGTTTCATCTGATGAATGCATGTATGTATAAATGTATGTTGCTACAGAAATTCAGGTTAGGATGTGGGGTTGAACTAGCTGTTAGGTTATACACTCCACTACAAACTGATCCGTGACCAGCCCAGTCTGACCCCTAGACGTGGTCTCCGTGCGATTTGCTGGTGGGAGGTAGATCCAGACAACGTGGGATCGCACAGTCATGCTGCAGTTGCAGAAACCTTCATGGGAAATGCCTCCTTTTTCCTCATACGACTTCAGCCGTGACAGTGGTTAGCGCTGGCCTACCAGAGTCACCTCCAGTGCTGACCGGCACCGTCAGCAAAGACATGAGAAACTAACCGACACCCCACACGTCAAGCACGGGCAAGTCCTTGCGGGGGAATATGACTGCACCGTGCGCCTAAGTGCAAGTCACGCTCAGGCGAGCCGTGATATAAGAGTTAATGCGGGTGCTGCGTATTGCGGTACTGCGGAGGGTGATTAATCAGCCATGCGGCGTAAGAAAACCACAGAAACACCTGAGAAAACCAGCCTGCGAGCTACCATGTGATGCTCCCTGAATCCGAGTGAAACATTCACACACACACATTCACTCAGTATGATAAAACAAGGCTGGCCTAGCAGGACCAAAATGTACTGACATAAACACATAAACACATGCCATCTGATCAGTGTATGCTTTCATAAATCACAATGGGTCTTTAAAATGGTTAGGGAGCGTGTGTAGTGTCTGTATAAGGTTAGGGAGCGTGTGGAGTGTGTGTATAGGGTTAGGGAGCGTGTGTATTGTGTATAAGGTTAGGGAGTGTGTGTAGCGTGTGTATAAGGTTAGGGAGCGTGTGTAGTGTGTGTATAAGGTTAGGGAGCATGTGTGTTGTGTGTATAAGATTAGGGAGTGTGTGTAGTGTGTGTATACGGTTAGGGAGCGTGTGTATTGTGTATAAGGTTAGGGAGCGTGTGTAGTGTGTGTATACGGTTAGGGAGCGTATGTATTGTGTATAAGGTTAGAGAGCATGTGTGTTGTGTGTATAAGATTAGGGAGCGTGTGTAGTGTGTGTATAAGCTTAGGGAGCGTGTGTAGTGTGTGTATAAGCTTAGGGAGCGTGTGTAGTGTGTGTATAAGGTTAGGGAGCGTGTGTAGTGTGTGTATAAGCTTAGGGAGCGTGTGTAGTGTGTGTATAAGGTTAGAGAGCGTGTGTAGTGTGTGTATAAGGTTAGGGAGCGTGTGGAGTGTGTGTATACGGTTAGGGAGCGTGTGTATTGTGT
>JAABNX020000057.1:8180959-8194172 GCA_015163995.2 Mormyrus lacerda
GCGTGTGTATAAGGTTAGGGAGCGTGTGTAGTGTGTATAAGGTTAGGGAGCGTGTGTTGCGTGTGTATAAGGTTAGGAAGCGTGTGTATTGTGTATAAGGTTAGGGAGCGTGTGTATAAGGGCAGGGCACAGAGCCGTGTTAGTGGCCCTGCCTTGTCCACTCGGCTAGTGCTGAAAGAATGACAGGAATGTTGGCCCCTCCACCCCCACAGTCCTGGGTAACTGCGGCAGCCGGCTGCCCTCTCTAGCCCCCCATCCCCCTCTTGCCGAGCTGGCGTCCTCTGGCCCATTTGTTTCCTGACACAATTGTATTTCCTGAGTCTGACAGGGTGTGATGGTTGCTGATTGGGGGGGTTCCCCTCGGGTTGGGTCTTGGGTGGGGGGGCTGGGGGGTCAATGAAGGGACCTGAGAGTAGATGGCGCCTGACGGAGCCGGAGTTGCATGGGATTTTGCCCGCCGGTGAAGCGCGGTGAAGCACAGTGAAGTTATTTACTCTCTTTTACTCAATGTCCAAACTGTGCAGCTGCCAAACTGCACCCGCAACCTGCGACTTATTAAAACATACTTATATTTCCAGCCTGTTGAAGAGAAACGAAGAGAGTAATCAATGGAAATGCAGCAGAAGCACTAAGGCTGATTCCACTGCCCTGCTGTTAGTGGCAGCACATAAATAATAGATTATATTATTCTGGTGAATTTCTGCACCAATAACGGGGAAGTGGTGTGGATGGACAGAGGGATGGATGGATGGATGGATGATTTACTGTACTTTGTATAATGGGTGGCCGACATGGTGGTGCGGTGTTGCCTCACACCTCTGGGACCCGGGTTCGAGTCTCCGCCTGGGTTACATGTGTGTGGAGTTTGCATGTTCTCCCTGTGTCGTCGTGGGGTTTCCGCCAGGTACTCCGGTTTCCCCCCACAGTCCAAAGACATGCTGAGGCTGATTGGAGTTAATAAATTGCCCGTAGGTGTGCATGTGTGAGTGAATGGTAACAGTGTGTGTGTGCCCTGCGATGGACTGGCCCCCTGTCCAGGGTTGTTCCCTGCCTCCGGACCCCCCGCGACCCAATAGGATAAAGCGGGTTGGAAAATAAATGAATGAATGACTGAATGTATAATGGGTTAGGGTGAACTGGATAAATACTACAAGTAACATTTTGCGTTAAGAATACAAAGGTTATAGGTTCAAATCCCCTCCCCTGTTAATTATACCTTTTTATCTACTGTAAGTTGCTTTAGAAAAAAGTAGCAAATAAATATAGTATCTGCATGTTATTCTTCTTTTTAAGAAGATGGCCGTGGACATGTTACGTTGATTTAGTTTAAAATATTAAAATCATCCTTTTTCCGATATCGTGGACAAACGCTCCACAATCCAGAGCCCCCCCCTTTGCAGGCAGACTGTGTCTCTGACGACGGTGACACCTCAGGACACAGCGAGGCGGAGCGTCACGTAAAACAAGGCAAGGCAAACAGCTGGGTCACATGACACCTGGGGGCGAACAGCCAAGTCGTGTGACACCTGGGGGCGAACAGTCAAGTCACCTGACAGAGGTGTGTTTTCCATTGAAAAGCCTTTGACTATAGTATCCTTTCCATGGTATGGTGGCGCACCCATTATTTGAAGACAAACCATTATACTTAAAATAGACTTTGTTCTCCAAGCAAATATTCCTTTTCAGCAAATCCTATTAAAAGTACTTGCACTGGGAACCAATCAGGGTTGCACAATTTAAATATAGCCAGGTCCATCTGCCACACAGGCGAAACGGATCTATGCTTGGTTCACTGGTAATGGGAAGCTGCCATTTCAGTCTGCCACTGGATTAGCGCCACCTAGAGGCATGTCAGGCCCCCGCTGTTTGCCCGAATTCCTCATATTGGTGCCAACAGTCCTGCTTGGCGTCATGTGATGGCACAGTGAAATCAAAGCCAATCAGGGAAGACATCCTATTGGATTTCTAATGAATATGTGGCACGTAATGACAGGACGATGCTGCAGGGGGCAGTACTACTGTTTCACCCCTTGGGTTGGGGGTTTTACTTAGATTACTAATTTCTTACCAGACGTGAAATTACACACAATAACTTACATATACATTCTCATCATTATTCTTAAAAATGACCAGTTTTAATCCAATACATTTTATTCAAATTGTCTTGTGTATTTAAGGTCTGATATAGATAAAACTGTTCAGGAGATTAAATTGCTATGTTTTCTGGACCGTTATAGACCTCAGTCAAACCTGGATTTCACATTAAATACCCTTAATGTTGCTTCCAGAAATGACTTATGAGATGACATTACAAGGCATGAGAGTCCCACTCGCTGTGTTTTAAACAGTGCAGTGTTTTGTGGAAAGCATAAATCAAACCTTATAGGTAATGACATTCTCCACTCGCCTGCTATGAAGATACATGCTCGCTGCTTGACTGTTAGCCCCCCAGGAAACCTTTGTCTTTGCTGTAAAGAAGCCCTTCTCCGAACGGCCTACTCACGCATCCGTCATGGTTGGTCGACGCAGCGAGACTGTTGTAATTCCATCCAGGTCCTTCAGAGCATGACTAACTTCCCCAAAGCTCTTGATATCGTCCTCTGCTCTTGGATGATGGGATACAAGGTCTCACCTTCCATCTGAGAGATGGACAAGGTCAGGTTGGCTAGCCCTTGTGTTATTACAGAGATTCGGCGGGGGGGGGGGGGGCTGCCAGTATTTGCAACACCTGCTTCACCCCCCAGGGCCACTCTGACCAGCCCAGGGAGGTAATTGCACCCTTAATGGATGGGAGAGAGGAACAGCACACGGCAAGATCAATCACGATCTGGATGCGGCCTGCAGGAATCCCGAAAGCCCGACTTGCACGAGGGCTCTATCTGAGGACCTTTGCTGGTGCGGGGTGTCGAGGGGATTGACTTCAAAAACAAGCACAGCCCCAACACTTTGTCAAAATAGCTTCGATGCAGCACAAAATCAATCCCGCTTTAATGCCTCGCCGTGTAGAGATTGATTACGGCAGTGATCACACTGCCTCCTGCAGCTGACCGGGCCTGCTGACGGCACACGGGGTCTCCCTCGGTCCAGTTGTGGTTCTGCTGTGGCAGAGTGCGTCAGTAATTAGAGTTTCTATGGAGGAAAACATTGCCTGGCTTCTGCAGGTGTGAACAGCTCATTGGTCGGCGGCTGATGGACCAGGAGATGTTGCTTTCCATGCAAACAGGAGATTGGTCTCATTCAAGCCGGTGCTGGAGAACATGAAGGCCCACAGTCGTCACACAGCCCCTGCCCACACCAGTGCATGATAGAACTCCCCCACTGAAGAAGTCACAGCACAGGTGGGAAATTAAACTAATAACTCAATCTGCAGCAAACCAGTACAGCTCCTCCATTGACAGGTGAGATAACAGAGTAGGGAAACTTATTATGGGACTTTGTTCTGACGTGAGGTGACAGCCACCTTCAACTAAACTTCAGGAAGACCAAGGACCATAAGGAAGACCAAGGATGTCTGTCTACCACGATCTGCTGGGAAGACCCTATCCCCAATTACTAAACAAAGTATAGCTGGATCTCAGCAACAAACTAGACTGGCCAAATAACACAGATCTGCGAAGAAAGGAGAGAACAACTCAAACTCAATGAAGAGTAACGATACTCCAAGCTCATAAACACACAATGCACTTTACTGGACAGAGTAATGATACTCCAAGCTCATAAACACACAATGCCCTTTACTGGACAGAGTAATGATACTCCAAGCTCATAAACACACAGTGCACTTTACTGGACAGAGTGATACATCACATTGCATGTTACTTTGCAATTTCCCTATTTCAGTTATTTCCTCCATTTGTTCTATATTTATTTCATATATTTACATTTTTCCATACATCCATTTATTCTATTTATTGCATATTTATCCATAAATATGTATCTGTATAGAACCTAATCACATGTCTCCTTTGATGTCTAATTCTATTACGTTACATGTTACTGACTGGATGACGCGAGTAAGAATCCATGTGTACCGATGTACTAAAAGCCAACGAAGAATCCTGAATCTTGACTGTAGTTCCTGAAGTTACTGAAGTTCCTCGAACTACCTACCTGAGACAGGAGCGGTGGCAGAGGTTCCGTACCGGATTTACACCACCGCCGATCGTGCCAAATTCCCGTGTGCGGAAACACATAAGAGAAGGCGAGAGGTGTTGGTCTCCTGTCCTCCGTACCAAGCGTCCCTGAATGGGGACCCATATTTGGCTTAAAAAGTAATTAGTAAGGATGATTTACTCCTGTAGCTCAGAAAGTTGAGTATTATGCTAACTATGCAAAGGTTCAAATTCCAGAAAGCACACAGAAATTGTAACCCTTCCCTCTACCGCATGTCGCTTTGGATAAAAGTGTCAGATAAAATAAAAACACAGAAAAATGCACTAATTGCCACAGCAAACATTCACAGAGGTTTCCCAGCCCACACACTGGCACACAGAACGGGCGCCCCGCCACACATAAACTAAACAGTGCAAATGTGACCTGGAAGGCTGAGTAGCTGGAATGATGAGGGACATAAAGGTGCTTGTCCCTGCAGTCCCACCCCCACCCCCCCCTCCCCCCACTCCCGTCCCCTAGGGCTGCTCAGCTCCAGGGCAGGTTGCTGGAATATTGCGTGAGATTCCCCTTAAATATTTAATGCGCCCACTGAGTATTAAGGCCCCCGGTAAAGACGGCGGTAACAGGCCCTGATACGCTGCCCGTCCGCAGCAGCCCACTCATGCTCACCATCCAGGTATATCACCGTTCACTTCATGTTCTGGTGAATCGGAAAGTGACCTGTCAAGANNNGGGGGGGGGGGGGGGGGGGCTGACATGCATTCCAGGAACATTCCAGAAGCGATGGAATAATTAGGGAGAATCAAGGAGAGGCGTGTCGGGGGAACCCCAGTGAGATCCAGCCTCAGCCTCGTATTCCAGGACCCTCGTTTTAATGACATACAGCACGTTTTCATAACTATTGATTTTGGGTTGATGATCTCGGGCGACCGCTAATGCGTGTAATTGTCTCATTTGGTGTCTCAAAAAGAGAGGAAAATAATTGAGGCGTCGTCACTTTGTTTCGAATGAATGTCGATAACGAAACCAGCTTCTTAATACAACCCGCCGTAAAATTTTAGACGCCACGTTTCCACACGCACAGTGCGGCACTGCCAACCTCTCAGTTGTAGAGAGCTTCAGACTTGCCCGAGTTTTCCTGCATTTTCAGAAATCATTCTGGGTGCTGTTTCATGGGTGGGGGGTGCCTGAACGGGCTTCTGTGTCTGTGATCCGAAGGTCACCGGTTTAAGGTCGACCTTAGCAGGATTGTCACATGTCTGTGGGTCCCTGAGCCAAACCCTTAACCCCCCAGCTCCACAGATGCCACAGGTGGCTGCCCCTTAACTATGACCCCCCCAAGCCTGTTCTCACCTACATGAGTCTCATAGACAGCAAATGGGGCAGGGAGAACTGGGACTGTCAATAAAGCATCATCCTTCTTCAACAGAGCCCTGCTCTTCTAGATCTATGATGTTCTTCTTGGTCACAGATTAATGGATATAGATAAAATCATCAGGTTACCAACTAGATTAACAAATGCAGAGTTAAATGTAGTTCACTATTTAGGGCTTCTTTCAGCCAGTGCTCACTATGTGTTCGGCTTTAGTGAGAAAAGTCTATAGCAAGATAAGAGTTCAGAGAAAAAAAGTACGAGGTGATTTCAGGGATAAGCGAAGTCTCTTTCACCACGATTTATCCTCAGCTGTGAATCTAGACCGTAAATTAAAGCTCTAAAACAGTGTTTCCAAATCCAGCCGGTCCACATTTTTGCTCCCTCCCAGCTCCCTGTCAGACAGTCTACATTTTTGCTCCCTCCCAGCTCCCTGTCAGACAGTCCACGTTTTTGCTCCCTCCCAGTTCCCTGCCAGAGAGTCCACGTTTTTGCTCTCTCCTAGCTTCTGGTAGTGAACTGGGGGGGGGGGGGGGGGTGGAAAACACTGGTACATGCAGTGTATTACCAAAACAGGTGAGGACGTTCAGCCAGGACAGGTGCCTAAAAAGCCTTTGATACAAATGAAAATCATTTACAGCATTTTCAACAGAGTCAGTAATTTAACAAAAACATCTATTGGAAGCACATTAACACATAAAACACACAAAACAAACGCAGCTATCAAAAGACCACGGCAATCATGCTAATGATCCAACAATTAGATGCCTGAGACCGACTCATTATGTCGATACTCTCTTTTAAATATTTTGAAATGTCACTAATTTTATAATTTCACTTCCATGTGTAGCCAATTGTTCAGCGTACAAATATCTTAGAGGTGAAACAAACCGATGTGAAGTAAACTGGGCGATCTCTGGGCGAATTGTGACTAAACAAACCGACGTGAAGTAAACCGGGCGATCTCTGAATCGTGACTAAATGTTTGTTAAGCATCTGAAGTGAAAGAGTGTGGTTTAGATGAGGCTTACGTCATTCACCTACCCGTTATCACAGGCCGTGAAAGCCGACTCCTCTCCGGCCCTGGGGATGCCGGCCTCTGCAGCAGCCCTGGGGATGCAGGCCTCTGCAGCAGTCCTGGGGGGTGGGGGGGCATTAACACACTGTCGTTTCTCTGTTTTTCCAAAATGTAGAACAATAACTGAAGGATATACCTAATGCTGGATAGGGTGACTACATGTTTGTTTTCAAAGAAGAGGACACTGGAGACCAGATGTAAAGAGGGGCGTCAAAGCAACGCAAATACGGTCTCTCCCCGGGTTACCATGCGGTTACGTTCCCATAAACCTATCGTAAGGAGAAAACATCGTAAGTCGAAAATGCATTAATACAGTAACCTAACAAACGTCATAGCCTAGCCTAGCCTAGCTTAAACATGCTTAGAACACTTACATTTAGTTGGGGAAAATCATTAACACAAAGCCTATTTTATAATAAAAAGTTAAATATGTCATGTAAATCATTGAATAATGTGCCTGAGCGCGAAAAACATTTACCCACCGTAAAATCGAAATATCGTAACCCGGGGAGCGTCTGTATGCACACAGAAGGTGTTCACATTGCAGAAAGCAAATGTCAACATGAACCAAATTGAAATCCCCGACATTTCAGGCAATTTCAGGCCCCAAAAATTCATTTTCAGGTCCCAAACGAAGAGGACAAGTCAGTAAAAGAGAAGCCAATGTCGGAATCCATACTGCCTCCTACCGTGGCCTTTGTGGACAGCTGTTTATGTCAGTAAACGAAACGCATCAAGCCGGCTGTCCTTCAGCGACTGACAGCATCCGGCCAACGGTGGCGGACACGGCAGTTTCTCGGAAGCGTGACGGCTCTCCGCCGCCGATTAGTTAGCGTTTAAACGCAAAAGAGGCAGATAAAGATGGAATCTAAAGGTTAAGGTCAGAAATGCTTCCCGGTGGGGGGCATACACGGGGGCGGGGCCACAAGGACACCGGCCCCAGCTGAAAGCTGATTGGCTCGCGGAGTGCCCCTCTCCTGTCACTCACCAATTCAAAGCCTACCATTGGCTGATGATAAAGTTGGCTAATCTGTATGAATTATGGCTCCTCTTATGCCCCGCACCTTAAAAAATCTTAGAATCTCCCCAGCTGCCTAAGATTATGTCCTGGCACTGGTGCTACCAGGGCGCTGCTGGCTCTGTCCTCCACTTCCTGTCCAACAGGAAGTGCACAGGTAGCGAGGCGGAAAGCTCCACACGCCACTCACGAAACGCTAATTGTCTGCTTCACACTCTTTAAGACCGGTGAGGAGCCTGAGTTTCTGGGACATTGTTTCCTACTGACGATTTATAGAGGGACGACCCACTGATAGCTTTTGATGGACTGTGGTCTTTTTAAACACCTTCGAAAATTACAGTTGAGATGTGCTGAAGACTTTAGGAGATGTGAGGAACAGAGCAGCAGGTAAAGCCCACTGGTACGGCTCATGGAGTCTCTGCTAGCTGAAGTGAACTTGAATATGCTGCGAGTTTTAAAATCACACGTGTGGCATTATGAGACGTGGGTCCGGGCTAATAAACATCAGAGTGCCAAAAAAAGGCAGAAGATTATCAAAACATGCTTCGATTTCTGCTTGCCCACCGAACGGAGGGGCTTGAGGTCTCCTAAACTACCACGAACCTTTTCCCCCAAAACCACAGGAGCAAAAAAAGTCGGATCCCATTGGATCAATAACACTGAGTGGCGTGCCATTGGGGGAGGGGAGGGCTGTGATCGAAATGAACATGCCAAGGGATGAGTGGTGAGAAGCAAATATGAGGAACCGTCTGAAGACTCGACAGGGGTGATCAAAGTCGGCACAATGGAGCCTAATGGGGTTCTTCCCTCCGATACTGTAGGGGGCGCTATGTTCTTCAAACGAGTCATTAATTTCGTGCCCTATTTACATTTTATTTAGCAAATGCTTTTACCCAAAGTGACATACATTTTTTGATAGAACGCAGGG
Organism: Mormyrus lacerda; assembly: GCA_015163995.2. Lineage (NCBI taxonomy): Eukaryota > Metazoa > Chordata > Actinopteri > Osteoglossiformes > Mormyridae > Mormyrus > Mormyrus lacerda. The sequence continues at coordinate 8,189,469 of JAABNX020000057.1, forward strand.
TCAGACAGTCCCTGGAGCAATCAGAGATTAAGGGCCTGGCTCAGGTTTAAAAAAACAAAAAAAAAAAACTTGCAGGTCTTTTGCTTGGCTGCCATCTTCTCCTAGAGCAGTGTAATCATGCCAGAGCTTCTCTGTAGGCCCCTGTCAGGTTCCAGAAGCAGACGGTCCCCCCTTAAGGTCATACGGAAGGTGCCGGCATTTCTGCGCCTGCCGCCGTCCGTTCTCATCCGAGGGAGCGCGTCCCCCGGACGTGACGAGACGCGCCCCTGCGGTTCACCACGGACTCCAGTTGAGACACGCCAACATCTCTGGGTCCCACAGCAGCAAGACGCAGCCAGAGATGCACATAATGCTTGGTTAAGGTGAAACGCGCGTCGTTTGTGCTGACCGCAGCATCGCGCGTCCACGTCGGGAGCGCAGCCTGAGCGCCACGCTACCTCCGTCCGTCTGCAGCAACCTGCTCACCCATCGCCTCCTTCACCTCACGGCCGGCGGTATTTACCGTTCCTCCGGCGGGCGTGGATCGCCGTCACTGCGGCCAAGGTGATGCCGATGGGAATCCAGCAGGCTATACTTTAAGATGCCAAATTACTGTTTTTGTTTTGCCAAGTCATGGTGTTTTGACAACAGGGCAGGAGCACATGGGCTCCTGTGTCTGAACTCGGCACGTCTATAAACCTGCAGAGTAACTTACGACAAACCAAAAAGGGTTTGGCTGAATAAATTAATAAATATTTAAAATAAATTAAAGAATAAAAATTTACATAACATTCAATCTGTGTTCAGTAAAATGCATGTATTGATTTTACTAGGGTACATTATACATATATATCATTGTGATTTAATACTAATTTATTATAATTAAAGTCTTAAGTAATCCTTTGAATAGGAATTCTACATAATTATGCAATATGTATTCAGTAAAATGCACGTATTGATTTCATTAGGTTAAAAAGTTAGAAGATAGAATTAGAATATTTTAGAAGATAAATTAAATGATGAATTATGCTAAATTTAACAAGGCTGTACACCATTCAGCTATTTGTACATGTTTGGCATCATGACCTCGTTACCTTAGTCAGCCCACAACATGTCACGCGTCAGTGTTTATGTGGTGCTGTCATGTCCTCGCGATCAGCGACTGCCCCTGCACCTCCGTAGCTTTGCTATGGGGGGGGGGGAGAAGGAGATTGAGAAATGGCAGGGAAATGACAGGAGAAGATCTTAAACTAAAGCTGTTACATCAATGGCACGCTGCAAAACCCGGAGCAGATCGCCGGAAGGCAGGAACCGGACTGTAAATGCTGGGAAACCATGGCGTCGGCCTGAGTGAAAATGGGCGGGATTCTAACAGATAACAACCTGACAGTGACAACTGCGACCTGCTCTGCCTCCACTCAGGGCAGGACTCTCCAGTAATCTGCAGTGAACTAGGGGCAGAATGGATTTTATTGCCCCTGATATTATAACCCAAGCTTGTTTTTTATTGTTGTCTGAGACGATGTTTCATGTTCAGCGCACACACCCAGACCCCATAAACTTTCACTTGTGACTTTAGGGGATACCGTGCAAAAACGTAATCACAAGTAAAAGATTCAGATTCACTGGGGGGGCAAATTCTAATTAGCAATTTCTACAAAGCTATTTAAACAAATTTAAAAAGTTACATTCAGCAGCAAAATATGACAATAAAAATATGAAACGTGAGGCAAAGTGGGCCTGGTTACAGAAATGCTCTATTTCTTGTCTTCATTCATGGTTTTCCGGCCAAAAAATCTGCATGAGATCCAGAAGAGGTCCTGTGGCTTAATCTCCTAGATCAGGACAATATATCGCTTAACAAAAGCACCCAGTTAGCACTCGTTATTATATGCTCACACAACATCTCAAATATCTCAAAGACAAGAGGCATCATATAAGAGGAGAAGAGTACAGGTCCTGCAGTAGTCTGACCTATTAATGCAGGCAGCTGCTTTACGGGCTGAAATCCTAAGCAGCTTTGGCTGATCAGCTAATCAGATAAGCATACCGTGTACTAGGCGTTCTGCAGCAAATGAGATGTGTGTGTGTGTACGCGCGCACGTGTGCGCTTGCATATCTCCAAATGCCTCCTGCCCGCGAGGCGTACGCTGTTAACTTCCTTTTTGCCAGGACTTACATATTAAACAATAGCAAAGATACCGTTTGTCTGTCCATGTGACATTCCGCAACCCCGAATCACAGGTAGTGTCCGATTTCTGCCCAATTCCGGGTTGCCCACATGGCTAAGTGTGTGGACTGAGGCTACTGTACATGCTGAACTGTGAGAATTTGATGCCGCACTGTAATTACCCTACTTCGAGACTTGCAGCCAGCCAAAGTGGCGTGCCTTTAAGAGGTGGGAGAATCCTATAGCAGTATATGCATGCGGCCACACCCCCTTTTGCCATAGATGGAGTATTACGTTCCGTAGAATCTTTCAGATCTACGAGCGATGTGTGTGAGGATAGTCACTGCGATGTGAACCAAGGAAAAATGCGTTTGCCGGGGACCTTATAGTGTAATTAAAGCATCTTATCATGCACTAGTCAGCGGGAATATTTGTAGATGCCTCTCTGTAAAATGCAGGAGACCCCATTTTTACGTGCGTGAATGTTGGTGTATCGATGTGTCCGTGCAACGTGTCATGCATGAAAATTTTGGTGTGTCGCCACAGGGCACTGCTCTGTGACAGGAAAGCAAGGGAGTGTGTGTGGGTTTGGGGGGGAAGGGGTTTAGGCAGGGAGGTGAGCACTGAAACAGGAAGACAACCAGCAAGGGCCACTCCAGAGTTCACCGCTGGGAAGAGTGCCCCCGCAGGAAACTCAGGCCCCTCCTACCAATAAACCACATGTCTCCTGCACCCGCCTCCTCAGCCCTGCCCCCTAGTGGGGGTTCCACCATCCGTCACACTGCCATTTGGTTAGCGGTCAGCTGCTGATGTCATTCTCCACCTCCAGCTCCTCCGTCCATTTAACAGATGGAGGTTTTCCTGCTGGATTAATTGACCAGCGACTGAGATGGGCAGCTGTAGTCTTTGAACCCAAGAACACTTCGCGTCCATAGCCACTAGGGGGTATCCCTTACATACCAGTGAAAGGTCAGTCATGTGACTATATCCAGCTACCACTTTCCGAGACACATTCATCTACTGTGCGGCAAATCTTTATCTAAGACCGCAGAAATACTGCTATCATGCATCAGGCAGATAAAGGAGTAAACCAGCGTTACAGATTTTTACGTATTATATATTCAATACATCTATATATATATATATATATATATATATATATATATATACGTAAATACACATATCCCTTGTCATTAAACGGACTGACAAATATCTCTTTTCTAATCTACTGCATAACTGATCTATTCCCTTCAAAACATTACATCAGTATGGACTGTGTCGGAAGTTATTACTGCCCAACAGATTTGGAGTAAAACTAACACTTCGACAAGCTGTGATTTCTCACTTTATGTTGCTGTCGGTGGACCTCGCAAGTGTCATCGGTGTTTCTTAGGCACACTTATATACGGACGCCGATCTGATCTCCTACTCCGTTTCTGACTTCCAGGGGGGCGGCTGGCACATGACTCGGACGTCGCTGCGCTGTGAGATGCGTCCGCGATCCTCCCCGCGCGACGCCGCTATAAAAGCCCCCCTCCCTTCTACCCCCTTTTTAGCCGTCGCGGAGGCTCCGCAGACGCTTCCTGCCTGCGCGCGACGCAGCGGAGCGTACGAGCGCGAGCGCGTGCTGTGATGCCGAGCTCGCCACTCACGCGCCTGCCCTGCAACCATGCAGCATCTCTCTGCCCGGGAGCGCCTTTTCCTTATTGATGTGCAAGGTTACACATCAGTTACCAGACTGTCTCTCCTGTAAACAACGACTGGAACACATGATCAGACTGGGCTAGTGGTAGATCAGACACAATGTGCAATTTAAACCGTATACGTGCGTGCGTGTGTATTGCAGTATATTTCCTGTACTATATACACATTACACTATATATCCTCACGTGTTTCTATTTGCTTATTTTGTGGCTGCATGTCTATGGTTTGCTCTAAAAAAATAAATTCTAATTTATTTTTACATTGTGCTTTTCACAACAGAGTTAGGTTCGGCTAAACAGAGCTGTTCCCACGGCATTCATCAAGAGTGTGGCAATCTTTTATTACAGCATTTATAAAGTATGGTGCATGAAACAGGGAAAAGAGGAAAATGGAAAGTACGCTAGGAGAGCCTTTGTCCACACGTCTTTGTGTGCGTACGCAGGGCCAGCCCTGGATGTTCTGTGCCCTGGGCGAGATTCTGCTGAACCAGAGCAGCAGAAAACAAATTCTGTCAATTTACGTCCGTTAAATCATTTTAGTAGCATCGGGTGTCTGGCTGCGAACTAGCTAACCCGCATTCATTTCACAAGAAATGTAGTGAAATATTAAAACTAGTGTAAATAACTGTAATATCAGGGAATGCAACCAGAGGATTTTTTTCAGTTGCTCTTTGGTGCTTCCCTTTTTAAATGGCACCCTGGGCTATTGCCTGGCATGCTGGCCCTGTGTGTGTGTGTGTGTGTGTGTGTGTGTGTGATGTCCCCACAATGTGATAAAAAAAACTGTTATTTTCTCAGTCCCCACAAAGGGAAACTCAATTTTATAAAAATCTTTGACTGTGATCAAAAACC
>JAABNX020000057.1:8206247-8222399 GCA_015163995.2 Mormyrus lacerda
CCCTTGGGCTCCGGACCCCCCCCCCCCCCCCCGCAATCTTGAATAGTATAAGCAGTTACAGGAAATTGGATGGATGAGCAGTTTATCAGATCAAGTACTGGTGTTATTTTCTACGACAGACCCTGGGAACCGTACAAGACACAGATCTCCGCTGTTGGTGCTTTCGATGCATTAAACCGCCGCAAACATTTAAGCAGTGCTGCACAACACACAAACATTCAGGCTCCCCTAAATAACAGATCATGCCCATAAATTAATATTTTAAATTAGCATTTTTATAGATATGTATTCTACTAATTAATTTCGGTACAGAAAGATCGGGGTTTTGGAATGTTTAGTTTTGATTACGCTCTTTGGTGAGCAATTCCCATCTGTTATTTTACCGTGGTGTTCAGCGCCGCCGCTGAGCTGAATTGTTTATCATTGGCCACCAGATGGTGCTCTTGAAACCACCCATGACCAAGTAACATTGGCATGATATTACACGCTTTCTGATCTCTAAAAATTATTGACACGATTTTAATGACAAGAAAGATTTTGTTTGTGACAGATAAATGCGCTGTGTTTTGATAAAACGTACAAGGATCAGAGCAAACGTTTTTTAAAAATCCTGGTTTGTGTTTGCCACGCTTTCGCTGTCAGATGCTTGTTGTCCTTGCGGTGCCAACATCTGTGGGTGTTTTATGTTAAAGAGAATCGCACCTTCAGCCGTTACATTGCAAGCCAAACGGGGGGCAAAGTGAATGCCAAATTCGGTCTTTCCTACTCTCTGAAGGATCGTATGGATGCAGGAAGACCCAGAAAGCGTGATGCCTGTATATTCAGTCACTGCCTAGCACCGCTGTGCAATCGAGTGTAATGAACTGAAAGGATGAATCACACTGAAATGGTTACGAGGGTTGCTGTTCTTGAAGTCTCCGGACAGAACAAAAAAGGAAAGCTGCGTCATGTTGAGTTACCGTACTGAACACAAAATTATAGTGGCTTTCATTCAAAATGCATATTTTCATACTCATAGCACTGAATTTTTATTGAAACCATTTGTTTTAAATTCAGCGAATACGGGGTTGTCTCACTTTATTTCACTATGATCAAAAAGAGTCTGATATATTGTATTTTAAACATTTTAATATATTAAAAATGTGTGCGTATTTATTAATGTGCTTCGGTGCGTGAAATCTATCCCCTTTCAGCACGTTGTTTCAAAAATCACACACGAACAGCTTTGCATTGTGTTTTTATTGCGATTCCGCAGGGCGACCCAGAGCCGCTTGCGCGCGAGCCGCATGTCGTCATAGTGTTTGCCTGCTGTGTGCCGCCAGTCTCCTCACTGGCGCCCCCTTCCGGGCGGACAAAGCGCGGCCGCAGCAGCGCACTGAGAAGTGTCGGCGTTTTATCCTTGAGAAGTAGCTCTAAGCTCGAGATCGCGGTGGAGATTTATTTTGAAATCTGACACGCAGTAGATTAAACTTCTTTCTGTAAGGTAAGCAAAATATGTTTGTCAATCAAATGTTCTTTTTCCCCTACTACCTCAATTGATACCTTCTCCAGTTTTGTAGATGCGATTGTATATGGCTGCAGAGCGCATAGATTGCCGCGTACCGAGGCCTCCGGTGGGATCCGTTTCTGCCCGTCGTCACTATTAGTTTTTAACCTTAAATCGCTGGATGAGTAGCCCGTATTTTCTATGCGCACAATAAAAAAAAATCCTGTTTGCTAGATCACAAGCCCTCGGATGGAAAAGCTGGAGCAAATGGATGCATCACAGCAACATCTTACGGACAAAATACGGCGTGTATGTGCGTCTCTTGTCACCTACCCACGCTTCGGCTTATCTTGATTACGGTCTCGGGAGCTGCCTGGCTCCGTCGTACTGTTATTCCTTCCCTTGTCTATACATTGGTACTCGATCCTGCCCAGCAACGGAATACCGATAATAGAGGAAATATCGAAGGGCTGGGATGGCATCAGCGTTACAGAATTATGTTATTTGCATGTTTGGTAACTTAGATCAGCTGTCCTGGTTAGCGGTGCACGCTTGCAAGGAATACCGTGTAAGCTTACTGGTTTTTTCAATATTTTTTAATCGACAGGTGTAGGATCTACTGTCAGTATTATATGTTACCGCAAGATGATTTAAATCACGTGTCTATCTGCAAATCTGCTACGAATGTGTCCGTTTGTTTTTCATTATATCTATATGTTTAATTAAATTTAATTAAATTTCACCAATAATAAAATCAGTTTCATTGTGTGTGCAATTAACTTTCAGTAGTATTGCTTGAGATACCTAAGTGGAAATGCATGGGCAGACAGGTGCAATAAATATGAAAAATGATTGGTTTATGTTTACTGCGGGACGTTAAATTGGTTCTACTGCGTGATTTGTTAATCTAGCTATTTCCGGATTAAAAAACGTATCCGTGCGTCCAACAACAATATGTCCTACCTGGAATTATAACTCTAGGGTAATGCAAAACTCTTTCTCTCCATTACTTTTGAAGAGGCTCAAATTTCCTGCTTTCTGCAGTATGGGAAGGAGACTGACGTGCAGGAATTGTCGTTTCTTGGACAGAAAGTCACACTATTAACGTGTTCTGCTCTTTTCAGTGGACAGTACAACTGCAACCCTGCATTCTAAACAGGAAAAAGAGTTCTCCGCTATGAGCTGCGACATGGACGGTAAGCACTGCTCTGCACTTTTGGTAGCCAGCGCGGATCAGTGTCTTTGCTCACTGCATTGAAAGCACCTGCTTGCTCTAAAGTTGTCTCTGGATTTTGGTGAAGGTGGAACCAGCTTTATTGTGTATGGAGGAGGTGTGGTCGGGTTCGTCCCGTAAGGGATGGGTTTTGTTTATGGTCTCTGGTGGTGTTCCAGGAGACATGGAGAACCAGCTGGAACTGGAGGAGAAGACAAGACTCATCAACCAGGTTCTGGAGCTACAGCACACGCTGGAAGGTGAGGCGAGATCTCAGAGTCAAACTGCTCTATGTTCCCAGAAGATTCCCCATAAGATCGTCCTGTATCCATACATTTCCCAATATCAAGATGATCAGTCTCCTCATTTTCCCAGATCATCCGACTGAATCCCTCCACAACTCCACATAACATCATTAGCAAAGAGGTTCCATCAGCGCATCTTACACTTGCCTTTCCTGGATTCCCCATCACATTTTTATCTCTTTCCATTTTGCTCGCACTTTAGTCCCGACCAGTTGGTCTGATCTGTGTGGGAAAACTAAAACAGTATGCGCTGGCAGATCTCCCATAGCAATATTAACCAGTTGTTCGTCTTGTAGATCTGTCTGCAAGGGTGGATGCTGTGAAGGAGGAGAACCTGAAGTTGAAGTCAGAGAACCAGGTGTTGGGACAGTATATCGAGAACCTGATGTCGGCCTCCAGCGTCTTCCAGACCACCGACACAAGGAGCAAACGGAAGTAAGGGACGGGCCCCCAACACTAACTGCCTAGTCCTTGGGGGGCCCCCTATTACGAAAAGTCTAGTCTCTGGGCCCCCAGTATGAATTGACTAGCCCCTGGGGCCCCCCAAAGCAAATTCCCTAGTCTATGGGCCCCTGAATATGAATTGCCTAGTCCATGGGCCCCTGAATATGAATTGCCTAGTCCCTGGAGCCACGAAACATGAACCACCTAGTCCCTGGGCCCCCCAATACAAATCACTTAATCCCTGGACTCAAAAAATACGACTCACTTAGCCCCCCAATACGAGTCGCTTAGTCCCTGGACCCGCCAAATACGAATCACCTAGTACCTGGGCCCCACCCAACATGACCCAATTAGTCCCTGCCCCCTCCCAATATGAATCACAAAGTCCTTGTTCCCCTTCCAAAGAGAATCATCTAGTCTCCCCCCCCCCCAAAGTGAATCATCTAGTCCCTAGGCCCCCCCAAGAGTGAATCATTTAGTTCCAGCCCCCCCCCCCCAAAAGCAAATTGCCTTGTCCCTGGTCCCCCCAGCCTTTACCCTTCCTTCCTAACAAATGCACAGGAAGCTGTAAGCTCAGTTTTTTTGTTTAATATTTTACCTTTTTTTTTTTCATGTGTTATTTTCCATGTACTGAAAATGTTCGATTTCCCTGAGGTCTAAAGCCCTCCCCACACAACAACAGAGTTCCAGACCACCTTCTGCACTTTTTACTGGTCACTTTTTTAAAATGAAAAATAAAATGTAGAAAAAAAAAATGTTTTTGATCCTTTTAAGAACAAGTTGCACCTTAGTGTGAGTTCAGCTGTGACCCGCATTAACATTTGCACAGAAAGGACTGTTCTGTTCTCAGGCTTTGCTCAAACTAGTCAGATTAAATCTAGTGATAAATATTATAAAAATACTATTAACGCTAAGTGTGCGGTCACGTAAGAACAAAATTTGAATCGTAGTTCTTAATAATCCTGCTATTAATAACAATAATGATAATATTATTAATCATTTTTATTACTGGTATGTTACATTTGTACTGAAAGTGTTAAGAAGTGAAACAGATGAATGCAGGTAACTAGATACACAATATAGCTGTAAATACCTTCACATACTCTTTCTGAAGTCACCAGGAATGCTTGTGTGATAGATGGCGAGATCCTGATCCTCACAAAGCAGAGAGCAGTCCTTTCTGTTCAATTTCACCCAAGGTCATCTGCGATGGTTGTGACCTTCCAGCCCGTTATCCTGTCATTGTCACCCTCGTTATTGGGCGTTGTGTTCCCATGGTAACTTCCATTGACCCAGATCTTCTAGAACAGTGTTTCCCAATCCAGTCCTTTGGGATCCACAAACAGTCCACGTTTTTGCGCTACCGGGAGCTGGGAGGGAGCAAAAACATGGACTGTGTGACGAGGGAGGTGAGCGGGAGCAAGAACGTGGAGTGTCTAACAGGGACCTGGATGGAGCAAAAATGTGGACTGACTGACAAGGACCTGGGAGGGAGCAAAAACGTGGACTGTCTGGCAGGGAGCTGGGAGGGAGCAAAAACGTGGACTGTCTGGCAGGGAGCTGGGAGGGAGCAAAAACATGGACTATCCAGGAGGAAGCTGGGAGGGAGCAAAAATGTGGATTGTCTGTGGGTCTCCAAGGTCCTGGATGGGAAACACTGGGGGGGGGGGTTAATAGCACCGATTAAATGGAGCCCGGCAGAGGCCAGACACCAGGGGGGCATTAACAAACAGAGAGGCGGCGAGACGGACCTCTGCTGCGTACCGGCCATCCCGGCGGCCGAGCCGAGCCACTGATTGTCTTCGATCGGAAATCACGGAAGCAGCTCCTGGTGTCCGGTGCATTAAGGCTGTTTGGACAGGAGCGAAAAGCTGACTCCGGGAGACCATTTAACCTGGAGCCCTGCTGAGTGTGCACGCGGAGTGGGGGGGAGGTGGGTGCCGCTCTCACAAGGCACTGTCATGTGACGTGCGCACGATAGATCATCTCGCATTCGTCTTCATTTGGAGAAATGCTCCGTTTTTGTATTGCATACTTACGCTAAGAAACGTAACTTGCATTTCCTACACAGCCTGTCAAGAAAAGCAGCCTCTTGAATAGATGGCAATTGCGTCTCAGCGGTTTTTTTGGTTTTAATAAAGATGTTTTGGCCTTTGCCTGACTTGGCTGTCTTGCTGTCGTTTTTCCTAAGTACCTATTCACTCACTGCCATGCAGTGAAGCCTAAACCCAGCACAGCGCCAAGGCTTTGCGCAACTGCAGTCTGCGTAAAAAAAAAGCATTTCCAAATGACACCATTAGTTCAGTGAGTAACTGCGAGAGTAGCAAACTTATCAGGCAACCTGTTATGGGGACTTCATTAGCCGCACTAATTTGAGGGTGTTGTACAATTAAACCATGTAATACAACTGAAATTTTACACCGGTTCCTCTTGGCCAATGCCTACTGTAAGTGTCGCTGAGATTTGTTCTTAGGTTTGGGTGAGCCAGTATTTTAAATTAATGCATTAACTCTGATGCCCTTCAAAATCCTACTTATGCAACAGACGACACAGAACATGTATGTATTAAATATTTATTTCCAAGATCAATGTGTACTTTGCAAACATCTGAAAACGGAGGTCTGCCATTGGCTGGCGAGAACACGAACACCGCAAAAGGTCAAGGTCTGATTGGCTGTCCACCAACAAGTGCCTCGCTGTGGGAGGCACGGGCGGGCCTCACCCCCCTACCAGGATGGTCGGGGGGAGGGGGGGGTCCCAAGCATGTGACCAGAACGCCAGAACAAGCAAAGGTAGCTAATCCTTCTAAAATATCCTAAAATTCTCAACTGCTGCTTCATGGTATCAAAAATCATTTATGGACTCAGGACAGAAACAGACCAAAAAAATAAATAAATTAAGATAACTTAAAAATACTCAAGTTTATAAATTACTAAAACATTGCAATCTAGAGATTAAAAAAAACAAACAAAAAAAAAAAAAAAACTTACACGCTTCTAATATTTCTCTCGTATTCGTATACTGTAGAAACGGGACCTTTTCCTAACATCCTCACTATCTACAGCTGAACCAGTGTGAAATACACAATGGGTAGGTGTAATGATATTAACACCAGGGCTTTAAACTGCATACACACATTAGCTGTTAACTTTGAAAAATCTAAATCAAGGAGAGGGACCTGGAGGGGGCGGGGCCTGTAGGGGGTGGGACCTGTAGGGGGCGGGGCCTGGAGGGGGCAGGGCTAATCCGAGGGGCAGAGCATGGAGGCAAAAGCACTTGAGTCTGGTCAGTCACGCCGGGTGCCAGCCAGGGAGCCTGCATGCTGGATTGGATGCACCACAGGGGAAAGACGGGTGGCATCGTGGGCTGGGGAGACACCCAGCTCTACTCCTTCCGCACTCGCCTCTTCCGCACCGCCTGCTTTGGCCCTTCCACGACGCCCTGGCTGCCCTCATCTGCATCCTTCATCTGGAAGTACACAGAGGAAAGACGGCTGCTGAGCATCCTGTGCTGAACCTTTCAAGGTGGGGGGTGCATGTTACATAAAAATTAACATTGAGGCAAGTGGCCCGCTTTGACTCCGAATGCTCTGTCTCCATGCTGAACGGCACGTGTCAAACAGTCGTAAACGAACAACAGGGTATTCATCAGTTTTCATTAACATCCGTTCTACGCCAAGCTGCATTGGTTCATGGTTCCCCGGTCCGACCTCATCGTCCGACGGAGTCTCGTTGGACTTGCTTCGGTCTTCCTCCTCCTCTTCCTCCGGACTGTCGCCTCCTACGGCTCCATTTTCCATTTCTGCCGGCTTCCCTTCACTCTCATCTGGGAGACGGGGAGTTCGGCAGGAAGTGAGATCACAAGGCCATGCACTCTTCATCCATGGCCGATCAGAACGAGTGATGGGAGTCGCCTGATAAGGGCTGGATCTCACAGGATCTGGACACATGAGGACATTACGGGAGGGTGGTTTTCACACTCTGACCTGCTGGCTCACTGCTCTGGGCCTTATCAGGCTCTCCTTTCTGCTCTGCACCATCCTCTTCCTCCTCCTCCTCCTCCTCCTCCTCTTCCTCCTGGACACGAGGCATGTCTGTCTTCTTAAACGCATAGTCTTCTCGAGGTTTCTAAAAAAAAAATAAATAAAAAAAATGAATTAATTAAAAAAAAAAAAAAGACACTTATCCGATATGCAGCTTTTTTTAAAACCTTCAGATCTTTCAAGTCATCTTCTGAGACTTGACTTCATTTACCCTGCTGGGTCTGAAACAGAACCAGGCTGGGACGTGACTAAAGCAAGCAGCTACACCAGTACCAGAGGTCCCAGCTGGGGAGCTATTAGCAGAAGCGCAGCTAAAGAAGTCATATGATACTGCAGGACAGCAAAGTAGTGTAGTGGCGGAATGAGTGACGACATCAGTGGACTGGAAAGAAAAGCTCTTTGTTTGCTACATAAAATTAGCAGTCTTATTCTCACCAGGCCCCAGGTTCTCTTGAACAAAATGATGCCAAATCACACGCACAACACAATGCCCTATAATCAACTGCGACACTAAAAAGAATTCAGCTGCGCTGAGCCTCCCGTACAGCAGGATGTGCTCTCTTACCTGGGGCCAGCAGAAGAGCACCAGTAGAACGACAGGCAGGCCCACCGTCAGGATATAGACCACCCACATCCAGGGACGCTCCTCCGCAGCCATGCTCAGCCGAGCGAGGATTCCAGGCTACAGAAGCGAGAGTTCAATCCCCGCTACACCCAGGTGTAAAGAGTCTTACAAAGCCTACTGCTCATTTTCAAAAATAACCCTTAAACAGGGAGCAATTCAGAAATACCAAACTTAGGCCATCTTAAGTACGGGGATTTAGGTCTGAAAGTGCATACAGCAGCAGATAAGGACCCCTACCTCGTTAGCGCTAGCCACTAGCCGCTTCAGCCCCCAACCGTCCGACGCCCAACGATCCGCCACCTCCTTGTCCTCAGTAATGATGAAGTTGTCGAAGTAAATCTCCGAGGTCATGGACCACAGCTCCAAGCCTATGGCTCTGAAGGGCGTCATCCTGAATGGGTGGAGGTCTTCAAAGTAATCTGGGTTGGAGATTTTTCTTGCGCTCCAGACACCCTAAGGGACATAATTAAAGCGGTCTCCTTAGAGCTATTTGGTGGGTTGCAATGACACTTTAGGAAATCCCCAGCTGGAACATGGATATCCATAGAAATCCTGCCTCGTTCTACCACACCATTCATCAGCCCTACCTGATAGTTGGGATTGTCAATGAGGGGTGGCTTCCACTTGCCCCTGTACTGGGGGTTGCTGATCATTGGGGGCAGCCACTCCCCGCAGCCAATGGCCATCTCACAGGCAGGGTTAGGGATCTGAGGGGCTTCCCACTCTCCATCCATCTCCTCATCCCTGCCATGAAGAAGAATCTGCTCTCAGTCCCTAATCCCCATGCAAAATCACTCTTACAAATTTAAAGCCCCAAGTCGATGCCTCGAGCTTACACTGTGGATCTGTGTGTACTTCGTGCTGAAGATCTTAGAATTTAATCTATGCTCTACTGTCTTTAAGCTCAAAGCACTTTTTCTGGTGCTTATTGAGATATTTACCTGCATTTACCCAAATGCAAGTTAACCTCTCTTTGGAGACGCTCCCTTAGTGACCGTAATAGACTACAGGGCACTTCCTGAAGCCTTTGTTTGATGTGATTCGAGAGCTTACCAGTCATCTGGCTTTTCTGCGTTGGGGTCAGGGACTAGCTCAGGTTCATCATCCAGCCAGCCTTCCGGTTTAAACGCTTCAGGGTCTGGGATCTTGGCTGGAGCGTCCTCATTCCTGAACGGCAAGCATATTTATGCTGAGGGATGGTTCCGTGAAAAGGAATTGCGGCGGATTCAGCAGAACCCGATTCTATGGTTAGTTAGCACACGACGGTTAAACTTGGAAGTTTAACAAAAATGTACAAAATAAAACCTTAAATTATAGGCGCTTTCACACCACCAGAACTTTTTCCTGGAACCAGAACCTTTCTCGGGAGCCATGGACTTTTGTAGTGTTCACACCACAGGAATATTCATGGGTGGACTAGTTCCTCTGAGACAGTTCCAGAACCCTTTTTTAGATCCTACTCCAAACTAGGTACTTTTTGGATAACGAAGTATGTTTCATATCATGTAATCTTCTGATGCTTTTGTCAAAGGGACTCACCAGTTTTCAGGTTTGTTTGCCTCGGGATCTGGGATCTTGGCTCGTTCGTCCCAGTCCTCCGGCTTGGCGTCATTGGGATCATCTATCTCCTTCTCGGGGTTGACTGGGGGCACCATGTCTGTGAGAAGGCTGCCTCTGCTCACGCTCGCCTGGTCGATGAAGATCTCGTAGCTGTTGTCTGGGCTGAGCACTTAAGTAGAGGCGGTACAGACCGTAAGTCGGGAACCTTGCAGGATGAACATGAAATTCAAAACTAAACTTCTAATGATGCCTCTGTTTTCTCACAAATTTTTGATGATTTTCTTCCATGGCCACATAATGAATAGCTGCTATAGTACTAGTATTGTAGCTACTATCGTACAATGTTAGGGCGAATGATGTAACGGAAGGAGGGGGCGATTGATTGATTTGTACCTAAGGTGTACAAATGGGTCTTCTTGTCTGTGTACAACTTCTTGAGGTCCACATCGGGCCGCTTGGCGTGCTTCTCTTCCAAGTCCCCATTTTTGGGGCTCCTGTGCCTGAAGATGAGGTGCAGTTTGTAATCCTCCCCGCACTTATCCGGGCCGAACATGATGGTGTACGGCGTGCGGTCATGGAACTGCTCCTGAGGGAACCGGGGGGGAGATGTTCAGAGAACATTTGTGCAGGCGCACAGGTACCTTCACGTCAGGGACGGATGAGAGTCGACCCGATGAATTCGGAGTGCGGAAATGACGATATACAAACCAAATCTAAATCCTGAGCTTCTGAGAGCAGCTTGATGTAAGCGCCGCCGCAGTCGATGCCGCTCTGAAAATTCACCTCATACCTAAAACAAACACCACACTCATGAGTCGCCTACCTTTAAATAAAAAAAAAAATAGCAATGCAATTACGGGCTCAGAATACCATCTATTCCATAAAAATCACTATAGTACAGACTGACGCTGGAGGACAGCAGGTTGAAGGGTAATGAGTAAAAAGTTTTTATGAGTTAAAAGTTTGACTTCTGACCACCAATGATATAGACCGAGCAATATGGACAATATAAGGCAAACAGAGGCTCTCACGCCAGGAAGGGGACACTTACTGGACGACGAGGGGCTTGTCCTTGAAGACAAATGGTCTGGCCAGCAGGGCGGCGATAGCATGGTGCTTGGCTCTAGATTTGAGCACCAGCCCCATATCTCCTGTCACCGTGTTTTCCTTCAGAGGCTCCACCTCCCACTTTCCTGGGCAGGAGGCATAACGGAGGAACCAGTGAGTTCAAAGAATCCCGAGAAAAGCAGGAACTCAGGATGGACACATTTACTCAGGTCTCTCCTAAACACCGAACTTTTATTTATAAATTATCAGACATGAACGGAGGGCTGCCGCGTATCAGTCGTTCTTGTTTTCACGGCCGTTCAGAATCTCCGGTTGTTTTGAAGAACCGCTTCGAGTTCAGCAGCCGAAGGATGCGTCGCGCTGAGAGCAAACGCGTCTGTGACCGGCGCCAGGTTCCCTGTGACCGAGCGGGGCGAGTGCTTAGAAGATGACTGACCGTCGTATTTTGCCACGTCGTCATCTGCGTCCTCTTTCATTGTTTTCGACACCTGCCACCTGGAGGAAGCGGTCGACATAATTTAACATACGAACCGATAAAACCAATTCCTGAAGCCTTTCAGCGCCGAGACCCCACTCGTCTTGTTTTCAGGACAGACATACCTTTCCAGAGAGCCATCGTCAAACGTCTCTGCAAAATAGACATCACCTGTAGGGACCGGCGTCTTGTATGTTACCTACACACGCAAAACGTGAAATTAGAGTGAATAAATTAATGTGGAAAATGCACTGCAGCTCCATGTCCGTCATCAGGCAGGGACAACATGCAGAGAGTGAAGTTTATTTACGATTTAATTAACAGCGAGCCATCCCTTCTACAGTTATGCCTCAATGAAACTGTCCCTTGACCGTAGACACATTTCAACGGCCCTCACCCACCATCTTCACAACCATTGAGAACTGGCAAGTAGAAGGTCTTTTCTTTCAGTGAACATTCACCTGCGAAGCACCAGTCAGGGTTGAACCGATATATTAGAATTATTAAATAAGCGCATATGATATAGTATAAAGAGATTTCAAGAGGATAATTGTGAACTTGTGCAAGAACCAACAGCAACCTTCAATATGTTATGGCATCACGCTAACAGGAGAGAATGAAGAAGATCTTGAGACATTTAAAAGATGTTAAAGAACACAGGACTACGGTTAAATGTTAAGAAAACAAAGGTCACGACTACAGGATCAGCAGCTGACTTTAAAACCGGTGGTGCAGATGAGGAGATTGTACACAAAACTACTATAAGGACTGTATCTATATCAAATAGACAGTCTTCAAAAGTAACACTGTGTCAAAGAAATAGGAATTGCTCAGAATATATTTCCTGTGACTTTGTGGATGTGAGGAAACAGTCTTTGAACTGGCAAAGGCTTTCAAGAATAGTGGCGACCGCCAGGAAGGAAGACTAGGGGGATTCTTGATTAAGCTGAGCCTGAATTTTCACTTGGGACAAAAATTATCAGACTAAATGACCAGAATGACACCATGCACAGCGTGGTCAGAAGCCAACGTCGACCGGACGGCACCACGTTTACAGCACGCAACGGGAAGGCAGCTATACTAACTTGGAATGAGACGTTGGCATCCGGAACAGGCTCCTCCTTGTCAGCCTTCATCGAGTCCTCCACCAATGCCTCCTCTTCATCCTCCTGGTCTTCCTCTTGGGCCCTGGCTAATGTGACTGCAAAGACCACCAACAGACCTACCCAACCCCATCGCGGTCTCATCTCTGGTGTATCACTGTAAATACAAACACACATACAAGTCAGACATATTGACGAGTACAGATGACAAGTCATGGACACCATGATGCTGAAATTATAATACAAGATGTTCTTCCTGGCTTGACATAAAACTGTGTCGGAAAATAGAATAATATTAGTATGTGCTTCAATTAAATGGGGCAGGGAATTGGTGGGGTGAGGTTAGTAGGGTCAATATGGTAATTGACATTTTAATTGCTTAATTGAATTTATAGACCGGGGGCTACCACCCTTGAATTTTAAATGAAATTCAGGTCTACTGAACAATACACATCACATCACTCGATGAGTACGACATGACGGTTACAAAAGAAAAAAATTAATATGTGACTAGCCAAATAAAATAAAAGTGTCTCACTTCACTGTAATCTGAAAGGTCTAATACCAAGTCCATATGAATGAATATTAAATTATCCATGTAACTGAAACATACAGTTATTGAATTTCAATTGTGATTCTTGCTGCCTGAGATTCAAATTGATGCTGCAATTGGTTCCTCTGATTACTCGTTTAGTACTTAGTACAAGTCACATTATGCAAAAGACACTTTATAAAACCAAATACAATGCAAATCCACAAGACGCACAGACCTTGCCCGGCTTTAGAACCTTTAATCCAGTTTTAAAAGAACCTTACAAACGTCTTGCCAAACAGATATGTTACACCCTCAGTCCACGTTGAAGGTGTAGATTGCACTAAGGCTTTGCTACTAATTTCCGGTTCTGACCGGACAGTTACTTATCAGATAATCATATGTGATTTAGCTTTACCGCAAAGCAAACACTGATACGACTTACGACACATATAAAAATGTACTTATCAATGGTGCAGTTTATTAAAAACAAAACATATTTCTAGTTCAAATCTCCCCAATACTACCAAAAAGGAATAATTGCACATACAGTAATGACCCTGCCTCTCTCATTTTCATTAAGAGTCGGTAACCACTTCGCATTTTTCTCATAAATTATGGAAAAAGGAGCACTGTGACTAAAGCTTAAAGAATAACAGAAACTGGAGTACTTCATCAGCCTCACTAACTGCTGCCGATGTTTCCAGAAGGCTGTGATTAATACACGCGATCGCATCCCATGTCCTTGCTGGGCTCTGGAACCCCGCCCCCCCAAAGAGACGATCTCCAGGGTTCAGAGCCCATCCCCCTCCAAAGCCTCCAGCGATGTTTCCTCCCAGTGAAGCAGGACAATGCAAGTCGGCAGGAGGCCCTTCCGGGTCAGAACATTCTAGCAATATCCCATTAGACATCCGAATACCGTTCGTGAGACCCACTGGAAATCACACCACATTTTGCATGCAATTTTATTTGTTATCCTCTTGCGGCGACCCCGTCACACTATCGCAAAAGGCAATCGTCGGGGTACCCGAATATCCGTGTACCGTGAAATTAAAAATCAATGTCTTCAGACACAGATGACCCCAAATACGCCTTTACACACGTCACGTTTGCCTAACACGCATGCATCTACATCAGGCTAACTGAACATATGGAGACGATGCCTAAACATGCACGCGCACTAATATGGTCATTTACTTAGCAACCGGCGTAAACACAGTTTGCCTGCCGCATCTTGCACGCATAATGAATAGAGTGCGTCACCTATGAGCCCTCCCCCGTCCAGTACGCAAGGGCAACTATTATATCCCGACTTTCCTTGATCGGTCTTCCTTTGCCTACGCTCGTCTCCACTGTGCCGTCAGGGTAACGAAGAATAAAGGAGATGATGATGTGATGCAGCCCCTGAACTATCGACGAGCGCCGGGTCCCTCGGCTGCACTTTGCCGTGGCCGCGGCTGAGCAGGCGCATGCGCAAAGGAGCACCGCGCAGGGACCGTCCTCTACGCAATGACGTCGCGACGAAACCCCCGCCCATTACGTTGATGCCCGCCTCCTCCACCTCTCCGCTAGCCGGTACCCGTGTTATGCAGATCAAACAAAAAAGCAATGCATGCAGGCTACCGAAGGTGGGATAGTACACCGTGAAAATGCAACCATTATCGTTCTGAATTGGTTTAAATTATATTTATATCGGAAATTAAAACGGATTCAAACTCCATCAACGACCCATATGCTTACCACGAGCATAAGATGCGCCCTCGCAAAAAACTGTGTCGCGCGCCACAATTTACATAGGAAATAATGCATTAATGAATGGATGGGTGAATGAGTGAATGCACAACTGGCGTCTACCAGCATCCTCTAATGCGGTAGGCATAGGATAACAGACATAAAAGAAGCATCGTTTCTTTTTCCCGACAATGAAACACTCGGTAATACAATGCACAAGAATATAACGTAAGACTAGCAAAATGATCTAGCTCGCGCATGGTTAAGTTCTAAAATATTAAACACTAAGCGTCATCGCCGCCCATTAAGAATCTGTTTTGTCATTTAAAAGTACTCACCAGAGGATGCTATTATTTCTTTTACGCGCGTGCCTTAATTGATTAAACCTTGCCTCTAGGGTTCACGCGCTCTTACGAGCCCCGAATGCGGCTGCGCGTCAGTACATGTGACAGAATGTTGTTTTGTGGGCCTCCTGAAATGAGCACGAGGCTGCGTAATAACAGCTGATTTCATAGCAATAACACGCAGAATTATTATTGTTTTTAAGGTATCGATATGCAAGATTAGTTCTATATTTTTATTGCATAGTTTTCATTTAGACAATTATAGAAATAGTGTATAATATTAATAGATATTTCAAATTTCTTTTATTTTGAAATGTGTGAACCATCCTTCTTTTAAACTACGTATTTGTCACATTATAATATGACATTAAATTTACTCAGTCTGCTGCGTTATGATTTTTTATATTTTTAGTTTTTTCGCAATGAGGCCTAAATCTGGTTTACAAATTGGAGCACTCCTTTGACGTTTCAGATATCACAATTTATCAATGTATCAATTTACATTTTTAGCCAACTAAAGAAAACACTTAAAGAAATAGCTGCAAAAGGAGACGCCAAGTTACAAATAAACATTTCATCCTACAACCTCTTTGAAATCGGTCATTTCAAATAATTTGGATCATGTGCTTATATATGATCGTCAGTAATAAATATGCACATCTAACATGTAAAATTCGTGTCACACATAGGATGTGATGGTTAGATGGTTATTTGCTATGTATTTGGGTAAAGATGTGAGTAGCTAAGAGCACGGTTAAAACCGCTAAAGGAAAGACGGGAAACCTGCAGTTCCCCATAAGGGCTTTTACACAGATTAAATACTAATGAAGTCACTTCTCCAGATACAGAATCAGAATAGAGTTTATTGCCAAGTACATTCACACATACAAGGAATTTGCTTGTGGTTGGTGCCAGACATTGGGAGATAAAGGTAGGTTTAAATATATATATCTATATATACTCAGCAAAAAAAGAAACGTCCCTTTTTCAGGACTGTGTATTTCAACAATAATGTTGTAAAAATCCAGATAACTTTACAGATCCTCATTGTAAAGGGTTTAAACAATGTTTTCATTGCAATTTTCAATGCATTTTTAGTTTATGTCTTGTGGTGTTGACTCTTTTAGTGTTCGTACAAATATTTACACATTAAGTTTACTGACAGTAAAAACAGTTGAAAGTCAGAGGACGTTTCTTTTTTGGCTGAATATACATAACCTTTTG
>JAABNX020000057.1:8223774-8234773 GCA_015163995.2 Mormyrus lacerda
AAACACTCACACACGCACACACTCACAGACACACGCACACAAACACTCACAGACACACACGCACACAAACACACACAGACACACACACGCACACAAACACACGCACACAAACACTCACAGACACACATGCACACAAACACACGCACACAAACACTCACAGACACACACACTCACAGACACACACACACAAACACTCACAGACACACACGCACACAAACACACACACTCACAGACACACACACACACACAAACACACACACACAAACACTCACAGACACACACGCACACAAACACACACAGACACACACACTCACAGACACACACACGCACACAAACACACGCACACAAACACTCACAGACACACACGCACACAAACACTCACAGACACACACGCACACAAACACACACAGACACACACAAACACACGCACACAGACACACACGCACACAAACACACGCACACAAACACACACAGACACACACACTCACAGACACACACGCACACAAACACACGCACACAAACACTCACAGACACGCACACAAACACACACACACAAACACTCACAGACACACACGCACACAAACACACAAACACTCACAGACACACACGCACACAAACACACACAGACACACACGCACACAAACACACACAGACACACACAAACACTCACAGACACACACACACAGACACACACAAACACACACAGACACACACACACAGACACACACACACAAACACACACAGACACACACACACACAAACACACACAGACACAAACACACACAGACACACACACACACAAACACACACAGACACACACACGCACACAAACACACACAGACACACACACACACAGACACACACACGCACACAGACACACACACGCACACCTTATTCTCCCTAGTAGCGGCGAACAGCCTACAGGCTGGTTCTCCCACCCCCTGCTCCATTATCTCTCAATGGTAACACATGCTGCATTCCATGGTGATAAATCTACAGGTCGGCTTTTCGTTCCAGCTGCCAAGTATTTGTGCAAGATAGTTCCCTTCCAATCTGGAGATATGTTACCCTGGTCAGCAAACACTGCACAGTGTCATGGTACACATATGCTAAAGACAGGGGGCATGGGAATCGGGGATGGGGGTTGTACCTCCCAATATTTCATTGTGTTTCATCCACCCCCCAAACAAAAAACATGGACCTCTGCCTTTAAATTACTAAGCTCAGTCCCCCTCAATATCAAAGATATTTCATGCCTATAGTGTATCATCTAGCCGCAATTAGCTGAGAAACTGCTAATGTTGTTTCTATGCAGTTCCACTGTTCGGGATTCAGATCTGTACCAAAAATGTAATGTTCCTGGAATAAACTCTTTGAAGTCACTGTTAAATAAGGACCCAATGACCCACGTATATGTATATAGTCCAGTCCAGAGTGATTTACTATGTATTAATATTCAGCTTTCTAGAACTCACTCTGCGGCTTGTGATAGCTGGGCAGCTGTCTTCCTGCATTATGCTGTACAGCTGCTGGAATACGCGCCTGCTCACTGCGACCCCTAGTGGATACGATGGTTGGTGACAATGAACGGTAGATGGAATCAAGCAACATTTGATTCACACACGTTAACACAAGGGGGCACCATTGTAAATGTTTTCCGTAGCCCAGGCAAATCAAAAACCTTCGTAACCTCATACCAATTTACCGTAGTGTTCAAGTATTGTGACGACACTTCAACCGTCACAAAATGGCCAGGATCCATGACCAAAATTTAATATGCTTCTTGGACTTCAAAATGAAAATATCTGCCACTTTCTATTCAACCAATACGTACATCTTGTACAGCAATATAAAACCAGAAAATCATTTAATTTAATTAGCTTCATGCCACCAATATAGAGTCGATGAAGAAAAATTCCAGATTTCAATGCAGGAAGAATATATTTCAAATTTTATTACAACAGTTCTCTGGGAAAGAAATGTTACAGTAATAGTGCAACTGTACGTTGTGTTGCCGCAAAAAGGCTTTCTGGGCATTGCCTGCCTCACTTGATTAGATATCGAAGCACTTTGCATCTGAAGCCTTTCTAAAGGCCAGAGGGCTGCCTGTGTTAGTGGGGTTGGAGCTCGTGGCTAATTGCTCTGATCGCTAAGGAGATACCAGACCATCAGTCCACAGGCGATACCAGCCCCATTACCAAACCCATCCTATGGGATCTTCCGCTGTGGAGGACGCCCCCCCCCCCCTCGGCCCACACAGAACTTCACTAAGAGGAATGAGATCACCCCAGATTAATGTGAATCTCTCCGAGAAAAGTGGTATACAGTACGGTCATTAGCATACCGACAGAGGTATGCTGATTGGATGTGGGCAGGGTATTGATTCACGGCAAAGATTTACAGTAGATCTGGAACATGAGACTTTTGCATAATATATTGTGGCCTTTCGGTCTCAGTGCATGTAGGGTTAGGGTGTTTAACAGACAGACAGCACACTTACTGCCCATTTTACTGTCTTCTCCCCATAAGAAACACTTCAACATCGTACCCACTCATATATATGTGGGAATGGACGATGTTGTAGTGTGTCGGGGACACCAGGGACGATGGGTGAGTTTTTTCATTTTCATTTTATAAAAAGTAGAAAAATGACACAATGGAAAAAAGCTGTTTTTTCCCTTTGAAAGTAAAATTTTACTAGTTTGTTAAACGCCAGTGGTGGTTGGAGGAATGTAAGACTGACCCCATTCAACCATTCAACAACTAACCGTGACCGATTCTGAGCTGCAGGTTACCGTGACTGATTCTGAATGCCGAGGCAAATCGCTCTGTCCAAAAGGGATATAACTTTGGTACAGTCACGACAGCTCTATATAAATGCCAACACTCCTAGAGCATGTCTTACAGTCATGGAGATGTGGGATATTGCTGTAATGTATGTAGCCATAAACAATAGTGTTTTCTAAATGTCTCCCATTGCCAATATAAAAACATACCGGTACTTAATCCATCAAAATGAGTTTTCTTTCACTAGATATCGACAAGACCTTATAAACCAACTGTGAAAGCTTATTCATACAAGGAAACAAAGGAGATGAGTTAGAAATGATAGCAATACAAGTCTGAAATCAGCCAGAAATCCATAATCAGCTAGTGCGGTGACTCCCAGCCTGGGAGCAAAAATGCGGACTGACTTACAGTTAGCTGGGAGGAAGCAAAAATGTGGACTGTCTGGGGGTCACTGATGACCGGATTAGGAAATATTGAGCTGATGTTTTTAAATATATGTTGGACATAAAACAAGGGAGAGTGCTCACAATATTATTAATGCCCAGTAGTGGTTGATTAAGAGTGTTTTTAGAGTAAAACTGTGGCTAAAGGAAATCCATTACTACACAGAATGCAGTTAATCTGGACCGGACTGTAAATGTGCTTGCTTTGCAAATCACTATCAAGATGGTTTTAGACAGGTTGTGCTATTACAGCAGTGCGGCAAAACATGCAATGCATCCAAGTCCATATGTAAGTCATCTTAAGGCGTCCAGCCTAAAGCCACCTTAAAACGGGTTCTGCAGACTACCATTGTGGAACCGGCTTTGCTTGGACAAAGCACGACGCCTTCATAGATGTTATGTTCTCGCATATAGACCATGATCCTGAATGATCTTAGGCTCAAGCCAACACATAATGAATGACACTAATGCATTTATACGTTTTATACTGTCTATTCATGCCATTTTGTGATCTATGTTTGGAACTATGCCATAATGGCCGCAATCTACATAATCCATTATATGGTTTATTGTAACCTTTTGTTCTTCGTCATAGATGGGTTACGGAATTTATATCATAAATTATATCAACTAAGTGACTTGATAATAATAAAATTATATATATTACTAAACATTGTACAAAACTGAAAGAAGCGTTTTTCTACACTCAAGTAATTTAAATATTCACTATCGAATATCAAAGGATGGGCCTAAACGTGTCAATGTTAAAATGAAAATGAGTAAATGCAAAATTGTTTAATAAGTGATTCACTCACGTTAATTCAGCGTGCAACATTTATTATGCATAATAGCGCTATATTACGTGTTTATTTAGAAAGCATATTAAGAATGGCCCGGTCTTTATGGATACAGACTTATAACACGCCCGAATCTGCATGGTTTAAGGACACCGTCAGCAAGTGAGTCAAACGATGACAAATGGGTAAAAACTGTTAAAGTCTTTACACAGAAGTATCATCTAAGCTCTGGTTATTCAGTTTGATAAAGACACGGAATATAGCCCCTTCGAAACAGGAAAATGATATATAAATGTATTAAAATTGGCACATATCTGGAAATCGAATTAATCCTTATTAACATGTATTCAGAATAAACGGCTGCATAATGTGTTTAAACAATTTGTTTATTCGAAGAAAACTACAAGTAATTTCACTGAATAAAACTTTTCGCGCGCGGTCACAAAGGTGTACATTTTAAATAAATAGTTTAGTACTTGTTTATTGCACCCAAAGAAACAGTTCTGGTTCTTCAGCCTTAACTATCTCAAGCTGCTTCGAAACCCGTCTTCTGCCACTCCTGACTAGTATCAAACATGAAAACAGCGTTTGCGCCATAACTATGTGCAAGTCAATGAACGATCAATGTGCGATCAGTATGGTTTCCATCAAATCAATATATAAACGTGCTGTAGTTTACGATGTTTCACGTGCTCTGGGAACATGTGAACCACCCAAGTGAGGATTCCCTTCAAAATAAAAGGAGTCCTTCTGATGTAATTTAGTCAAACCTCCTTCTGAAATTGGTCAGAAAAAGAACGTAAAAATCTAAATCACATTCCACTGGAAGGCAAGTTGAATATTTACTTCCAGTGCACACAAACAATGCATGACGTGCCTGTCAATAAACGCAAGGCAGTAAAGCATTCGTGCTTTTTTTTAAAAAAAAAATACTGGCGGTGGTGCTATTGCATCTATGCATTCTGGCAAAGGATCGAAGCTGCTTAAATGCACGGATCGGCTGTGATGCACATTTTAAAGGCACCACAGACCGCTTTGTGAATATGCAGATCGGCGTGTATGTGTGCGGCTGTGGATGTGAAGGGAGCCGTCCTACCCTGAGGCAGCCTGTGCGACTGAGGGAGGGAGGGAGGGAGCGAAGCAGGCAGGAAGGAAGGCAAGGCATTGAATGCTAACAAGGAGAGTTAAGGTTCAAGCAGTGCTAAAAGGTGGGGGGTGGGTTTAACACCGAGCAATGGAGAAGTACAATTAACCTGGTATGTGCCAGCTCGCGATTTACGCCGGTCGTCATCATCATCATCATCATCATCGGTACAACCATCTTCAACTTTCCCGTTGAGTGAAATGTATCGAGGCTGAATGGGATCCAAAAACTGACGATGGAGATTGAAAATATCGTGGCCAACACTGTGCTACTGAAAGCCCGAGAAGGTAAGCGATACGGGCAGAAAGGGGGGAAGAAAGAGGGGAGGGGGGGATGAAGGAAGCCGGAGCGTTACAATGTGTCGATCGTGTCTTTCGTATAATACACACATCCTGCGCAGCGCCCGTCGGCGAGCCTCGCATTAAAACGCCTGACATCCGCGTCGCGACCAGCCCGATTGCGCTCAATACGTTTATTAACGAATTGCCATCAGATCACAGGAGGCATTTAAATGGCAAATGCGGACGATCCCTTCTGTACATAACAGGATCGGCACGAATGCGTCTGTAGTTTTCGGTCTGCTTTCTGTATAAGAGCTGTATAGGGCTTAGGCCGTCTATGAAATTAAGATTTACTCAGTTTCTGCATCACGCTGAACATCAGATTTGGATTTGGCGTCCAAAGCAAACACGTTAATAGCCTATATGTACAGTACGCTACAGCACTGGTTATTGTCTCCTGGATCTGCATGGCTGTTTTATAAGAGCGAGATAATGCATCGAGGATCCTCGCTAATCTATGCCGAATAAGGGAGCCTTGTGCCATTATTTGCCGCAGAAATATCAATCCCACGGCATTGCCATCCATAGGGGAGCGGGACCGACCCTTCTTTTCAGCGAAGGCAGTTTAATATTTGCATTTAGGCCTCGTAAAGACTGACTGAGGCGAAATTGCACATAGTATATCCCAGCTTCGCTCTCTTTACCTGGGGTCGGGGTACAACTGCGGGCCCAGGCTTCTGCTTTGCCGGTCGGCTAGTGAAAATAAATGAGGATCGGACGGTTATTATGGCATTTCGGGTAACTGAAAGCAGCCCGGCGCTGCTGCCTTGGCGGCGCTTGTGCGGCATCCCTGCACGATATCAGCCCCGTAACCTTGTTGGGGGCGCCCTGTGTGTTTCTGGCATAATAAAAAGAAGGATCGCGCTTCATCCCGTCCTGGACCCAATCAAGATAAATTATTCAGAGTTATTTGTATTCATGCATGAGTGTAAAAGAGGTTTAAGTTTGCGATCACCCACTTTCAACGTAGTCACGAAATGCATGGTGTAAGATCCTGCCAATGAAATGGAATATAACCCTATAGAAGTTGTTTAATCGCTAAAATGAATCTCCTGGTGTGATAATCTGAGTAAAAGCAACATAGAAATATTGTACATCACACCGTTATAATTCTGTTCATTTATAGGTATGAAAGTACAGTAAACTGAAGTTTACATTTAAGGGTGTTTTGGAAAGTTTGTAATCCGGGAAATGCACTTAGTGTTTTCTTTATCAGAAATAAAAGTATTACAAAGCTTGTGTCAAATACGGAAGATACTGTATATGTATAGCATACTCTATGTATAGAGACTTCTTGTTTCTACATGCCAATGCAAAAAAGAAACTTTTATCGCCATCATGTGGTAATTGTGCACCAGCGACGTCCTGACATATTAAAACAAAAATCTATAAGTCCGTTTTCTTGAAGCGTTCATCCACTGGCGGGGTGAGCCTCTAGGACGGATAGTATTCTTTAAAACAGACATGAAGCAGTAATTATTAGCTGCGTGGTATTTCAGGTCGGGGGCGGGTGGTGGGTGGATTGATGGTTATGCTTCCATGCAACAAGTGTAATTTAAAAATCCAGCGAAGGTGCCCGGCCATTGCACCCCAAATCGTAGTTGGGATTCCAGGGCACCTAATTTGATTTATTTACTCTCTAAATTATTTTTTTTATTTAATGTTTACTTCATTAAAAGTCTGCATGAAGTGGAACTTCAGCTTGTAGCCCGTTTGAATGCAGTTGCTAACTTCAGTATGTAGCCCGTTTTGAATGCAGTTGCTGAGAACCTCACTTGCATGATGGATATGCAAAGGCTGCTGTCATTTCTTGCATCATCAATCAAGCAAATGAATTTTTGTGGTAAAACTTATAATTGCAGGAGTATCAGGGAGCCCGTCCCATTTTTGTCTAGATAAGAGGACTGTTCCACATTAAAAGTTACGAGGGCAATGTGCTTCCCCCACAGAATGAGTGCCACGTGATTGTAAGGTTGGACTGGTAAAGTATACTGCAAAGACCATTCATTCTGATACGCATTGCTCGATTTGTAGACACATTAAGCTGCAAGAAACAAATATGAATAAGTACATTGAGTGCTTGAAGTGGGCCAGGACTCACCAGTATGGAGTACCAGTACCTCTTTGTTTTTCACTTCAGAATCCTGGCACCTCTCTGTGTCTGCTGGTATAGAATAGACAGGGGAGTACTCGTACCTGGTATTGAATAACATGGAGAGTACCAACACCTCTTTTCCCCCAGTTCAAGTACTGAGTAAATCCTGATGACTACGAGATTGTAAATAGAAGACTCTATTAATACTTGAATGTATAGATCTTCCCAGATGATTCTTTAATTAATTGTCTCAGGAGCTACGCTTGTCCCGCGTGGCCATTCATGGGTTCCTTCCACCACCATGGCTCCAGGCAGTCCGGTCTGAAGCTGCTCGCAGCTCCCGAAACATTTGCTGAACTTCTCTGAAGTGTGTTTGAGCTGCGACGTTGAGCTGCGACGCTGCCCTCGACCTCGGCAGCGTTTCCTGCATGGGGTTGCAGGATGAGGGTTTTGCGACAGCAGAGGGCTCAAGTTTGGGGCTAAAAGCTTGGAGAGTTAAAGAGGGACACAGAGAGAGGAGAGCGCAGGGATCAGCCCAGCAGAAAGTTTTTTTGAGGTTGGGGTCACTTTTAGGGGGCACTTGGAGGTGTGTAGGGGGACCGGTGGCACGGAGGAGACGCCTCATCATAGAAAACACAGAAGAAGGACCTCACTCCATCCCGGGGGTGTGGCGGATCGACCGAAACCCCTCCAGGGGACAGCATGTGAACCAAGATTAGAATGTCTGTTGCATTCCATTGTTTTGTGCTGCTTAAAAAAATGTCTGTAGGGTTTGCAGCTCAGTGGAATTAAATCCGTTATTTGATCCGATAATAAGTAATAAGAATAATAACTTTTACCTAAACTTTTAACTAAATTTATTTGTACTCAATTGCAAATTCCCCCAGCTTGGTATTTCTTTGCAATTAAATATTTACTGTGTTGCATCTGAAAAGTGTTGCAGATCTGGTTGTTTTTGTCCTGATTCAGAAAAGCTACCGGTTTTGAAGGGGCTGGCGTTAAACTCTCAGCCATTAGGAAATGTGGGGGTGAACGGCGACCAAGGGCTCGGGTCCGAGTGCAGGATTTGAAAAGTGCTGTGTTTTGTCCTGTTTCTTTAGTGCATAGGTAGTTGTGGAGCAGATGGTAGATAAAACACCAACTTAAAGCTAGTCATTTCTATATATTGTGTTACACTTGTGGTTTTATTTCAGAAATAGACCGGGGGTGTCATAGTGTATTCTGGTACGATCATTTAAATTTAATGAACACTGATTGCAAGACATGTATTATGGCACTGTAGTGCCTCACACCTTCTGGGCTGAGTGTTTCAAGTTTGCTCTGAATCATGCAGGTGTTCTCCTGCGGTCCAGAGATGTGTCGTCAGGTGAACTGGTGTCTTGGAATTGTGGTGACGGTCGTGATACTGATGTGATGCTCTAGTAACTCATTCAGAGGGTACTTGGCATTTCCCAGGATTGGCTCCGGGTTCCTCCATCCCATGAGGCTGTGCTGGACCAGCAGATGCACATCAGTTCTAATGCACAAAGCTGTTGGTGGTTCTTTGGGATCCACAGCAGACCTCAGTAATGCAGGAACTTCGGGATCTCGAACCTGCAGCCCTGTGCACTCAAGCTTCGGGTAAAATTGTGGTGATCAACGCACAGCCGCCCAGATCAGTGACCTCGAATGTTCTCAGGCGTAGTAAACATTGCCCCATAGCCACAGTCAGTACTGTTGTGAAAGATGGGTGTCAGAGATACAAAAGCCCCCCACTCCCCTGTTAACAGGAGTGCTAGGGGCACCCATATTGTCATATCCCTTGTTTTTAACGATGGGGCCTCTCTGTCATGCAGGATGAGTTCGCACATTCTTCAAGTAATTTCTGAGTAACATTGTGGGAGAGAAACTTTTTTATTTATTAGGAATCTGTTATTCATTGGAGGGTTTTTTCCTCATAAAAATGAAAATTTATTGATTTTTTTCTGGTTATTAGTTTTTGTCTTATTTTTATAGCATGACAAAAGACAGATGAAATATTGACTACAAACCAAGACTGGGCAGGGGGACGTAAAAATCACACTCAGAATGTCATTTTTATGAAACCATTAAATAAATACATAAGCAGCAGGTTTTCCGCTCGCAGTTCTGGGAAAAAAATCGGACATCAAAAGAATTTTAGTTTTTCCTCGGACTTCCAAGACAAGCAGGGACCCGACACAAGCTGATACTGTCTCTGCATGTCACCACGGGGCGAGAGCTACGAGGCGGCGTGCCGTCGCTGCGCTCACGGCGCACGAGCGCGGCCTCATTTGTCTGCCTGAATGGGGTGTTGTTTTTCGCTCGCGATTTACCATTTTAGGGTGCTTAGCCTGGAGTCCGGAAGCCTTGGATGGAAGCTTGCGCGTAAAGACGGCAGACGGCTGGTATCTCCGCACCGCGCGCCCCCTGTGGTGGTTGGGTACGCACGCCGCTGGAGGTAGAGATGAGAATTGAAACAGGAGATGTGGTTTCTCGGCAGATGATGTGAGGTGTGGCCCTGTTTTCGTTGTGATCTTCACATGCGTTTTTGGATATATTCCCATCCCCCCCAACCAACCGACACTCCCCACTCTTGGTAACAGTCATTTGGTTCCTTTTTACAGTTAATGGGTGGGGGTGGCTTTCTTGCACTTTGAAAATTTAAGTGAATGACTTTAGACTTCCTGTTAAGAGCAGTGTCTTAGTTATCCGACTTTCTCCCTGTCACTTTATGTGAGATGTCCCACCCTCCCATCCGACTTCCTGTCGCTGTTCAAAAATTTCTGATGCGCGGCCGATTCCCACGATCACCGAGCCGTCCCTGGACTCTGTGTTTGAATGCTCCTTCCCTCTCAGAGCAGCCGCACGGGAAGCGCTCGCGGGCAACTGCAGGAAGTGAGTCGGGTTTTCTGAACGTAAACTGTTATTGTGAAAAGTTTCTAGGAATAAACAATCCAGGGGAGGACGGTGGTGTTTGCTCTTGGGGGCTCGGCCATCGTCGACATCTGGGCGGCCCATGCGGAAGATGGCGATCAACAGGCCAGGAAGCTGGGTGGGTGGTGGGGGGGGGTGGGGTTGTGTGGACGACAGAACATGATGTTAGACGCTGAAGGAAACTCCTTCAGTCCTTCTGGTTCATGGACTTTCGGTTTATTCTCTAGAGTTTGAAGATCAATCTATGTGTTAAGCACCTCCAGAGTTTGGGTTCGAAAACCTAGGTGAACTGATGACTCTAAATCATCTCCATCATCTGTCGTGTGTTTTTGTGTGCCCTGCGATGGACTGGCATCCTGTCCAGGGTGTCCCCTGCTCTGTGCCCTGCGATGGACTGGCATCCTGTCCAGGGTGTCCCCTGCTCTGTGCCCTGCGATGGACTGGCATCCTGTCCA
>JAABNX020000057.1:8270438-8297476 GCA_015163995.2 Mormyrus lacerda
TTGTTTGCTGTTACCAGCTCTACAGCGAGCATAAGGCTTGTTTGCTGTTACCAGCTCTACAGCGAGCATAAGGCTTGCGTGTGGCGCTGAAGTGCTTAAGCATCATCTGCTTATCACCAGGCACTCGAATCCATGACAGTCACTGGCTTCTCTGCTACACCCCCCAGAGATTCCCCCCCACCCATAAGGTCGAATGCTTCCCCGATTGGGTCACATGCTAGCAGCCCCCTTAAATACTGTTTCCTTTCTATGGATATTACAGCACAGACACTATTTTAATTTAAGGAATATGTCTGGCCCCCCTGAAACCATGAAAAGAGATTCATTGACATTACTAACATATGTCTTATATAGCCATTTATGCAAGTTTTATGAAAGCATGTGTTTTTTTTTTGTTGCTTGCCAGCGAAACTTTTTTTCGAATGACGTAACAAGCATATGGTCATTAATCTGGGGTTGTTTTAATCTCTGTTTGGTGGGGGCAGGGAGGGGGGCAGGCCTAGACCGTTAACCTAGCCTCCGTTGGAGATTGGAGTTGTATAGGTGCACCGAAGATGGAGTGAGTGCTGAGGGAGATGCAAGGCTGTCATTTTTTACTGTAAATCAGAGATTTCATGGTGGGTATAGGTGTTGGGTATAGGCAGGTATATGGCGCATACCCACCTCCCACAAAATACCCACCTTATGCCCACTAAAAATTGTCAGAAACGTGTATCAGTCATAGGAAAAGTGCATACAGTAGTCTTTCTGTATTCGCGGTGCGATACATTTCGAGACCTGCTGTGGCTAGCTGAAACCGCGGGTAATAGCGTACCATCCGCGGATCGCATATATAACGCGGTGTATCTACGTATGGTAAAGGTTACATTGTACGTTAAAGGCCGTAAAGGTCTTGGCTGTGCTGGGGATCGCTGAAGTGCAGGCAGTACGGCGTGCCAAACCCCCTAACCACCCTTCTGGGCGTCCTCACCACCCCCCCTCCCCACCGTCCTACAGCTACTGGCAAAAGACCCCAAGGAGCGGCTGGGCTGCCAGGGCCGTGGAGCGGCAGAGGTGAAGCAACACGCCATCTTCCGGAACATCAACTTCAAGAGGCTGGAGGCCAACATGCTGGATCCGCCCTTCAGCCCCGACGTAAGCGCCCTTGCCTTTGGACCTCCAGAGGAAAGATCGTGCCTTTATTATGCTTGTAATGAATTTGTTTTTTAAAAAAAGGGATGCCAGCCCCAAAAACAACTCACTCTCCGGACTGATCCCTCATAAAGTTCAAATTATAAACACACACACACACAGTGGGCCATAATTGCACTGTTGCTGTAATCTGAGGGCTTTTAATTTGACGTTGCACATGGGCCTTTTGTGCGAGGTATAGAAACTCTGTGACTGTGTCGGTCAGCTGTGACCCCGGTGTCTCTCCCTCAGCCACGGGCGGTCTACTGCAAAGATGTTCTGGACATCGAACAGTTCTCCACTGTCAAAGGGGTGAACCTGGACCCCACGGACGACGACTTTTACCACAAGTTTGTCACAGGAAGTGTCTCCATCCCCTGGCAGAATGAGGTACTGCATCAGAAAACTGAAATATCGTAGACGCTAAATGGATAACAATGTAAGACTAGCACACTTTTACACTGCGGTTCGGAAAACCAGCACAGTATAATAATATCCGGTGAAGTTGGAAAAAAATGTAAAATGCATATCTAATTTTACTAATGGGACTGGAATAAGCTTGGGCTGTCTGGGGTCATTTCCTGTCACATGGAAAGGTGACACATGTCGTGTTCCGAAGGCGCTAACACAGCTGAGCCGGCAGAATGCCGTCAGTGGACTTCCGGCCGGCCGGAGGTTGTTCATTGTCCTGTAAACCGCTGCGGTGTGTGTTTGGCCAGGCCCCTGAGTTAAAGAAATACTGTTAACTAGCGGGGAAAACCCACTGCTTCTAAAACCTGCATTGTAACGGGAGAGGCATGTAACATGTGTGAAGCACAAAATATGAACGTAACGTAGATGCACCGTATGCATGGTTTGAGGACTGAGCCAAGAGACTTAAACCCCTGGACTTTATTTTAGGTAATTCCTGTTTTCAATAGCCAGGGATAAATGTGAAATCTACACATGTCTGAAAAGGGGAGAGATTTTTGATTGTATTTATCCCAGGTTCTCTGTTCTCTTTGGGATAATAACTAATGTTTACTCTGTTTTTGTTCCACTGAGATCAGCGAAAGTTTTTCAATATATTGATCTGTCATTGTCCTGTATGTCAGTTGTGTTGAGGGTTGAGTTTCACTTACACAAAAATGCTCTGAGGGCAGAAGGAAAAATGATGGGTTCAGAGAGATAACCAATCAGATTGTAGAAGAGGTGGGTTCAAGCAACTAGAAGAGGCAGGACCAAGACATCTGATTGGTTGGTCCTACCTCTTCTAGTTTACAATTTGATTGGTTTTCTCTCTGATTGATACATGGGCGATTTGCTGAGACTCCTTTAAGGTGAGCTTAAGTGTCATTTTCTATATGTAGAGGTTGACCGCTTTGTTGTGCATTGATTTGAACTCTGATCCCTGTTAACCTCGAGGGTTTAAGATACTGCACTGCATTGTGAGTTGCCTGTTGAGCGGAAGTTTAAGCCAGCCTTTTTCAAGGGAGCAATGGTCTGCGTAACTCTCCCCTTTCTTGTCCCCATCACTGGTCCTGAGCAATCACTGGATTGGCTCTCCTCTTGGCAGATGATCGAGATGGAGTGTTTCAAGGAGATAAACATTTTCGAGACAGACGGCGTCCTGTGTCCGGACCTCGACGTGAACCGACCAAACCCCCCACCTAAGAGAGGCCTCTTCTACAGGCTCTTTGGGAGACAGGCAAGTTCCGGAAGGAAACCTGAGACCGTTTAGTCACGGGACTCCTCGCTAGTTCAGAAGTTGAGCTCCCAGATTGTAGGTGGTCATGACTCCAAAAACACACTGGTAGCAGAGCTGTAATGAGGCGGCAGAAACTTTCAGCTACAGCAGACAGTGTCTGATTGATTGGACGTCCGCCACCATAAGTATCGGAAGTTCTTCAGCC
Source organism: Mormyrus lacerda (assembly GCA_015163995.2). Lineage (NCBI taxonomy): Eukaryota > Metazoa > Chordata > Actinopteri > Osteoglossiformes > Mormyridae > Mormyrus > Mormyrus lacerda. The sequence goes on from JAABNX020000057.1 coordinate 8,273,501, forward strand.
AAGAGTTTTGTGGCCAATGAGCATAGGTCTTAACCTGGACTGCTCCAGTAAAATATACAGGAGTTTAAATTGATTACATTGTCAGTTACTTTGGATAAAAGTGTCGAACGTAACCGTAACCCCTTTACACTAGGCTCTCTAAAATTCACAGTCCTTTAGTCTCACCTTTATATGGGCACGTGAGGATAAATATTTCTAGGTCCTAGTTTTCCCCAGGCTCTGGCGCCCCCTAGTGTCTTCTCTGACTGCTGACAGGCCACGGAGGAGTCTTCGCCTCTCGGGGGACAAGTAACTACCTGTTCCCTGTTTCCAGGTCTGCTTTAAGAGTGGCTACAGTGACGAGGACGAGGAACCCTCCAGACTTTAAACCACTGTCTGCCAAAAGATCGCAATCTTAACAAAATGAATGTTTTACTGTATTTATGAATTGTATCAAAAGTGTATTATAATTAAAGAAAAAAGTATGAGTTTAAAGATTTTGTACATTTGTACTTGAATTATGTCTAGATGTATATTTTCACTAAAGGTTGTACTGTATAAAAAGCCATATAAGTACCACTTGAATGCATACATAATGTTCTTTCCATTGGAATTAGTATGAAAATGTGTATTTAATTATTGTTTTCAAAGCACAGTATGGTATCTGTCTTATTCTTTGCAGTAGCATAGGGATTCATGTGTTATGTTCCCATTTTTTTTTTCATGTTTTTTTGGACAACACATAACATTAATGCACCACACTGTCAGCTGCGAATCATATAAAGGCGGCACGTCCGGAAAGGTACGCTACGATGCTGAGTAGGGCCGCTCCTAACATCCCGGATGATGGGGAAAAGCGGGGATGCGAATCTTATTTTTACAAGGCGGTTTGGGAAAGCTCATTTATATTCATGAGATCCTACTTGATTGGCTAGTGATTGATTTTGACAATTCGCTGACCAATCAGGTGCCTTCTCTTATGAATATAAATAAAATTTCTCGTACCACCCTATAAAAGGAAAATTCGTAAATGGGATTTGTAACCTTACTCGCACCCGATAAGCACACTTATCCTGCATTGCTTTAACCAGCTATAACATCCAGATACACATCGGTCGTCAGAGACTCAAAACAGCCGCCACCGGATCGCCGTCCCAGCGCAACGTTTTTTTCTCCGTTCAGTAGAAAACGGGGTCAGCAGAAGACCGTTATGCATATTTCCTCCATTTCGTTCATTCGCATCATTGTTTTATTTATTTTTTTTATAAAAAAAAAACATAATTACGCAGTAATTATTATGGCCGTTTTTTCTTTCATTCTTTGGAAATTGTGCTTTGTGATGTGAGCTGTTTAAATAACGCTTGTCGCAAACAAAATAGCAAACAAAAGTCTTTTAAATCCGAGAGTAGTATTGGATCGGTTTCATGGATATCCATAGTGGTAAATAAATAACATTCCAAACTGTTGTGTTAAGATTAGGGATGTAATCCTGATGTCATGGTGCCTAATATTCCCTGCTGATTTTAGTGAGCAACTTTGGGTGTACCTATGCCTTAAGCAATGATAATAACTGAACCTTATGTTAAATGTTGCTAAACACTCACAGCAGACCACTGTCTTACAGTAGAGCCAAAGCCTATCATAAAATATATGGCTGGCCTTTACCCATTTCCAGTATTTTTTTTTTTTTTTTTAAATTACACTGCGAAGTATAATATTTGAACAACTCCTCCAACGGGGTTTTTGAAAACGACAAATAAGTCTGTATGTATATAATATAATTAAATATGTTTAGTGCTAGACGGGATTTTGCATTATTATGTGTTTTTAATTGTAACTGCACACACGCATTGAGGCACGCGCGCAAACGACTGCGGTGTCTAGTTTCCCGCTGAAAACGTGCTTCGCATGTGTTCATCATCTAGCCTATATGTCCACACAATTCATGTACAGTTACTTACTCTGTACAGTTTCCAAGTGAAATACATTGGCTGCCTCCTAATCCACGCTTTATACCACCCATATTTGTACAGAAACGCAATATCGACTCATCCGAAATGATGGAAAACTGAATTTGCTCAGATTATCTACCGTTCCATTACGCGTTAAACTCACACTTTTGCATTTCCATCCAAGTAGGCCGAAATCATACTTTTTAAGATGCGAAGCTCTGTGTTCTGCCTCTGCGTGGGACGCCATGAGTATAAACGACACCCCTGGCTTATTACAAGGGGTCGACGCGGTAGATGATTTACTTTGGCTCTTGGCCCGGAGTACGTTGATTTATAATTTGTTCAACAGCCGCAACCACAGTCGCAGTTAACTGAGAAGGTGACTGATTATCACGATACTCTTTCCGTTAGTCTGCCAGAGGAGTATCGCCGCGTTGAAACCATTTGCTTGTCCATTCCCACGCAGCACATGTATTTATGAAAACTCTGCTTACCTGTAAAGATACAGAACCGTATTATTTTAACTGCACTTTGTCAAACTGGTGCAGGAGAGAAGTTGACATTTGGACGTGAACGGGAGGGGAGCATTTGCAAGATCTGCTGTTTTATTTCACATTCCTTTCCACGCGATGCTGGAGTGGGCTGTTTCCAGCAGTCGTTCGTTGCCCCCCCAGTGTAAACTCCTTCTTCTCAGCCATTATCGTATGGACTTTTACCGACTCGTGTAAATGCTGTGAAACCAATGTCTAATTGCGTTACATTTTAAAATGTTTCATTTTCTGCGTTTGAACTTTGATGTTTTCAGGAATTGTCCATAAAACAGGAAAAAGTATTGAATTGGCCACGGTTTCCACTGTTAGATATGATTGACCTGCGCCGCAGAAATGCAAACGTTTCACATCCCGTGGAAAACAAAAACAGCTGGAAAGGAAAGAACCGCAAATAATTTTACGGGTCTTAAAGCCGTTCTGATGGGGTTTCTGATGTACTCCGTTTAAATTCTCGCTTTTAATTTGGAACAAAAGTTTGTAAGTAAACTCCGGAAGCATTTTGTAAAAGGGTACCCATCGCCACTTTAGAACAATTTTCTGGATGTATAATCATGGATTCTCGTTTTATGTGAAACATCTATTTTTTGTGCATGCAATGATCAGGGAAAAAAGAAGTTTTAAACACCTGTAATATGACTAAAGTCCACAAAACACCACTCACAGAACATGATATGGGCTTTTAATATTGTTCTATGATGAAATAGGATAATTAATGTGTACACACGCAGCTATTTTGAACTGGCTTGACCACATCAGGCAGCAGAAGTAATTCGTTTATATTACTGAGTAAAGGTAAATATTAAGGCATGTTAAAAACATGTTTTGTGTCTCTACTGGGCTGTGTGATAGATTTGATCATAAGATGGCATTATAGCACATTCATGGTCAGTTGGTCTTAGGGAAATGTGAACGAGTGACATTAATTCTTCTAAATGCTAATGACTGGCTCTGATTGCTTTTGTTTGCCCATTGAGGCTCAAGTGTCTGTTTGTAACTTTCTAACACAAATTTGCGAAAAACAAAAGCCCCCCCCCCCCTTTCTATTAAGAAATTAAAATAGGAAATTGGCATTACATGAAATTGACAAGTTCATCACATTTGATATGTCAAGTGCCAGTTTATTATTATTATTATTATTATGGGATATTTTGTTATCTGGTCCATGGGCCTATTGGAGAGACGAATCTGCTACATCCCCAAGTTTGCTGGTAAGGAAATAATTTAAAGTTTGAATGTCTGCACAAAGTGCATTTTAATGCCTGTTTAGAAACATGTTACTAACCCAGCATGTATTAGTAGTTATCTTCAGGTTTCTTGTTTGTAAATTATATCGCAGTGCCAACATATCATGCATATCGGATGCCACCTTTATTCATTTCATTCCCGGTGAGCGATTTTGTAGGTGTACAGTCATGTCTTTCAACCACTGCAGTCAATGTAATTCTTGTACAAGTTCTGTCACTGGGTGTTGTACCATATCTGACATTTGTATTTATGAAATAAAACACTGCCGTTTGTACACAGGTCGCAGTGTCTTTATTGTGGGCTCTGAGGGTGTTTCGAAACCCTACTCTGAAATAATTTAAGGTCATTAACGAACACCTTCCATTGTTATTTGCACAGAAGAAGACTCACTCCTACAGCTGTGTTACTGATTTTTAATTCTAAAGTTTAGGAAACCAGGCGTCCATCTTTCAATGACTTATCCAGTACAGGATCATGAGGGTAGCCTTGAAAGGATGCCAGTCCACTGCAGGACTGAAAAACTATGGGCAATTTAAAGATGCAATTTTACCTACCTGCTCATCTTTTGACTGGGAGAATAGCACAATGGGTCAGAACAGATAGGTCACAGCAAAGAAAAACAAACCAGCAGTGTGTATAGTGGTACCAGTGGCCTTATTTATGATGTGCTACGCTGAACTAATAAGTATTCATTCAGGATTTAAATACTTAGACCAAGGATGCAAGCCTCACATACGCAGGTTGACCACTGCCAAAAACCCTTTATTTGTGTGACGTTTTCAGATCAGTAATTAGTTAAGCCTGCAAGGACCCTGACCCTTAAAGTGCCCTGTAAGTAAAATTAAGAATTTCAAACTCTTAACCGGACGCCAGTGGAAATACATTAGAACAGGTGTGATACATGGCTGCATTTTCTTCCCGTGGTTACAATTTTTGCTGGTGTACTTATATATACACGTTTCCAGGTACAGTAAGATTAAGAATCTTTGTAATGAATATTTACATTTAAGTTAGAGTCCACTACACAAACAAGACATGTCAACAAAATAAGACACATACAAATATAGATACTTGATAAACAATCGAAGCCACCTGCAAAATACGATATGCAACAGACAGTAACTAGCCACAGCCTTCGCAACGCGCCATTATATTCAAAACGTGCTAACACCCCTCCTACAATAATCCCTTTATTACTCTGAACATCCAAATATACTGGAGAGCACTTTTCCATTGGACCATTTCATCCGTCATAATCCCCCCTCTAAGAGCCCTAAGTCATATGACAAACTGAAATTATGGGCTTGGAAGTAAATACGCAAGCCTTTCCGTTTTTAAGGACGCTACAGCCCGTCGATTGGCCGCCACTCCTGTCAATCAAACCCGCATCGCTTCTGAATGGCTACAGATGTCGCGTCCTGCCCTAAGCTGTCACAGCACCCACTTCCTAGGGAGGTTGACGGGATGCGTTAAAGATGGCTCGCGGAGTTGGATGCGACGCGAATTACGTCCCATTCATTTCGGAGTAACATTGACGAAACCTAAAAACAACCGGCAGACGTCAGAAGCGAGGGCTCTGCGGCGTAAGAGCCGCCGCTTGCTTGTCTTCGTACCGGCGGCCCGGCGTCTCGCGAGCCGCTCGCGCCCGGTTTTGTTTACGACGCGCGCCCGCCGCTCGTGCGCCTATTTGTAAATATCGTACTGGCGGAAAATGGCCACCATGGAGAAGCTGATGAAGGCCTTCGAATCGCTGCGCTCCTTCCAGCAGCAGCAGGGACCGCCGTCGGCCGAGGAGCTGGTGCAGAAGCAGTAAGTAGCGGGCGCTTAGTTGGAGGCCCGGCTGCGGTGAGCTTCGCTTATTCAGTCGGGAAAAGCGGTGTCATCCGAAATCCTCCCACGGCCGCCGGGAGCGGGGTAATGCGGCTCACCCGGCGCGTTACCGGCCTGCCGCAGACTCCGTCTCCCCCGTGGCGACTGTGCGAACGGCTGGTTCTTCTTGACGTTTTTCGCGTTAAAGGCTGGCTGCCCCCCTGTCACCTTCCCCCTGCCTCGGGAAGCTGTAGATGCAGAGGTGTGTTTGTCCCTCCCCACGCATGATGCCGTTTTTGCATGCCTTTGCCCCAGGTTACTGCGTGCAGCTTTATGATCGTTTTTGCAAACATTTCTCACGCTTATTTTTGCTCCTCGCAGAAGATTAGGACAGATTAACCACCAGTGTCATTTAACGTTCGCGTGCAGTGCGGCTGGATGCAGGGTTGTTTTCAATCCAGGGGTTGAAGATCGCTGAAACCGGTGTGTTATAGCGATTTGGGTTGCAGAAAACCCAGTTTGTAAGTTTTTCCTTTCCCACCATGTAACGCTGCTTGAAAATCCGCCAATTGAACGGCACTGATACGCTGCGGCATGAATGCTTAATGAGAGGAATAGAGTGTCATTTATCTTTTAGGTACACTCAGGTACAGCGTAAACCAGGCTCATCAAGATATTCTGCATTTATATTTCCATTCACCTCAGACTGTGCCCCTTATGTGTTGACATACGAATCACAGCCTCTTACCACCTGTTAAATCCGGAATTCATCACCGGTTATGCTTCTGATAGTAATTTATTCACAACTTATTTACGTAATTCACTCTTTAAAACAAGATATGAGCTGTATATTTTCTGCCTCTGAGGGTAAGTAAAGATTAATTTTCTGTTTGGCCACAGAGCAACTGGTAATTACCTGCCAGTCACTTTGGAAACCAGTGTAGAACTATTTAAGTCTGGTCCACTGTGCAGGTTAACTCTCGAGGCTGAATTCCTGGTGATGGGAGTTGTGGTGAACTGCAGTTAAGGGGTCCAGCTCAAGAAATGTAAGGCAGTCCTCCTCTTTAGCACTGTCTCTGTGTTATAAAGCCCATGTAGTAACAGTACAGTATTTTCCTTTTGCACTGGAAAAGGGGGATGCACGACCGTGTGTCTTTAATGCAGTTTGCTACAGGGCAGCATGCTTGCTGGCTGTCCTGTCAGCTCCCCGCCCTGCCCTCAATTCTCCGATTCCATAACTTCGCAGCATTTCAGTCTTTGTCCGTTGAAAACCAAAAAACTGTTCATTTAAAAGGGTCGAATGGCATTGAAAATGAAAAAAAAAAAAAAATCGCACTGAGCTTCTAGATCCCCGTGACCCTGCGTAAGACAAGCAGGTTTGGTAAAATAGATGACCCGGTGGGTGGTGGATAATGGTACTGGTTTTGTAATTAATATGAGGTTGGCTTAAAAAGTCCAGCGTCAAACCAGAGACGGTTCTTGGTTTCCAGATTCTAAATGTTCTCGTCATTTCTGTGTATGACTTAAGATTTTATAATCATAAGCTTTTAGATGCGACTTTGGTCTCGCCATGAATCCCCAACTGCCTGCCCTGTGTGAAACCCGGTTAACTAACCGAAAACATTCTGCATAATGGAACTTTAGTCGACAGGTTGGATTTCCCTTGGCGGAGCTGGCGGGTGCTGTGTGAAAATACCTGGAGGACTGATTGGGGTTTTCTCGTTGCTGGGAACAGTTGGGCTGAGTCCTGTAGCTGTGGCACCAGCTTGTAACCCGTGGTGACATGAGCTGGGTGTCACGGACGCGTGGAAAAAATATCGCCATGCTAACAGGATGCGGTAACCTTACCTGTCTGTGCTGTCGGTTTCTCTGCATGGCCCATGGTGCAGCGTGACTTTGTAGTCTAACACTCCCACATAGCCCCCCCCCCCCCCACCACCAATTGACTGTTTTTTTTTTCAGCTGTCCTCCCCTTTGCCGCAATCTCGCTATTCTACCATTGCATCACCCATTCGAGAGCACAGTCGGCCTTCCTGCCGCGTTGTAGACCTGCTAACAGGTTTTCGGAGCTGAAACTGGCGGGGCTTCCATCGAGTTGGCAGGTCCTGTCTTTCCTGGCCCCTGAAATTCTTCGAGAAAAAAACTTCGCCACGTTTGCTACGTGGTGGCTTCTGTATCATTGCCTCTGAGCTGGGGTGTCATGGCTAGGGCTCCGCCCCCCTGGGATTTGCACAATCTCCCCTCTGCATTTTCACCTCACGGCATGTTTTTCAGGCAGAGTGGCCCGTTGTGCTAAGGCTGGCTCTGTGGCTGTGGCTGTGGCTGTGACTGTGACTGTGTGTGTGTGTGTGTCTGATGGAGAGTGTGTGTCATGTTCTGGGTCACCTCAACCCTGTTTGAAGAAGTGGGTGACCCACTGGATCGATATATATGTTTGTGTGTGTGAAAAGTGGGTGTATCTTGAAGTAACGCTGTGTGCTATATTTAGTTTTAAGGAGCCCTTGTTATTTGCTTTATAACAAAATCAGTCCCAGAACAGGAAAAGCAGTAGAGTAAACCTTTCAGGGTAAGTCGGGTTTTGGTTCTCTCTATATGATACAGTGTAATGAGGGCAAATCTGAGCTTCTGTAAATGTGACCATAGTTGGATTCATCCTTGTGTGATCACAGGATGTGGGTATGTGTGTATAGGGGGGTGGCAATTTACAACACATTTATTGCCAGTTGCACTTCACTTGGTTGCATGACCTCTTCATGCTTCTGCGGTTTTGTCCCAGGCCTTATATCTGTGTTCCTCTCTCTGCCAATGAGCGGTGTCCACGCTTGTGCGATTCATTTTAAAAAATTTTTTTAAATCGTGTCTCTCGTAGGAAGAAAGATCTTACCACCACCAAAAAGGACAGGGTGACTCACTGCCTGACGATATGCGAAAACATCGTGGCCCAGTCCCTGAGGTAAGACACCTAACCCTGTGAAGCTTGGTGACGGGCTGCTAAGGCCTTGTTACAAAAGCGGGCCATTGACCGGACCTGCGGATGTCAGACACGACATTGTTAAAAACCGCACTGCCGATGATCGCCTTGTCCGAAGCAGCCGTGCTGCGACACCGGATGTGTGTGCGGTCACAGGGGAGTAGATCTGTGTGGAGTGACTTTGACTACCCCCCCCTTGCTCCCTATGGCCCCGGCACCAGGACCTCCCCGGAGTTCCAGAAGTTGCTGGGCATCGCCATGGAGATGTTTCTGCTGTGCAGCGACGATGGCGAGTCCGACGTCAGGATGGTGGCGGACGAGTGCCTCAACAAGATCATCAAGGTGAGGCGACGTCCCCTTCCTCTGCGCCGGTGTCGGAGGGTGTAGCCGGTCGACACATCTCTGTACTTCTAGGACGCAGGCCAGAACAAGGAGAAGTTGCGGGACAGGCTGTCAAACTTATGGAAAGAAGAAGATATGAAAACTTTTTGTTTTAGGAGACCTGTGGCTTCGTATCTCTCACCCCAAGGGCTCAAATCGAATTCTGTCTCCATGTTTTCTGTTACTGAATTCTTCCAGTCTTTAACCCGTGCACACGGCCGGCTGTCCTGGTTGGCTGTCCAGCTTAGGGCTAATATAACCGCGGGGTCTCGAACCTCCGAGCTGCAGCGAGTCCGGTGACGGTGGCTTCCGGCTTAACGGCTGCTCTCTCCTCACCAGGCGCTCATGGATTCCAACCTTCCCCGTCTTCAGCTCGAGCTGTATAAGGAGATTAAGAAGGTAAGGGAATGCCGTCCGGCCGCGCTTTCCTGTCGGTCGAGGAGCTGCATTGCGGCGCAGCCGGGGAGGTGTCATGTAAAACAAATGAAATTATTGAAATTATATTAGTTCATGTCATGATTTAGTTTACAGCCCCTCTTGATGCTAGGTGTCTGTGGTTTTCCGGTGATCTAGAGTTGTATATGAACAGGTTTCCTGCGTATGTTTGCTGTGAGAATCAAAGTGAAATTATGGTCTGTGAATGGCTTTGAGCCAGTTTCCCTTTGTAAAGCCCTCTCTGTGTGCTTTGATCCTGGCTGAGGTATCACATGCTAGCTGCCCTGCCGTTTCCTCTCTGCTCTTCTAATGCTCCCTAAGGCGTTATCTTGATCAGAAGTGGTAGCGAGGGATCTGTAGGTGACCTTTGATCACGGCGGCCTTGGAACGCACCCGCGTGCCTTCGCCGTTGTGTCATCGCCGTGTTGTTAATGTAAAAGGAGAGAGAGGCTCTGCTTCTAGTGAGCGCTGTGTTGAGGAAGCTTAAGAGGGCGGGTGTCCCCTTACAGAACGGCGCCTCGCGGAGCCTCAGGGCAGCGCTGTGGAGATTCGCGGAGCTCGCCCACCTCATCCGGCCGCAGAAGTGCAGGTGACGCCCTCCTCCAGCCTCCCGCGGCCCGCTGACCTCCTGCTAGCGGTCCTGACCCCGACTGTTCCTCTCAGGCCCTACCTGGTGAACCTGCTTCCTTGCCTGACGCGCATCAGCAAGAGACCCGAGGAGACCGTGCAGGAGACGCTGGCCGCCGCCATCCCCAAGCTCATGGCCGCCCTGGGGAACTTCGCCAACGACAACGAGATCAAGGTGCGACAGGGGTTATGGGACGGTTTGTGAACGAAGACGTCACCCCTGCAGTGCTAGTGACGCTACATGGTTGGTGGTCGCCAAGTGGACCCTGCGGTAGGGAGGCTTGAGGATAAGCTGTTGGGAAATAGTTGTAGACATTCCTCTGGTTTTGTCCTGGGTCATGTGATGGTGCCGGGTCATGTGACACTCTCGGCTCTCAGGGGAAGGGAGCTCTGGAAAGCAGAGTCGTATCATTTAGTGTTAGTTTCTAATGAAAATGAACAACCTTTTGAGCGTCGATGTCGTGCGTGCTTGTATCTGCACAGCATGCCTCCAGGTGGCGCTGTGCTTCTGTTCGCCTTTAGTGCTGTGTCACGTCGGGGGTGGGGGGGGCCACTTAGCCGCGACTTCCTCGAGGGGGGGGCGTCAGTGGAGCGGGGAGGGAAGGCCTTTCTGACGCACCCAGTCTGCCGATCCCAAGCACTGCAGTAGGGTCACGTCATGCTCTAAATGTGGCCTGTGACTCAGGATGACGTAATCACCCCCCCCCCCATACGCAGACAGCGGGCCCTGCAGGAGCCAGATTCTTCCGCTGGGTCGCCGCCGCCTGCTCCGCACCCCGGCTGCTGTGTGTCTTCAGGCGTGACGCCCAGGCCAGGCTCGAAGTTGGGTGGCGGGGGGGGGGGATGGTTTCTCCGGTTGGGGAGGGATCCGTGGTTGATGTATGATGACGCCTGTTTCGGTCTGTCGGGTGTGAATGAGGATGCGGTGCTGATGTGAGGTCAGCAGGGCGATGCAGTCGCCGCCTCTTGCCTCCGAATAACCCAGGAAAAACTCTCGTTAATCTGAAACAGGCTCCCGAGCTCTCCAGGTTAACATCTGTCCCCCCCCACCTCATATATATTGATTGGCAGCATTACCCAATGACTCATTAATTTTCCTTACAAGCAGAGGGATGTATTTCTGCAGGAGGAATCACTCAAGCGTTTCAGCGAAGACGCAGAGCCATAATTATAGAAGCTTCTGTTCTGCTTCACATAGATGTCCCTACTTGGCCTAAACGATGTCATTCCGAAACAAAGGGTTTTTAATGTGAAGCTGGTCCGCCCGTTGTTGCTAAAATGCCACTTGTTCTTCTAGGGAAGCTTTCCTAGTGCTAGTGGGATTGCTGACATTCAGGTTTCAGTTTCCTAAGTCCGCGTTGCCATAAACTTTGCAACTGAACTTACTTACAGTTGTTTTTTGGGCCACTTCTCTTGCGGTTGCCCGGGACAGCCATCGACTTGCTGGAAGGGTCGGATCTTCTGTATAACCACCATTCTGCTGCTAATGGCTGTTGCAGGAGATTGCGTGTTTATGTGCTTAATTGAGCACTTGTGTCACAGATGGGTGTGGCTCAATTAGCCGGTTTATTAAATTAATCGGGGTGTCAACATGCTTCTGGTCAGATGGTTAATGTGTCATTTTTTTTTTTTCTTGCAGAACGATAAGTAAATGACTTGCAAATAACGTCACACTTTGATATGGCCTGTCTGATTTTAAACTGCAAAAAGTGCCGCCATACCACCAACGTCTTTTTACCTTGTTTATCCACCATATCTCATCTTTTAAAAGACGCTGTGACTGCTGAGCTCTTCCTCTCTTCACCGCGACCTCAGTGCTTATCGCTCCCATGGTTTACCGAAACAGTCACATGTGGCGTGCTCCGCTAACCGAATTTAATAAACATAAGGATATGCCGAATTTATACTAACTTAATATTTTATTGCTAACTCTTGGACGTCACAATACTCCTCTCATTAATATTTTAGGTATACTACTGTTCTGCTGACAAAATCGTGGGCGTAAGTAAATGCCCTTATAGTATTGAAAAGCCAGCGTCCGGACAAATGTTGGCACTCCTCATCTAAAGGCCTGATCACTGCGCGTACGTCATGTTCCTGCATTCAATTCTCTCCCGGAACTCGGAAATTCCGAGTCGAGTGACATCACGTCGATATTGTCCCGTTTGAGCTACCACATCCCGGAACAGACATGGCTGCCTCAATGAACACTCTGCTGTGTGTTGTCGCTTTATATTTTAGCAGATTTGTAGTTAGATTATTTTTTTTTCCGAGAGACAACCAAGAAACACGCACTAGTCAAACCACATTAAAAGCTTTATAAAATATCTTGGTTCATTCATAGCGATATTCTTGTTTTCGAGAGACAAACAAACTACAGACAAACAAAAGACACTGTCCTGGTAAAAAGCTCATATTGCATGTTAGGATACTGTTCACGGTCATGATATTGTATTCTCTAAATCGAACACGTGTAATTATATTTGACTGTGTAAGCTGCCATGTTGAAATGACGACACGGGGAACTCGGACGACAGAATTTTGTCTGACGACGACGTCATAAAAGTGACTTGTTTCGTGACGTCTCATGATGTTTTCATCCGAGTTCTAACTCGGAGAGAAATAACCGAACGCAGGATAAGATCACAATCGCATTGCGATGTGACGTCACGCAGCCCTATTTTGTTTTGACTACTTATGGTTAAATGAATGGACGGTCCCCACAAAGATATGAATACATGGACCGCGTGCGTGTTTGTAAGTGAGATACTGCATGGTTGCCCTCCTTGTCTTGTGCCGCGTGCTTCCTGGCCCAGGCCCCGGGCTTCGGACGACTCTGAGCTTGACCACGTTAGCTGACCTCCCCGAATCACTGCTGGTTCCCCAGGTGCTTCTGAAGGCGTTCGTGGCCAACCTCAAGTCCAGCTCCACCACCATCCGCCGCACGGCAGCCAGCTCCGCCGTCAGCGTGTGCCAGCACTCCCGCCGGCCCCAGTACTTCTACACCTGGCTGCTCAACGTGCTCCTCGGTGCGTCCAGGGGAGAACCGCTGGCTCCTGCCCATATAGTCTGTTTCTGTTTCCTCTTCCCTTCTAATGTCATTTGGACTTTAAATGGACATTCAGGGCTTTGTATACCTGGATCACCTTCATCCATTTCTTGCTGGGTGCAGTGATTTCCCTCCTGTGTCCCCCCACCATTCTGTCCCACAGGTCTGCTGGTCCCTGTGGACGACGAGCACCCCAGCCCCCTCACACTGGGGGCTCTGCTGACACTGCGCTATCTGATGCCCCTGCTGCAGCAGCAGGTCAAGGACACCACCCTGAAGGGCAGCTTCGGGGTGACGCGCAAGGAGCCTGATATCTCGCCCACGCCTGAGCAGCTCGTCCAGGTGCCCTCCCACCCGCTCCCGCTTCATCTGCTATTTAGTGCCAGCCTGAAGGTTAATGGCGAATCTCCTGCTGTCGGGACAGGTGAATTATGGGTAGTGACAGTCTGACTTGTAACCTTGACTGATGCGGTACAGGCAGAGACACCGTCTCCTTCGGTCGTCAGTGACAGGTTCACGGGCGAAGAATCTCCCTCTGTTCCATTTGTCTAGGGGTGGAATGGGGACGGGTCAACTTCAGGGCCATAATTAGCAGAATCGGATGTTCTGAATAAAGAATTTATGGAGCGGCTATGGTTCTTTGTCCCTGGGAGTGTTGGGACAGAGTAAAGGCTCAGTGATAGCAGGTGTTCCCGCTGCCGCCTCGGAAGATCGCCGCGTCCTGGCGCCTGACCGGAACCCGCTCTGCGCAGGTGTTCGAGCTCACGCTGCATTACACGCAGCACCGCGACCACAACGTGGTGACGGCCGCCTTGGAGCTGCTGCAGCAGGTGCTGCGCACACCCCCGCCGGAGCTGCTTCGTGTGCTCATCACCCCCGGGAGCGTGCAGCGCGTCGGCGTGTCCCGCGAGGAGGCAGAGAGCCGAGCACGCAGCGGAAGCATCCTGGAGCTCATCGGTAAATGCCTGCACCGCCTCAAACACTAAGTTCTGGATGTCCCCTCCCTCCCGTCCTTGCTGGTCGGTTGCCATGGTAACCGTAGGCCCCCCCTCTTCCTGTCATCCCGACTCCTGGCCATCCTTCCCAAACTACCCACCGGGGTGGGGGGGATTCCCTGGTGTCTGGGGGTATTTCCTGGTGTCTGGGGGTATTTCCTTTGGGGCTCAGGGCCTTTATGCTCTGTCTTCCTTCATTTTTTTTAGGTTTTACGTTTTATTCATTTATCTGACACTTTCATTCAAAGCGACAGTAGAGGGAAGGGTCGTAATTTGTCTGCTCCCTGGTATTTGAACTCAAGACTTTTACGTTAATACTGCAATGCTCTACTTGTTGAGCTGCAGGACCTAGGAAATTGCTCTGATAACCAACTCTGTGAATGTATTAAGGCTCCTTTAAGGGGCTGTCTTTAAGATTCCATGAACCTGTTACGAAATGTGATTTATACAGACGCTCACTGGGTTTTGATGGCCCGTGTTACTTTACGGTGGATATTCCAGTTCCATTCTCTTTTTCACTTTCAGTACATTATTCAGGAAATCATATGAAATAATCAACACTTTAGGCTTTGTGCTACTGATCTGTAGGCCCCTCCTCTTCCTGTCTTCCTGACTCCTGGCCGTCCTTCCCAAACTGCCCACCGAGGGGGGGGTGGTCCTTGGTGTCTATGGGGGTATCTCCTTTGGGGCTCAGGGCCTTTCTGCTCTCTCTTCTCTCCTGTGACCTGCAGCTGGAGGAGGGTCTTCATGCAGTCCGCTTCTTCTCAGGAAACAGAAAGGTGACTATGTCCCACTGCGCCCCCTAGTGCCCGCCCGCATAGCCTCACGTCACCTTTCATCTGTAGCTATATGTGCTAGACTCCCATTTTGTGTCAGATCCTTCGCTCCTTGGTCAAAGGTCATGCTCCTCTGTCCGGGTCTGATCCGATTATCCACAAAAGTTTTGCTCTTGGCCATTTTCATGGATAGGGATGGATTTCTGTTGCTGAGCTTCTTGGAGTTTTACTTTCATTTATTACTGAATTTAAGTGAATTTTAAAGTGTAAAGAGCCATGACATAATGGTAAAAAGCCCGTCGGACACAGAAGTCCATCCATCCGTTGGCTGACAGTGTCTCCTCCTCTGTGGACGGTGCCCCTGACACATTCGGCTCCTTTTCCAGGCAAGCTGCTCTCCGGAGAGGAGGAGGGGCTTGAGGACGACTCCGAGAGCAGGTCAGAGGTTGGCGCAGGAGCCTTCACCGGTACGTGTGCTGGGCGGCGTAGGCTGGATTTGGCGTGGCCGGCTCGTGGCCCATGCTGCTTGTTAGCTAACTGCTAACTGCCCCCCCAGCCTCCGTGACCGGGGACGGCACTGACGCTCCCCCTCCCTCGGCCTCCCTGGCCCCAGCGGACATCATCACGGAACAGCCGCGCTCCTCCCAGCGCAGCCTGCAGCCCGGCGACTCCGTAGAGCTGAGTGCCTCCTCGGAGCAAGGCTCACCCGGCTCACCGGAGGAGGAGGAGGAGGAAGCGGGGGAAGAAGAGGTGCTGAGCCCCAGCTCCGGCCCGGCCAGCGGCTCCGGCGGCCCTGAAGGCGCCCTGCCTGCCTCATCGCCCCCCAGCGACAGCTCCCAGACCACCACCGAGGGCCCCGACTCAGCCGTCACCCCCTCCGACTGCGCCGAGCTCGTAAGTGTGCAGCAGGGGGCGCTGCAGCCCTCGCCGAGCTCCACCGAGGGGCCCGACGCCTCCTCCAGCTCCGACTTCAGCTCTTCCGGCACGTCTTCCTCCTCTTCCTCTTCCTCCATCGCTAGTGGCAGTGACAAGGTCAGCAGCCTCTGGGGAGAAGGCCTGCTGCCTGTCCACCCCTTACCCAAACCCCGCTTCTGGTCCCTCCCTCACTCTTTGCTCCCGCCTTCAGTTATAAACCCCGCCCCCTCACAGAACCCTTCCTCATCTGAAGTGTCATTCCAACCAGTCAGAGCGTAAGCCCCTCCTCTGCTCTTTCTACTTAACTTCCTCTAGGCCTCCACATCTGTATATGGTGGTCTTTTGTAGTTTGATGGCAACAGCTGACTTTTGTAAGGTCACTTTTTATTTCCTTTAACTGCACTGTCTCGGCCAATCAATTGCGTGCTGTCATATGACATGATGTAACGGCGACGCATGATGCCAGCACAGATTCAGGGCTAATAAAATTTGAACAAATGGGTTTTCCACTCGCCACCGGATCAGTTGTTTGCCTGTGGTCACATCACTTTCATCCCGTGTGGAGAGCTCATGTGTTCTGGTCTGAGAGAGGTCTGGACCTCATGCTTCCCCATCAGCAGGCATGAGGAGACCCGCATAAAGGCTCCTTCTCTCCCCTCTTCTCTGCATCATGCATTTGCTGCAGTCCTCCTGACTCCTGGCCGTCCTTCCCAAACTGCCCACCGGGGTGGGGGGTTCCCTGGTCTCTGGGGGTATCTCCTTCGGGGCTCAGGGCCTTTCTGCTCTCTCTTTTTTTTTTTTCTCTTTAGGTGGACCGTCTTACGTTTTATTCATTTATCTGACACTTTCATTCAAAGCGACAGTAGAGGGAAGGGTCGTAATTTGTCTGCTCCCTGGTATTTGAACTCAAGACTTTTACGTTAATACTGCAATGCTCTACTTGTTGAGCTGCAGGACCTAGGAAATTGCTCTGATAATCAACTCTGTGAATGTATTAATGCTCCTTTAAGGGGCTGTGAATCTGTCATGAAATGTGCGATTTATAGACGCTCCCTGGGTTTTGATGGCCCGTGTTATGATATTTCGACTTTACGGTGGATATTCCAGTTCCATTCTGTTTTTCACTTTCAGTACATTATTCGAGAAATCATATGAAATAATCCACACTTTAGGCTTTGTGCTAATGATTTTGGCCAGCTGTAATGCAAGTGTTCGAAGCATGTTAAAGGTAGGCTCAGCTAAGCCATGATGTTTGTTAGGGTAGGTGTACTGTATTAATGCATTTTCGCCTTACTTTATTTTTGCCTTAAGATTGGTCTATTGGAATGTAACCCCATCATAACCCGGGGAGCGCCTTCGTAGTGTGTGGTTTATTTAAATATAGTGTCATCAGTTTGGTGCAGTCAGATTGAGTTAAACTCTATCCTGATTCTCAGTCTGTGATCGCCCTATCTCTGTGTTGGGTCTGCAGCCAATCAAAACAAGGGTCTCATGTTCTCTGTATCAAGTGGACCGATTTGGCTGCTGTCATCTGTGAGACCTCTGCAGTGCCAGATGTTATATGTGATACTGGCCAGTCAACGTGGGCCTGACCAGTATCATACTATATGCATAACGCCAGGTGAACCTGAGTTTACAATTCAGTTATTGATGCTAGATGCGTTCCCCTCTATCTTCATAAGGAACTATTTCTTGACAGTACCTGTTATGCTGCCTTGCCCTGTTTCTCTTCTCTAACGCTATCCTTTCGGTGCCTGTAGCTTAAGTATGGCATACCATGCTGTGATATGATGCTGTGGTGGTTTTTCGCCCATTTGCGGAGATATATTTAGGTTTTGCGTTGTTTGTAACAACGCTGCACCCACACCAGGGTAAGCCCAGTCTGTCAACAGTTTCAGTTTTACTGATGACATTTGTTGTGGTACACTGAAGTGTCACACCTTCGCCTAGAGAAGTGTTTCTCGGGCCGGTCCTCAGGCATGCTCACAGTCAGTCCAGGTTTTTGCTTCCTTTGAGCTCCTTGCCAGGCAGTTCACATTTCTGCTGGGAAGGAGTCTGTGGGTCTTCGAGGACCGGATTTGGGAAACACTGGTCTGGACCATTTCGGAGCATTTTCTACAGAGCTGTGTCTGTTATGTTGAATGGAGTGTCTAGCAGGACTCATCCTGAGCCTCTCTGCCTCAGGTTCTGGATGGCAGTGAGAGCCAGTACTCGGGGATGCAGATCGGTACACTTCAGGATGAAGAGGAGGAAAACACAAACACCACTGCTGAAGAGACCTTGGAGTCCCTCTCTAGAACTGCCCTCGGTATGTCCGTCAGCTGTGGGCTTTTTTTTTTTTTTCTTGGTGACCGCCCAGTTCTGTCCCCCTGTTTTGGCATGAAGTCCTGAAGACTGAGTGAATAAGGGTGGCTCAGTCCATAGCCTGAACCGCGGTCACAAAACTGACATCTATTTTATTCAGTTTAGTCTGCAACAATTTGTGTTTAAGCATAAGCCAGGGCTGTAATTTAATAAACCCTCCTAAGATTCCGTCTGCTTGTACTGGGTAAGTATCATGCTAGGTTAGCACCATCGCTGAACACCAATTTACAGTTGTGAAAGTCTGTGAAACCTTCAGAATAATCTGGAATTGTGCAAGTACGAGGTCCTCTGAAATCTGTTTTGATTGGGCCAAATTGCAGTTGAACAGAATTCTTTTGCAATGAGAGGAAATTCTTTTTTTTATTTTTTTTTTGTCACACCTGCATTCAAATTAATAAGACCACTTGACTCATTAACTTAAACATTCACATACTTTTTCCATCAATCAGCTTGATTGTTTAAGCCATTTGTTTAATAGAAGTATGTAAAATATGTGTTTTTGTTATGACTTGGGGTGCATCATGTTGTTGAAGTCCAAGGGCTTCGCCTACTTTTTCTCAGAGCTGTCTGCTCTTCCGTGTGCCCTGTCCATAGTGTTGAGCAAGCCTCACCTCATGGAGAATAAGGGACACAGTCGGCAGTCGTCCGACAGCAGCGTGGACAGACTGGTGCTCAAGGAGGAGGTGGTGGAGGCCACAGAGCTGGAGAACAAGGCAAGTCCCTCTCAGACTGTCCAGCTGCATCTGCATGCCCCAGCGTACCTATGGCTAAGTGTCCTCGCTCCATGGTGCTGTGACACGGAGTGTTCTCGGCCAACGGGGGCGTAGAAAATCCCATGATGATGAAACACTGAAAACTGATTGGCCTTTGATGCTCACCCAGCCATCGAGAATAAAAGGAGAGATCGGACACTACACAGACCCAAAGTCCGAGCCGCTGGTGCACTGTGTCCGCCTCTTGTCTGCGTCCTTCCTGCTCACGGGACAGAAAGATGGTACGGCTTTTTTTTTTTCTCCTATCGGCTCTGTACATAGTGATTTTATTGGTGTTCGATAACATCTCTGTTGCAACAAGTTTAAAAATTTGAGTTGTAACTACATGCTAGATATTTACACTGACTGCTGAGTAAACTGCTGATGGTGATGTAATTTTAACGATATAATCTTCAACCAGGGCTATTTAGCGATTGTGGTTTATTTGTAATACAAGTGCCAGCAGGTTTCTGAGCGTAGCTCAGCGCAGCTTCAGCTTCCTGGCAATTTTCTGTACACCCTGTTTGTTTTGCTTTTCCTTTCGGCCAGGCCTGGTGCCAGATAAGGAGGTGCGGGTGAGTGTAAAGGCGCTAGCGGTGAGCTGCGTGGGGGCGGCCGCCGCCCTGCTCCCTGAGGCCTTCTTCTGCAGCCTGTACCGAGAGCCTCTGGAGGGGCTGCCGTCGGACGGTGAGAGCGCCAACCTGCTCCGGGGGAGGCGGTCAATCAGTCCACGCCTTGGGGGCATGACCGGACTCGCATATGCGTCCTTTTCCCACACAGAGCAGCAGTACGTGACTGACATCCTGAAGTACGTCGACCACGGAGACCCGCAGATCCGGGGATCCACTGCCATCCTGTGCGGGACTGTCATCTATTCCGTCCTTACCAAGACCCGGTTCAACGTGGAACCCTGGCTGGCTGCAGTGAAAACCTCAACGGGTATGTGTCCTGAACAGAGATGAATAATCAAAATGGTCGTTTTAACGAGTTGCGTCGCCGGGTATAACATCTGGTTTCATTTTTATTACACGTTGTGTAATAAACAATTGTTGTAGCCTCACAATGTGATAGAATGGCTTGCTATTAATATAACGTTTTGTTGACGCCTACATCATGGTCGCCAATGGCTGGCTGTAAGCCTTAGTCAACATTCTTGCCATGTCTGTGCCCATGTGACAGGAAATCCCATGTCTGTGGTGGACCTCGTGCCTCTGCTGCAGAAGACCTTAAAGGACGAGTCTTCCGTCACCTGCAAGATGTCTTGCGCCGCCGTTAGGGTGAGTGCGCTTGCATGGGGGGCGGCGGCGTTAAATGCATACCTTCCAGTAAAAGGTTCTATCATAGGTTTGGTTACTATAGCAACATGGTGTTTGCGATATGAATGATGCTATGCCGGAATGGAGTGTTAAGGTTGCTGAAAATGCCCTACATATTGCAGCACTGCATCATGGCCCTGTGCTGCAGCAGTTTCAGTGAACTGGGCTTACAACTGGTCATCAACCTCCTGACCCTGAGGGACTGTTCCTATTGGCTGGTCAGGACCGAGCTGCTGGAGACGCTCGCCGAGATGGATTTTCGGTATCGGTGTCTTGTTTCACCCTCCTGTTACGTTTATCCCATCACACGATCCACGTCAGTAACCCTGAGTGGGGCTTCTTCTTCATTTGGTTTACAGGTTAATAAGTTTCCTGGAGAGGAAAACGGAGCGTTTGCATAAGGGGGACCACCATTACACTGGGGTGAGTGTCAGTTCTCATGTGCCCCATGTGCACAAGGTACTGCAAAGCCCCTTTAACATCTGACCTCTGCTGGTGCTGCAGCTGCTGAAGTTACAGGACAGGGTGCTGAACGATGTCGTCCTATACCTGCTGGGGGATGAGGACCCGCGAGTGCGTCACGTGGCCGCTGCCACAGTCGGCAGGTCAGGCCCTCCCCGAGCCCTTTCGGGTCGTATGTGTTCTTAGTGCTGCCGTTCGGACTTCGGGGGGCTCCCTGCATCTGACGCTCTTCGCCTTGCCGCAGACTCGTCTCCAGGCTGTTCTACGACTGTGACCAGGGTCAGGGGGACCCAGTGGTGGCCATCGCTCGGGACCAGAGCAGCGTGTACCTGCAGCTGCTGATGCACGAGAACCAGCCCCCATCCCAGTTCACAGTCAGTACCATCACCAGGTACCCGGCCCGTCCGTACAGGGTGTACTTCTGTGGTGTGACATTCTATGTGTCCTGTTTTCTTATAAATTTGTGTGTATAGGCCTCGTGGTTTTCCCCCTTTCATAGTGGTCTGAACAGACCTATAGAGAGATCAGTTTGTTTGATGCCAGAGGCTGGGATGGATAAAGTCGTCACAGAACACTTGGCAGATAATATTTCCTGGGCCCTTTTCCGTCAACATGCTGCTTATTCATATGAGCAAATAGTGTAGAAAACAACCAGATGGTAGCATATTACTAGCTTTTTACGGTTTATTTTGTGTGAGTGTTCTTATTTATGAATTGAATATGGATATATAATTAATATTTTTCTTACTCATGCCAATCGGGCCCAGGGCGGCGGCCTAGTTCGCCGTTGCCTGGATCTGGCCCTTTGATATAGATTCTGTATCTACCCTGCAGTTGCTCGTTAGGCTCGTTGACATAGTGTATGTGTGATGTGGCGGCAACGTAGCACTGAGCCGGAGTGCGTATCTCTGCTCCTCAGGACGTACAGAGGGTACAGCCTCTCCCCACACTCCTCTGACATCACCCTGGAGAACAGCCTGTCCCGGGTGATCACGGCCGTGTCGCATACCCTCACCTCGTCCACCTCCCGCGCCCTCACGGTGAGTACACTGCTCTCGCTGGCCGGCCTCAGGGTCAGCCTCCGTCTGCAGGGGCTGTTTAATGGCCGCCTGGGAAACGCACCAAACCAACCCGCTTTGTTGGGTGTATGTAGAACTTAAACTGCATCTGCAGCTGGTTTATTGAAGAAACGTTCTTTTATATTGTTTGTACTTTTATTTTTATAGAATATAACAAACATTCAGCGCAACAAAATCACCGGTCACTTGTACATTCACAAACACCATAGTGACAAAGATGCAGGTCACTTCCTAACAGAGGTGGAGATTTCAGGTCCAGAGAGTATAAATCCAGACTAAGATTTTGTTTCAGCTAACCAGTTGAGTACTCTGACTCTGACTTAATCTCTACCTCTACTACTCTACTAATGAGTCATGCAGTCTTCACATGGTCACAAGCACAGTCAATTGTTCCCATTAAGTCAAGAATTTGTCAACAGATTTAGGTTTAGGTTCAATTTAAGTATTATTTTGCCTCCTGATAAGTTCTAGCACCCCAAAATATGCTAAAAGTTTTATCGGGAAACACTTGAGGTTTTTAGAAAAGGAAAAAAAAATTTAAATCATGAAAAAAGGTAAGTAAATAAAATATTGCTTACAAAAATAAACTCAAACCTCCCAAACTACATTAAAGGTTTATGAAAATGAATGTGACTGAGTTATTTTCTGCTTTGTGCCCATAGCTACCAGGATGGGGGTCTCGTGACCCTGCATAGGACAAAAAAAGGATAGATGAATGATTCAACTTTCCATCGTGAACAGACTCCACACAGTTATTGTGAAGCCTGTTAGTGTCCTGCGTGTCATTTTTGTGCCGTTTCTCCTTTTTGCAGTTCGGCTGCTGCGAGGCCTTGTGCTTGCTGTCCTCCGCCTTCCCAGTGTGCACCTGGAGCGTGGGCTGGCATTGTGGCTATATCGGCTCCTCCACCAATCAGCAAAGCCGCTCGAGTCTCTATAAGAACAGGAGTCGTTCCTTCAGGTGCGAGTGACCGGGACTTTGAAGCTCCTTGAATCTGATTGGGCGGTAACTCTTAGCTCCTCCCCTGGCTTTCGGTGCTATGTTGTGCTGGATGGGCTTGACGAGCTTTAGTGAAGATCAGTGTTGTCCCCACAGCCAGTCCCAGCCTGGTTCAGGTGATGATCTGAAGAAGACCTGCACCGTGGGCATGGCTAACATGGTGCTGTCGCTGCTGACATCTGCCTGGTTCCCGCTCGACCTCTCCGCCCACCAGGATGCCCTGCTTCTGATGGGAAACCTGCTCGCAGGTACCCGCCGCTCGCTCCCCACTCGCCACACTTTCCACGCTGCTGGTTCCTCACGTGCTGAGCCCATCCTCGTGTCCCAACAGCCGCTGCTCCCAAATGCATGAAGAGTCCCTGGTTGGGGGAGGAGGAGTCCGCCTCCGGGAGTGCCAAGCAGGAGGAGGCATGGCCGGCGCTGGGAGACCGCGCCGTGGCGGCCATGTTGGAGCAGCTCTTTTCCCACCTGCTCAAGATCATCAATATCTGCGCGCACGTGGTGGATGAGGTTGCCCCGGGGCCTGCGGTGAAGGTATCCAGAAGCATCCTCACCTCCTGGGGGCCATAATTAGGCATTGAAATGGCACTTAAGCCCTTGTTAGGGCTTAAGATGCCTTCAGGTGTGTTCGGTGGGTGCCGTTTGGATGCTGGGTGAATGTCTCAAGAAACGGACACTTCTTCTGTGTGGTTCCAGCCTTGTATGTTTGTACCTTTTATAGGTCGTTAAATTAAAACAATTTTCAGGTAGCTTAGCCTCAAGACGCACATTTTTGCTTGGTCATTAAGTCACGACTCTGGAGCCAAATTTATTTCATCAAAAAACAGCGAAGGTGGAAGGGTGGTGCAGTGGTTAGCGCTGCTGCCTCACTGTGGGAAGGTCCTGGGTTTGGTCCCGGGTTTGTGAAAACCCCTTTCTGTGGGTTTTCATTGCGGTGTGTTGCCGACTGCCCAGGGTTGGTTCCCACCTGCGCCCTTTGTTCCCGGGGCAGTCTCTGGTCCCCCGGTTGGGATTCAGCGGTTTCAGAAAATGGATAGATGGATGGATGGATGGAGTGCAGGTAGTAAAATTTGCTGTGTGGTGAAGGGGTGCTAGTATATTCCTTAAACTTGTATATACCGTAATTTCCGGACTATAAGCCGCTACTATTTTCACTTGCTTTGGACCCTGCGGCTTATACAACGGAGCGGCTTATCTATCTTTTTTACTGCTAGCGGTCGCCAGGGGCGCACTATCTGGGAAGTGCAAGAGCGAGACAGACAGTTCGCGCCAAGGAAGTGTTCATGCACACGCCCTCATTATGGAGATCAAACGGAGAAGT
>JAABNX020000057.1:8305454-8337027 GCA_015163995.2 Mormyrus lacerda
CTGTAGCTGCTGAGCCGCTAGTTCAGTATCTGCTACACCTCCCACCTTGGTGTCATCTGCAAATTTCACTAGTTTACAGTGTGTGTTAAGCTCGGGCTCTGAGTGCAGGGTCAGCCGGTCTCATTTTTTTGGGGGATATGATTATTCTGTTGATTGACGGGATTCGAACCAACAACTTTTCACAGAGACCTAGCCTAGCTGAGCCCCACACTGCCCCCTGATGGTCATCGCTGGTGGGGGAGATAGTAATATGGCTTTCTGTAGGTAATAGTGCAGGTTTATTAGGTAAATGTGCATGGAACATGAGCATCTATTTGGTCGGACCCCCCCCCCCCCCCAATTATCGCCGTGATGTTCTCCCGCACGCCTGCAGTGCCAGAACCTGCACGACTCGGAACACCTGACCTGGCTCATCGTGAACCACGTGCGAGACTTGATCAGCCTTTCCCATGAGCCTCCAGTACAGGATTTCATCAGCGCCGTGCACCGCAACTCCGCGGCCAGCGGCCTCTTCATCCAAGCCATCCAGTCGCGCTGCGAAAACCTCTCCACAGTGAGCCTCTTGCCCTCACTCTCATCCTTTTCTTTCTCCATCCTGTTTGACTATGATCTAGCCATTCTTCTGTCGTCTATCCACCCCTCAGCCCACCATGCTGAAAAAGACACTGCAGTGCCTAGAGGGGATCCACCTCAGCCAGTCTGGGGCACTGTTGATGCTGTACGTGGACAAGCTGATCAACACGCCGTTCCGCGTGCTGGCGCGCGTGGTGGACACTCTGGCCTGCAGGCGCGTGGAGATGCTGCTGGCCGAGACCTTGCAGGTAGGGGTGTGCCTCGAAGGGGGCGGGGTCTGTCGCCATGGCGCTGGCCACTTACATGACATCTCCCATGCCCCTCCCCTCACAGAACAGCATAGCCCAGCTGCCCCTGGAAGAGCTGGACAGGATCCAGGAGTACCTTCAGAGCAGCGGCTTAGCTCAGAGGTAGGCTGTCCCCCCCCACATCCAGTGGGCGCACTGGGTCTACGCAGGTGGCCGGAGTTTTGACGCACGTGTCTCCTTTTCTTTTTGTAGGCATCAGAGGCTCTTTTCCCTGCTGGACAGGTTCAGGGCAACCATCGCGGAAGATTCTACTAGCCCAGGGCCCCCGGTCACCCCACATCCCCTGGATGGAGAACCTTCCCCAGCCCCAGAGATGGTCATCCCTGACAAGGTATGGGCTCCATCTTAATCTGCCCCACTGCCTACACAGGGCGGAAGCAAGGCGGTAGAATGTGTGTCTGTATTACAGTTAAGATCCATATCCCTCCGCAGTGCAGTCAGACCTTCTGTCTTCGCAGTGCTGCCATCTACAGTCGAGTCAGTGTATAACATGACAGACTTTTCGTTCTTGACTTGATATTTTCATTAGACTAACTTTCTGCTAGCTTCAGTAACATTTTGAACATTTGAAAACTGAGCTGTCCCTCTTTCACGGTCTCTCTCCACCTTAAAATTAATCTCATTTGAGAATGATACAGTTTTACTTTTTTATGATGTATTTTCACAAGGGAGGGGAATGATCTGGGGGTTAGAAAATAGCAATGGCGCTAATGTGTGTGAGGTTTGGTCTGGCAGGACTGGTACCTGGCACTGGTCAAGTCCCAGTGCAGTGTGCACACTGACGCCGCTCTCCTGGAGACCACCGAGCTGCTCACCAAACTACCCCAAGCAGACCTCTCCTCCATTATGATGTGCAAGGTGGGAGCCCCTTTGCGGTGTCGGTGTTCAGAGAAATTGTTTGTTTTGTAGCGGAAAGGTGGTTCAAATGGACATGTGCCTTTGTTCTCTGTTCTGCCAGGAGTTTAACCTGAACCTGCTGTCTCCGTGTCTGAGCGTGGGGGTGCAGCGTCAGTCCCAGGAGCGTGGAAGTGTCCTCCTGGAGACCGCCCTGCAGGTCACCCTGGAACACCTGGCCAGGACCGTGCAGCTCCTGCCCGTCCCGCACCAGTCCTTCCCCCCACCCACCGACCAAGTGACCTCAGACACCACGACGTCCACCTACTGGGACAAGCTGGCAGACGTCTTCGGTGAGCTGTCCCTCTTTCTTAGTGATCCTCGTCTCTCCTCCTTAAAATGTGCTGTCGTCCTGTTTGCGAGCGGGAGTTCAGCTTACATGATGTCCTGTGATCTTCACCGAGTCCGCCTTAAAACCTGCTGTCCCGCTCTCTCTGTGTGTTGCAGGCGAGCTCGTTTTCTACCAGACTGTCATGAGCCTGTGCAGGGCTATCAGTCAATACCTGCTGTCGCTGAACAAGCTCCCTGCTTCCCAGCAGATCTCTGCAGACAAAGAGGCTCTAATGGTCAACTTTGCGGTGCTGGCCCTGGAGGTGTGTCCTGGAGGGGTGGATCACGGACCCCATTCCCTGAGTTCTCCCCCACCGCAGTCCTGAGCTTCCTAACTTTACCTAGCGGTGTCCTGTTGGCGTGGCTTTTTGGTGGGAAGAACCATGTTCAAACAGAACACATACTAATTCCCCGTCCCCCTCTGCCCCCCCTTCAGTTGGTGCTGTGGCGACTCCTACATGACCAGCCCATGCTAAGCGTGGACGTACAGGCTGCCATGTCCTGCTGTTGCCTGACCCTGCAGCAGCCCGGCCTCTGGGCCTACCTCGCTGCCGCCTCACATTCCAGCCAGGCCTGCTCCCTCATCCGCTGCGTGCGGCTACTCATCGAAGCAGGTTAGGGCCGTCGCCGAGGCGACACCGCCACCCTGCAGATCTCGTGGTGCCTTGTCGGAGAACCTCAGTGAATTCGGTGTCTTCTCAGTGGCGGTGGAACCTGGGGACCAGCTCCTGCGACCTGAGAGGAAGAAGGCGACCTCGGACGGAGGCAGCGAGGATGACCAGGTGGACTCCGCGTCCCCAGCCGGTAAGTCTGACCGCCACACTGGGAACCAGTATACAGGCGAGTGACACTGTAGTCCTGACACAGGCCTCTGCCACAGGTGCGTGCGTGCGGAGGGCATGTGAGGTCACAGCGGAGCTAGTGGAGGCCCTTCAGAGCGTGCTGGCGCTGGGCCACCCCAGGAGCAGCCGGATCCCAGCCTTCCTCATGCCCACGCTGTGCAACATCATCATCAGCCTGGCCAGGCTGCCGCTGGTCAACAGCTACGCCAGGGTGCCCCCACTGGTGAGGAGGACCTAGTACATTTTAAGACCCATTCCTGACTTTGTTTGATAATAGATGTCACCCACCCCCCCCCACCCCCCTCCATAACAAACAAGCACGGTCTAGTAGCATGACGTCGGTGTATTGTGTGTGAGATATTTGAGGAGAAACCTAAAACAGCTATGTACCACTGTGTCCACAGGTTTGGAGACTGGGCTGGTCCCCCAGGCCGGCTGGAGAATTTGGCACAGCCCTCCCAGAAATCCCTGTGGAGTTCCTGCAGGAGAAGGACGTCTTCAGGGAGTTTCTCTATCGCATCAATACCCTGGGTAAGGGAGCAGGCCATGATCATAGATGGCATTGAGTCGTGTGGTGAATCGCTGCCGTATGACAGGTTCTGAGCTGTGCCGGGCTGTTTGGGGCAGGGTGGAGCAGCCGGACGCAGTTCGAGGAGACCTGGGCGACGTTGCTGGGAGTGCTGGTCACTCAGCCCATCACCATGGACCATGGAGATGAGAACCAGCAGGAGGTGGGAGGTGTTGGCAATCTTACATTATGAAAGAGCCGGCCGGGTGGCCTTTCTTCCATTAGTCTGCAAACATCTAAAAAATGTGCCATCCACATGCTGGGCACACCTCGCTAGATTAGGCAACACTACACCAGTCAGGGCAGGTTAACATTTGTCCTGGAGTAATTTGGGCAGAGGGTTGAAAGGCAGCGTTCTTTTAAACATGTGAGGAAAATCTCCATTGACCAGGCGAGCTTCTACATTCCCACCTGCTGAATCCATCGTCTGGGTAACATAGACGTAGGAGGAGTCAGATTTTGGCAGCCGCCAAGGCAAACGCATCCTGTACCTTCTCTCTGCTCCTTTGGAGAGCCGGGTTTGGAGCCGCTGAGGCTCCGTGATTATCTTCCTCAGGAGGACCTGGAGCGGACGCAGATCAACGTGCTCGCGGTCCAGGCCATCACGTCTCTGGTGCTGAGCGCCATGACGCTGCCCATCGCCGGGAACACGGCAGTCAGCTGCCTGGAGCAGCAGCCCCGCAACAAGACCCTGAAAGCCCTGGACACTCGGTGAGAAGCCCCATTTTGCCTGGGAGTGGGGTGTGTGAGGAACACATTTTTAATAATCACTGGTTGACATTTATGAGGGATAACTCAACAGGTATGGTCAACACCCTTGACGCTGTGCCGGCCAGGCCTGCAGGACTGAAATGGACCTTGCTATTGCTTTTTACCAGTGCCTGATGTTGATCTGTGGTTCCCCATCACACTAGGTTTGGTAGGAAGCTATGCGTGATCCGTGGCGTCGTGGAGCGTGAGATCCAGGCCATGGTGTCCAAGCGGGACAACATCGCCACGCATTTCCCCTACCAGGCCTGGGATCCGGTGCCCTCACTGTCCTCCTCATCTACAGGTAACGATCATCAGTTCTGGAGATCAAGTACTGACCATCACTTCGCTATTAAAGACATTAATGGCCGTTGGAATTGGTGTTGGCATGAGGTGTCTGGGCATGCGGAAGCTAATCAGCATCAGCGTTTAGTTTACTCTCTGATCCTGAAATGGTCTGAATACTATGTGTTGCCATGTCTGAGTAGTGCATTCGAGTGGTTAGCACTGTTTGAATGGTGTCATCTTTGCAGGTACCCTGATCAGCCATGAGAAACTGCTTCTCCAGATCAACACCGAGAGGGAGCTGGGAAACATGGAGTACAAACTGGGCCAGGTACGCACGGGTGTCTGAGTGTGAGCTCAATCTCTGACCTACATGTAATTATCATTCGCTGACTTCATTTCTGCATGATGTACAGCATCATTAGCGGCGATAACAGCAATGACATTGACAATTCAGCCGCTTCCCTCTCCAGCCTGTAATGGACACTTGTAACCTTCACTAATAGGGAAGGCAGCTCATTTCAGTGGCCCAGTTAATCAAGTATGAAAGATGCTTTGTTCAGACTTTAAGCTGGTTGCATGGCTTGAACTCGGTCACACTTCCCTGGAGGCCTGTCGATAAGGGATGGAGAGCTTAAGAGGTCTTGAGCTTTTGAAATATTTTACATTTTTATGTTTTAGCTGTATGGAGCTTTTTAGTTGAATGGCATTATTCTATAACTGTATTAGCAAGAAATAACTGACTAATATTATTATTACGCATGGTGTAAAACTAAAAGTCAGTTTGATATGAATAAAAATATTAACGTTTGTGTAGTCTGTGAGATTTATAGGGAAAAGATTTGGGCAGTATTGATGTAGTAAATCCTGTCCTATGGACGTGTCCACAGTTTACAGGTATCGTAAATGTAAAAAATTATACCTTGACCACAAACATTTGCATGAAATAGGTACTTTTGGTGAGGCACTCTCCCTGACTGTCTAAATGCGCTATCCTCATTCTCCCAGGTGTCCATCCACTCAGTCTGGCTAGGCAACAACATCACACCCCTGAGGGAGGAGGAGTGGGGGGAGGATGAGGAGGACGAGACAGACACCCCAGCGCCGGTGTCACCACCTACCTCTCCCATCAACTCCAGGTGAAGGCTGCATCCCGAGGGGTTCTGCACGGTTCCATCCTTGGACCCATAGAGGTCGCTGACTCTGAGCATGCCCTGCAGGAAACACCGTGCTGGTGTGGACATTCACTCGTGTTCCCAGTTCCTGCTGGAGCTCTACAGCCAGTGGATCCTGCCCGGCAGCCCAAGCCACAGGAAAACCCCGGTGGTGCTGATCAGCGAGGTGGTGCGTTCGGTGAGTTTGGCTGTACTTCCCTGGCTCTCCCTCTTGTGTGGGCGTGTCTTTAATGCCGATCCCCCTGTCCCTCCGCAGCTACTGGCTGTATCCGATTTGTTCACGGAGAGGAACCAGTTCGAGATGATGTACAACACTCTGACCGAGCTGCAGAAGGTGCACCCTCCTGAAGACGAGATTCTCAACCAGTACCTGGTACCGGCGATTTGCAAGGCTGCTGCCGTTCTGGGCATGGTACAGGTCCCGGCTCATTTTTTTTTTTTTTTTTATCGCTTGCTTTGCTGCGTATTTTATCCACTTTCAGTCAATGATTGCATATTTGAGTGCATGTTTGTGCGCATTAGGACAAGGCGACCGCAGAACCTGTGTGTCGTCTGCTGGAGGCCTCGCTCCGCAGCACCCACCTGCCCAGCCGGATCGGGGCGCTGCACGGCGTCCTGTACGTGCTGGAGTGCGACCTCCTGGACGACACCGCCAGGCAGCTCATCCCCTCCGTCTCCGAGTACCTGCTGTCCAACCTGCGCTCCATCGCACAGTGAGTCCCGTTCTTGGAACCAGTCAGGGGTCCCTCAGGGCCCCATCCTCGGGTCTCGTGACATGTGGCCATTCTGGGACTCCCTGACTCTGTCTGACTTGCCACCTCTCCACCCTCTATCTCAGCTGTGTGCAGCTGCACAACCAGCAGCACGTGTTGGTCATGTGCGCCGCTGCCTTCTACATGATGGAGAACTACCCGCTGGATGTCGGCTCGGAGTTTACTGGCGGGGTCATCCAGGTGAGATAGGGTCATGCCGTGGTCTATCAGCACTGTAAACACCGTTTTGCTAATTCTCAAATGGTGAAGGATTAATAAGAAAAAGTATGACCCTATCTAAAAGTATGAAGAATCCTATATATTGGGTTGGTTTCTCATTCCTCATGTTCTTCCTGTTAAACTCTCTCTTGTAGCTTTGCGGGGTGATGGTGTCGGCCAATGAAGAGTCCACGCCCTCCATGGTGTACCACTGCGTGTTGCGGGGCATGGAGCGCCTCCTGCTGTCAGAGCAACTGTCCCGGCTAGACTCCGAGGCCCTGGTCAAGCTCAGTGTGGATCGGGTCAACATGTCAAGCCCACACCGGGCCATGGCCGCCTTGGGTCTGATGCTCACCTGCATGTACACGGGTACGCAGGGTGTTCCTGTTGCAAAGGCGGCAGCATGCGTAGACGATCCTGTGGTGCCATGTGACCCCTCCACCCGCTTCCCATTACCCCCAGGAAAGGAGAAATGTAGCCCCGGGCGAGTCGCAGACACAGAGCCCGCAGCCCCCGACAGCGAGTCCGTCATCGTGGCTATGGAACGCGTGTCTGTGCTCTTTGACAGGTACTCACCACACCTGGAACTGAGCCCATTGTAGATGCTGGTCTGCTTTGTCTAAACCGACTTATAACGCCCTATTTTTCTATCATGGAAGCTGTTGGTGAAACATTAGGCTGATCTCTGCTCACTGGCCTCATCCTCGTTCTTGTTCCCCTCTCTCAGGATCCGGAAGGGCTTTCCTTTCGAGGCTCGCGTGGTCGCCCGCATCCTGCCTCAGTTCTTGGATGACTTCTTCCCCCCGCAGGACGTTATGAACAAGGTCATCGGAGAGTTCCTGTCCAATCAGCAGCCATACCCACAGTTCATGGCAGCGGTGGTCTACAAGGTCAGGCTCCCTGATTGCAAGGAAGTTTTCAAGGATGTCGGAGCAGAGACCTGGTTTTTCAGGGTCTTCTGTGTGATGTACTTTTCCCGTTTGGCATCATATTGCCTTAAAGCTGAATAACATGCTTGTTAAAATGCGTGTTGTGGTGCGCCCTGCCCCCCTCAGGTGTTCCAGACGCTGCATGCCACGGGCCAGTCGTCCATGGTGCGGGACTGGGTCCTGCTCTCCCTGTCCAATTTCACACAGAGGACCCCGGTTGCCATGGCCATGTGGAGCCTCTCCTGCTTCTTTGTCAGTGCCTCCACCAGCCAGTGGATCAGCGCCCTGTATCCTAAATCTCTAGCTAACATGCTGAGTTGGGTCTAGTTAGACTCTGCCCTTGTGCAATGTTGTGGATCTAGATTTGTTCATCAACCAGGGAGATTCCTTTAGGTAATCTGGTCATTCTGTGCTCTGCCCAACAGCTCACATTGCCCCCTGCCCGGCAGTGGAATAACTTGTAGCTGTGCAGGATATGTTGCCTGTCTGCTATATGTAACTTCAGCCTTGTGTGTGAATCATTAGTTGGCAGTAGCAAGGGTCACATAAGTCCACCATTGGGCTTCAAGCTCCCTCATCCCTCACTCCCCACACATGCTGCCTGTTGATTGGCTGCGTAATCAGAAGGTGGAGAAGGTGCCGATTCAGAATTGATTAAAACCGAGCGGAGTGATGTGTCTGTAAACTGCATGATTTCCTTGACCGAGTCTCCCTCAGCCTGCCGCACGTCATCAGCCGCATGGGCAAGTCCGAGCTCGTCGACGTCAACCTCTTCTGCCTGGTAGCCATAGACTTCTACAGGCACCAGATCGACGAGGAGCTTGACCGCCGGGCCTTCCAGTCGGTCTTTGAGGTGGTCGCCTGCCCAGGCAGCCCCTACCACCGGCTGCTCGGCAGCCTGCAGAACATCCACCGGGTCACCACCTTCTGAGGGCCACCCGAGCCAAGAGCCAACAGGGAGCGCCGGCCTCCCATCTTAGTGACCACTAGGGGGCAGGAGTGTGCAGGGGGCTGCATCTGTGTGCCTCTGCCTTCAAACTCACCCCAAGACCCCCTTGACAGAAAGATTCATAGCACCACTAAATTGTGCCGGTTTTTAATGCTTTTCGGCTCAGCTTCATCCTCTTCCCCCTGCATGGACTCGACACTACTGTGTAAGGAGCTCTCTCTCTCTCTCTCTCTCTCTCTCTCTCCCTGTCCCTCGGTACTTGAAACTGAAGCTGTTGTGAATGAAAAATGAATCCTGACATTCCCTTTAAGGGGGAGCTTGAATCAGACCTGTAGGGGGAGCGCCTATGGTTAAAGAAATAAGTACTATTTTTGAATGCGTTTTATTACTGAAGACTAAATTGAACTCTATATGACTGGCCAGAAAAGCACTATAAACCCTGCCTGATGTCCACAGTGGTCAAACCTGTATTTTTTTAATCGCTTCATAATTTCTCACTGTCCTCTAGAGAGACCAGGTCTCCGTAATTCCTTTTAAATCTCTGGATAGCCATAGACAGCTGGGACTGTGTTTAACGGCAGTCCTCCCATGGCCGGTTGCAATCATTCCCTGTATGCAGTTATCCAGCACAATACATGTGTCTGTGTCTGCATCCTTGGGGTGGGAGGGGAGGCAAATACTAAAGCAGAGTTGCTTCTTTTGTCTTGTCTTGTCTTGTTTTTTTTTTTTAATTCTCAGGACGTAAGAAGAGATTATACTGACTGGAAGTGTCTTTTAACAGAAGCCTTTCTATATCATGTATAGTATGTACAATTGTAAAACCCGTGCTGCATGAGATCTGTGTTTAAAACAAAAAAGGACAAAGGAAGGGGAGGAGGAGCAGGGGAAGACGAAAGCTGGTACTGAGCGTGACTGTTTCTTAGGATCTCTTTGTCGTGGCCCTCGGTCCTGCAATCTATAACTCACCGCGCCAAGCAATAAACAAACTGCTGCACCCGGTTCGGCTCTCCCTCTATCACCAACCACAAGCCTCCGTTCGGAGCCACGTTGATGAGATTTGCGGCCTGACCGGATTACCTGTAAATACAAGTACTAGCTACGTAAATTGATTACTTTGTGTATATTAGAGCTGCAGCATGCTACGAGTCCGCTTTTGAACGGAAATGGATATTTTTTTAGGTTGCACCGGTCTCGGAAAGAGGCTACTTCGGTAGTGAAAGGATGTTCTGGGGGTTAGCGTTGCCTGTAACCTGGAGGATCGTCACTGTCGCTCGCTGCAGTGTTCGCAAATCCGCCTCACTCCACTTTGAAGCTTTAAGCTGCAGTTGCTCAGTTCAGACTCCTACCAGAGCCCCCACTTCATTTTAGTCACCAGATTAAGTGCCTGTTAGCGCTTAAACATGGAATCTACACAGAGCTGCTGCCGTCTCTAATCGTGTTGCTCTGTGGAAATCCGTAGCAGCAGATTTACTGGATGCAAAGTTGACGTCATGGCAAGATGATCTATATTTTGTTTTATTGTAAGAGTGGTCATTTAATGGTAGACACTGAAATTGCGTGACACTGCACTTTGGAAGCCGTTTTCCAACTGTATATTTCGAATTCAAGCAAGGCTTTCAAAATTCGCTCAGTTTTAGCTGTGGATTAACTTGTGGGTAACAATGACTCAAATCAGAGTTTGTAAGCTGCAGCTTCCTTGAAATTAAACCATGTGGCTCGTCAGACCTCTAACAATACTGAGATTGTTTTCCTCATTCCATCGGGATCCTGAATCCCTAATTTTTGAAATGTGAAGCTTTAAGTTGTTCCCATATTTTGGTGGCGCAGATCATGTTCAGCTGTTGGTACTTTTTTTTTTTTTTTTTTTGATGTGGGGGGGTCAGAGGTGCGTCTTGTGCGATGCCGTGGTCGTCCTTGCCGCTCAGACCTCAGACATCTGTGACCGTGGTGTTTTTTCCCTGTGCAAGGCTGTGAAGGGGTGAATCTGGAGCCTTTACACAAGATTGGTCGCTGTTGATGCTTTCATATTACGAGAGAAGATTGTATTACATTTTATGTCATGTTTTAACATTACGTGAAGAAGAATATGTAAAACAATAAAATGTTTTAAATTGAATTCTTGGCAAGTGCTGTGGTTTTTGGCCTGGCAGTTTGTGAGGGTGTATTCAAACGCTTTAGTAATGATCCTTAAAGTGTGAAAACCGAACTGCCTCACGGATACATTTTTAATAAAGGAGCACATTTGTTTAATGAGTCTGGATTAAGTACAGATCTGATGGTATGATCCTCTTACTCTCTCTATGCATTTAGTGTCTGCCGATGGCAGATTGAAGATTTTTAGGATGCTCACGAAGACCCTGAACTAAATGACGTGAAGGTAGTCCTGTCCAAGAACAAGACTTTGTAACCCCCCCACGGAAGCTTAAGCAATGACTGAGTCACAGATTGGTGCAGTTTCTTGGGGCAAGTACATCTATGTTTCGCTTTATACACTGTGTGCATCACCCACTTTTATTTGCCCTCTACTGGCAGCCATTCTGTATCCAGAGATTTGGGGCCTGCCATCAACCGGACTCTGGCCCTCCCTATGGTTTCTGAATCTGGGATCCATCTGTGCGGACTCACCCCCCGTCTGGCTGTGGTGCCGTTTTTCTTTAGCTTACCCAACAGGGACCGTCGTTTAGGGTTTTGATGAAAATGATTGACTCCCCAAAATTGTAATTCATTTGCCATATCACAAATCTGTTTTTTTTTTTTAATTCCCCTATTTTCTAGCTATTGAGGGCTGCTGCTCTTCACAATTTGTCACAAAATTTGTTTGAAGGGTTACCTGGCTGCTATTTGGCTTATAGCTGCTTATGCTCTGCTTATATTGTACTGTCCTGTGTGGTTCTAAGTCCCGAAAATTCGACCCTGCAGACAGACTGTCATGGCATAAAGTCTGGAAGGGTTCAGTCTGTTCATCTCTGCAGGGATCTAGGAGCAGCATCTGTCAGCCCCAGGGTGCATTGGTAAAGGTTTTTTTAATCGCGCTAAAACTGATTTAGGATGAATTGGTGAACTAGTGCTGCCATTGTGACGGCTTGCCTGTCCCGTTCTCAAATGTACCACACATACTGTCATTTAGTAATGACAGTGTGTGTGCTGCATTAGAAGTGCGATATATTATTAAAATACCCTCCGTCCAATTCTCATAATGGGCACCGATTTTACCATTGAAACATCTAAACGGTGTCACAAACTTCATATTAATATGTTTCAGGTGTTCAATTCAAAGAACTAACCAGATTAATACGTAACAAAATATGAAAATATCCAGGCTCAGAGTAGGAATACGTAATCGTCGCGGGAAATACGTGATATCCCAGTGATTAAATCACAGATCCGTCCATTAGATATGTTTCATAGCCATCAGCGCTGGCTGGCGGTACAGATTTACATTCCAGCGTCGCTTTCCATTCCAGTAGCCCCAAACTGCTCTTGGATCCTCTACTGGGAGGTAAGCCATAC
Source organism: Mormyrus lacerda (assembly GCA_015163995.2). NCBI lineage: Eukaryota > Metazoa > Chordata > Actinopteri > Osteoglossiformes > Mormyridae > Mormyrus > Mormyrus lacerda. The sequence continues at coordinate 8,317,539 of JAABNX020000057.1, forward strand.
GTGCCTAATGACGGCCCCTGATGGACGCTTCCAGCACGTCGCGGCGATCGGCCCTGCCGGCTGTAGCGGGTAGTGCTCAGACACATCAGAGCATGACTTTCACCTGCTGTATGAAAATCATACTCTTCACTGCTGGGCGATTCACACCTAGTTGGGGTTTTTAATTGTCTCATTTAGGTCCCCCTTTTTAAGGTCGGAAAATAAAATCCGCATTAGATACTAAAAACAAAACTTTGCCGATCTGTACGTATTTGTACCAATATTTGATATATCTTTTTAAATATAATACAATTAAATAAATTTAGACCATTCATTATGTAGTATGAACGAATTGCTGTTTTCTTGCCCTTAACCACAAGCAAAAGGAAAATACATTTTTTGTTTGTAATCCCCTCAACAAATGGAAGACGGAAAAGTGCTGTAATCAGTCTCAATATTTTTGTATTGCATTTGCTAGTTCGCAGATGCATTTGGGATTATGAAAAGCTGTCTTTCTACGGTTTACAAAGACGCTTTTCAAACAAATTCTTGCGTGTGTGCATAGACTGCATCAGTCTCGGGTGCAGTCTGCCTGCCTTCTGCCATATGCTTGCCTCTGGGTTTATGTCATCCTGATTAGGTGAGCAGATTCTGATAATGCATACATAAATGACAGCTTGAGTTCTCGCTCAGCATTTATGTTTGCTTTTGTTTTTGATAATTTAATCATCTGGAACTGAAACTGCAATAACAACGTCAAATGATATACCTAAATAAATTAAAAGTTTACCCTAAACCTGAGTTTTAAACTAGTTTTGGCGATGTCTAATGTATTACAGTTGGTACATGAAATAAATACACACTTAAAGCAAATCCCTGTGCGGGTTCCTGCAAGCATCTTAATTGTAATACATTTACTGCTGTTGATAACGCCGTTGTCAGGGACGCATTTAAAGTTAAACAAAGAGAAGGGGGTGTTGCGACACTGGTGGGCATAGCTGAGAGGTTGAGTGTGTTACGTGCATTTCAAACTTTATTGTTTGCTTAAGCTGAAATACTACTTGGTCAGAGAAAACTTGCAGGCAATGCAAGATTAAAAATTATGGAACCCTAAAACCATTCATTTTAAAATCTAGGCAGCTATTGCAAATAAATACTAACGCCTTTGTTTCAATAACGTCTTTTTAAGCGACTGAGCGCACAGTACGGAGTGCATGATCGAAACGGCAAATAAAACATATGGCCGGCCTTTAATGGTATTAATTTAATACAAACTCGCCTTAAGTGGACCTTCCCTCGAGCCGCAGCCTGGGCTGTCGCGCGGCGTCACGTGACCGCCCAGGCAACCGTTGTCCAGTGTTTACCGTTCAGAGCGTTTCGTCGGGACCATGCAAGTGAGCGGCGGGACCAAGTAAGTTTGCTTTCAATTATTATCCCATATTTAGCGTATATCTGACATTCTGCCGTCTAATCTTGGCTTCAGAGTTTCATTTGTAAGTTATCTCGATGAATAACATAGGTTCAAACCGTACAATGTAAACTACACCGTAGCACCAGGTTACCACTGAGTTTACTTCACTCCCTAAGCCAGGCGAACAGCTGCTAGCTATAGGGAACAGGATAACTTCCAGGGAGCCTGCTAGTTGGTCTTTCCTTCTTGGCTTAGTTTACACCTACATGTTTTATTAAAACGGTATTAGTTATATAGATATGGCTTCTAAGGATAATTCAAAATGGAATTATAGCAACATACGTAAATCGACTTGTACTTAACACCTGTGGACGTAGCCCGTTAAAGTGTAATTTAGGGACAGTCGACTAGCGGTTTGTTTAACAGCGCAGATGTTAGCGGACGTGACTGACAGCTGGCAGAGCCAATAGGAGAAGTCAACGGCGAGCGGACATCTCCGCTGCCATGGTTACGGAGGTGGGGCCGCCCGCATTGGAGCAATGGCGAGGGGGGGCGGAGTTGCGTTGTCAAGCAGGGTTGGCTGACTTTTCCTGGGCTCTGGAATTCCACATCGGGACGTAAAAAGAGGGATGATGAAGAAAGAGAGTTTTAAAAGTTAAAAAATTAAATGCATTTATCATGCAGGGCAGCTTAGCTCGTGTGAGTGGGTGCGGAGAAAAGTTTTACTTGTGCAGAGAGACAATTCATTTAGCCCGCTATCGAGCCTATTACAGCGTAAAAAACACCAAAACCGTAGATTGTGCTGTTCAGATTCATTCTGAGTCGGCCATCACTTTCTTTTCAGATTTGGACCAGTAAGTAAAATGTGCATATGTAACTTGTATACTAGTGGGCTAACCTCCACTTGGGCTTAGATCTTACTTTGGTTCAGTATTTGATAGCCAGCATCTCTTTTATTTTTTATTAGTTTGATTTTTTTCCCCCCTCATAATGCACATCTGACACGAAAGTCCTGTCAGTTTGCTGTTAAGGTATCGGGTTGGGGGGTTGCGGTGTGTTGCATGATTACCAGCTCCCTACCTGTGCAAAGGTGTGCCTCGATCCGGCGCCCCACATCTGAACTAACAGCGGTCGATTGGCCGGTTTGCGTTGTGAGACTCCACCCTGCACGGGTCTTTACGGCTAATGCGAGGAGGGACGCGATTCCCATTTTCTTATCAAACACGTGTAGGCTTTTATTCCACGCGTTTATTCGGGAGAACGAGCACCCATGGTATGGGTGCTGGCACTGAACAAAAAAGGCAAATTAAACTAAATCGTTTATTGCTCTATTCCGAAACGTAACTCGTCCTCTGAAACGAACGATTATTTTTTTGTATTGATTTTTCCTGTACAGTGACGACTTTTTATGCAATGATTTGAGATTTTTTTTCGAGCATTTTTGGTTATACCTGGACTAAACAAACAGTTAAACTGTTGCTTATTTTCAATAAGATTAAATGCTACACTGTATCAATACCATTTATTGGTAATATGCAGGCTTTGGGTTACACCCGGTTTCCAGAATCCTAGTCTAATATTACAGTCTTACTAGGTTGAGCATATTATTCATTGATTCTTTGTTTGAATTTATTGAATGTTTGTAACCATATAATTGCTGCCTGTCCTTCTAAGTATTTCTCCTTTTAACACACTCCAAGAAGTGGAGTTAACACAGAGATACAAACGCCATGGTGATGCTGGCAGCCAGCGACAGTTTCACCCCAGTGTTACATTTGGTCTTCTCTCTCTGCATTTCAGAAGCCCTCGATAAAAGAGAAAATGTTCAGACAGCCTGAGACGGCCAAAAGGCGTCTGAATTTGCCGGCAGCGGCGCGCATCAGGAGCGTGGAAGTGGCGCGGGGCAGGACGGGCTATGGCTTCACCCTGTCCGGTCAGGCCCCATGCGTCCTGAGCTGCGTCCTGAAGGGAAGCCCGGCAGATTACGTCGGCCTGCGGTCTGGGGACCAGATCCTCAGCGTCAACGAGATCAATGTCTCCAAGGCCTCCCACGAGGACGTGGTGAAACTGATCGGCAGGTGCTCGGGGGTCCTGCATCTGGTCATCGCCGAATGCAGAGGCCACCTGGATTCCTGCTCCAGCGACGAGGAACTCGGCTTTCACGATTCCAAGAACCACTGGCTCAGGCCGAAGGTCGATTCGAAGACCCTGGGCATCAACAGGGCCGAGAGAGTCGTCGCTGAGATGCAGTCTGGCGGCATCTTCAGCATGATATTCGAGAATTCCAGCGCTTCTTCCAGCAGCTCCGAAAAGGCGGCGGCTCCAAAGCCAAGACCTCTATCCGAACCGGACTGCTCCTACGGGGGGCGGAGTAGCTGCTCGAAGAGCAACCCGGACCTGCTGTCTGAGGAGGAGATGGCTAAGGTGCTGAACGACGACTCCGTGTTCGTGGACATGTTCGAGAATCAGGACGACTTCGCGCTGGACGCCAGCATCCTGAATGTGGGGATGGTGGTCGGGTACCTGGGCTCCATCGAGCTGGCCTCGGCCAGTGCGAACCTGGAGAACGACAGCCTGCAGGCCATCCGTGGCTGCATGCGACGGCTGCGAGCCGAACAGAAGATCCACTCGCTGGTCATGATGAAGGTCATGCACGACTGCGTCCAGCTGTGCAACGAGAAGGGCGCCACCCTGGCCACATACCCGGCCGAGAAGCTGGCGTTCAGCGCCGTGTGTCCCGACGACAGGAGGTTTTTCGGGCTGGTCACCATGCAGGTGACGGAGAATCATGGCTTATCCAGGGAGGAGGAGAGCAGCCTCAGGACCTCCTGCCATGTCTTCATCGTGGACCCCGAGCTGTGTCATCACAAGGTCCACCAGGGTGTCGCCAGGCGCTTCGGCTTTGAATGCACGCCCGATCCGGACACCAACGGCTGCCTGGAGTTCCCGCCGACCTCGCAGCCCCTCCTGCAGTTCGTCTCGGTGCTCTACCGGGACATGGGTGAGTCCATCGAAGGCATGCGGGCCCGGGCCTTTCTCGACGGTGACGTGGACGGCCAGCAGAACAACAGCACCAGCAGCAACAGCGACAGCGGCATCGGCAACTTCCTGCCGGAAGAGAAGAACAACAGGGTGCTTCTCGTCGACCTCGGCGGCGCACCTGCCAGACACGTTCCCAGCGGTCTGTGGGAGAGCGCTCCGGCTCGAACCCAGGGCCAGCCGACCGTGCACCGGAATGGCTACCGCTTCGAGCATGAGGGCAAGTACCACCTCTCGGATCTGCCCCACTCGGACCAGTCTCAGCTTTCCGGCCGCCATCTAGGCTCCTCAGGGAGGATGGAGGGCCCGGGCCCGGGCCCGGCCCCGCCCCCCCGGGCTCATTACCAGCATGCCAAGAAGGTGGGCGTGGCTGGAGCAGCGCACAGCGGTGGCCAGCGCTGGCTCCCTGTCCACGTCCTGAGAGAGCGCCAGCGGGGCGCCAGCAGCGACCAGGAGTCTTACGCCGAGTCCACCGACGGCTGGTCCAGCGCGAATTGCAGCACCCTGCCGCCACCCATGAGCAAAATACCTGCAGACCGGTACCGGGCGGCCGGGGAAATAGCCCAGCCCTCCCGTCTTGCCGCGCAGAAGGACGAGTGGGCGAAGAAGCTGTTCGGGGCGGACAGGGCATTCAGGGAGCGGCAGAACAGCAAGCGGGGAAAAGATGAGGAAAAGAAAGAGAAGGTAAAAGTGCTTCGCTGCGGCAGAGTGTGCGATTCACGGGTGGGTTTGAGTCGTCATGCTCGCACCCCGGGTTCATCCATCCCCAGTCACAGGGGGCTGCTGGCATACTGCGCTTTAGCTTTGCTTCTAACAGCCATTCTAACAGTCTTTGCTGAAGATCTCAGGTCTCAGCCGTTGAAGACTAGGGTTAAGTGCCCAGTTGCAGGTCCCTGCAGCTTTAGTGACCGCGTATTTTTCAGTGTATGAAAAACCACCATTCATAAGTCTTTCATATCCTTCATGGTCTTATCTGTGGGATGTTTGACCAGACAAGCTGTCATTTGCTGGATTCCAGTGTCCCTTCGATATCTGAGTAGAACTCCGTCTTCCATTGCATCTAAAAATAACTGCAGCCACGCCGGCGCTTCAGACCATAAGAATTGAGATACCTTGAGGTACCTTCAGATGTTTGACCGACAGAGACGACTCTGGGACACATTTGTGTTCGTTAAACATATCTGTGTCGTGTAACGACTTCAAATAGGCCAGTCTAGCGTAACCTACACGACGCCCACGAATTTTCCCTTGCGTATGTTAGAGAGGAGTCTTGTATAGTATTCTGTATAGTATTTATATATTTACATTTTGCGTATACCTATACCTTTAAATGTTTAGCTGACGCTCCCCATCTGGTGTAACCAATTTCTATAGCTTGGTATTTTTGTGGAAAATTCAGGTGATTTTCTTTCCTGGGGTTGTGCAGGAGTATGACAGACCTTTTGGCCTTGTAAATTGTGAACCAAACGTCCATAATGGCTCCATTTCCTGTGTCGCTCCTATCAGGAAAGTGGGCCCTGTAGAAAAGCTGGAGTGTATGTTTGTGAAAAGCTTTGTTTGTACCTGCAGTACTCGCCACGGTCACTAGTTGGCATCAGTGCGTTTGAGAATTCCTGTGATTCATGCCTGGTGGTTCGGCATATATAATTGCGGCTGTTTTTGCAGCGTGCCTGTAAAGTGCCTACTGGGATGATGCCAACCAGCAGAGCCAGAGCGGGAGACACGTACAGTATAATTCTGCGGTTAGCCTGACATGTTTGACAAGCAGCATGTATCTGCCTCTGTTAGGTAAAATCAGCACGAACCGTGGGTGTCCTATGGCTTCTGACGGGGATGGGGAGCGGAGTTTTCCTGATGCAGTTGGAGACGAGAAACGCTCGCGTGTTTATCGCTGTTTTATGCAGAAGATGAAATATCGGCCCGCTGTTCGGGCGGAGTGCTGGTGCTGCCCGATACACGCGCCATTCAGATGTGCTGCCAGGTGTCCAGATGGCGCATTGCTGGAGAAAAATCCAGCAACTTTGATTTATCTTGCTTTCAGTCAAAGCTGCCCGAGGTTTAACAACACAGTGAAATGAAACACCCACTAATTTGCTGTGTGCTGATTGTTTTGTCTCCTGAAGTGAAAGAGCCAGACAGAAAGTGTACATCGCAGGAACTGGGGTAGATATATAAAATGTTTCATAGAAAATGTGTAAAGAACTACATGAGGAAGAGGTTGGTTTGTTTTTTTTCAGGCCTTTTTTGGGCATGTTTGCATTCTTTGGACATCAGAGGTGCTCTTCCTAGTACGATATGTGGAGACAGAGTGGCTTTACTGGTTCTCTTTTCAAAAACCAGCATTGATCATTAAATCAGAAACAAACAGATGGTACAGTGGATTTGAGTATATTAGCTTAACTGCGCCGTGCTGCAAGTACAGATCCCTCTGCCTGCTGCGAGGTCTTACATGTGGTTGGGCTGCAGCTTGCAGAGCCCAGGCTAATCTGTACATTCATCATGTGGTGGGTGAAGCACTGAGCTCATGTAAAATTGTCTCATGCGCCGAGTATTCCGCGGCCACACCAAAAGAGGTACCGGTCACCAGTCGATACGTTTTGTTTTGCCCATGAGCTTGGAAGACTTCCCAGCAGCCTCTGGGAGTAAACACAGTTGTCATGGGTACCGCTCCTGCCTCATGGGGTTCAGACAATGGAAATGTCGCGGCGGTCAGGGCTGGATGTGTCGGATCGGTAACGCATCATGAAAGGGTCATTAAATACAAATAAACAATTTGTCAGTTAAATGAAGCAGTCTCATATAGTTACTTCTCTGATAGCGGGACCAGTAGGTGGATTCTCGTCGTCTGAGAAACGTCAAGACGGTAGCATTGAAGTATTTACCTTCCTCCTCCTGGTAATTTTTCACGGGGGGGTGGACTTATTCATTCAGGCGAAAGGAGTAGGTTCTCGGCTGAGTCTGGACCTTGAACCGACAAACTTCTGAACAGTGACGCGTCGTCCTAACCCGCCGAGCCAAACATCTGTACTGGTGTTAAGCTGCATGCTGACGAGGTTTAAAAGCACCAGGTGCTAAACATGGCGCTCAAACTTTCCATACGGAGTTTGTCCACTTCCGTTGCAGATTACTGACTAGTAAGTAGATTAGAGATGAAGAACCAACCCCCTGCCTTTAACGTACAGACCCAAAAGCAGGACCGGGAGACCCCTGTTTGTGGAGGAATTTGCTTTTAATGGCCACTAGATGTCACTGTTCCATCTTAAATATTTTAGTTTTGCAAAGTCTTGTAAAGTTTTGTATTTAGTGTGCTATAAGGCAGCCAGTATCATTCCTTTTAGGGGTGACTTTGGATACATTATGTTCGACAGCTGCATTCTGCATTGTAACTGCCCGTGTTATATTGAGTAATACGTGACATTTAAGGTTAGCAGCTGGTAAAGACCAAACACTGAGTGTACATTCTGCAGCTTTTGGTGGTAAATCAGACTGTGTTTGAACATGCTTGCAGAAGAGCTCTCCGCTGCCTCCGTCAGCCTGCGAAATGCTGAAATGTGAATTCCACCCAGTGCTCCCAGCCCAAGCATGCGGTGCGGTTATGCTGGGAGGGGGTGGAGGGGGAGAGGGGCTGGTTTGTGGATGGCTTGAGGCTGGAGATGAGCAGGTCTGGGGGGGGACGCAGGGGCTCGCAGATGGCAAGGTTGCGCTTTTGCCGATGAGGACTGACCCGATGTTTACTCGCAGTGCATCGACTCTGGATTTTTGTAAACAGGATGGAAGGAGGTCAGCTGATCTTGAGATAAGCAGGGGGGTGGAGGGTGCGTGGTTAGAAATGACAAATAATTGCAAAGGCAGCTTGAAAGGGGAGCCCCAAGGAAAATTACCTCCTGAAATAAACGTCGGAATAATTTAGCTCCTGGGCCTCACCCAAACCCACAGGCAGGCGCACTGTGTGGGGGTGGTGTGTGGGGGTGAAGTCAGTGGGACTCGTTGGGTTGCCTGCTCCTTCCTCGCATGTGTATTAGCAAGGTAACTGCTCGTCTAAAGCAAGATAACGCCTCATCAACTTACGCCTTTGAAAGCAGCTTGATGCCTGACCTGCTGATTGCCTGCTGGGGTAGTACAGGTCCCAAAAGCAGTATAGCAGTGTTCACTGGTCATTGTCTAACCCTGGTACATTACAGCTGACAGTGCAGTGGTGGCTTAATGGTTAGGAAAGCGTACCTGTAATTGAAAGATTGCTGGCTGGAATCCCCCGAGCCTCAAGCCATCCGCTGAGGTACCCTGAGCAGGATACCGCCCCCAAGCACTGCTCCCCGGGTGCTGAATTAGCTGTTATGTCATGATATCACATATGGGTTAAATGCAGAGGACACGTTTCGTCGTTGTGTGCTGTGGTGTGTCAACAATGACCACCGATCACCCAGATATTTAGAGTGGGGAAGTTTAGGAGATATATATTAGGGGTGTAACTTTGTGTCGATGTATCGATTCAACGGCAAACGATCAGATGCATAGACGTGACCGCATAAATATCGATGCAAGCGTTTTTTTTTTTTCTTGCCGGTTCCAGTATTGTTTTCATGATCCACTCCGACGTATACAAGGTCTACACCAGGGGTGCCCAATATGTTGATCGCGATCTACTGGTCGATCGCAAAGGTAGTGTGGATAGATCGTGTGGCATAAAAATAGAGGATGGACGACGCGTTCAGCCGCGCCAGCTGCTGCCAAACTACAGCAAGCGGCCGAGTCGTCTAGTTAGCCTTCAATTTATTTCTACTAAACTTAAGAAAGGGTATAAAAATGAATGGGGGAGCAGGGCCAAGTAAGAAGCCAAAAACCCACCACTTCCACACAGAATGGGAGGAGGACTGTTTTCACAATGTCATATTCGAAGTGCGTTTGCCTCATCTGTCAGTCACCGTTGTTATTCCGAAGAAGGGAAATGTGCAGCGGCATTTTCTCACTGTTCATAAAAACTACGACGTTAACTTCCCTCCGAAAAGCGAGCTGAGAAAGAGAAAGGCGAAGGAACTAAAATCCCAGATCAATCCAAAAATACTTTATTTATTTTAAACAGAAATTAATAGTAATAATAAATACTCATATTTATAGATAAATATATGTTTTGCATTTTTTTAGTAGGTAGATCATTCTGACTTAACAAGTCATTTATAAGTAGCTCGCAAGCCTTCAGAGCCTGTGTTTAGTACGGCGGGTGACGTGTGCTCTGAGCGTAGCATTTTATCTCCTGAACATGTCGACCATTTAATTTTTCTTAACCTCTCAAAGAAGATTCCTGACATACTTGTTTCACCGCAGAAGTCAGTTATGTTAATCTTCCTCATTCTATGTAGTAGCTCTCCAGGACTGGAGTTGGAGACCCCTGGTCTATACAGTGTTTTATATTTTTTCCTGATTGCACTTTATTTTGCTTGTTTTATGGTATACTTAACTACACTACATTTTGTTTACAGTTCCCAATAAAATATGATAAAATGCTAATTATAATTTGCCTTTTTTAATTCATTGAAATGTAAAGGATTGTGTGAAATTTCATCACTATCGAATCGTGGGAATTTCTGAGATATCAAAAAAATTGAACCATTGGCTTAAGGAATCGATCTTGTATCGCGAGGAAAGCTGTGATTTACACCCCTAATAGATATACAGCTCAGCAAAGATTTTTACTCATTTCTCGATTTATAGGTATGTGCCTGTTTAAAATACATTAATACATTTTTTTTTATTATTTGTGCAGCCTCGCTCTTCCCTGTTTATCATTAATGAAGGGCTTTTTCCCTCCATTTGCTTTATGAATCTTCAGTCCTGCTTCTAGGAGCCTGATATGAACAGTCCTAGCAGTGCACTTTACACCTGCACTTAATGTCTCCCATTCCTTTTGACTGTCACTTGATGTCATCCTCTGTTTCATGAGAAACCGTCAGATAAATTAACTGGCGTCGCTCGTATTAGAAAGTCACTTCCACCCTCTACCTGGCTGGTTTCTGGTCGTTCCCAGTGTCTCCTGCTTCACTTTGTTCTTGTGTCATGCCGTCTTAGAAACTTTGAACCTGGAAGCAACCAGCCATGTAGCCTCTGCCAGCAGAACCACGATTAAACCCTGGATTTATAAATGCCAATTTAAAAAAAATATACAGTGGTCTCTTAATGTCTTCCAGAGCTGTATCTATGGTAGAGAAATTTCGGGGATCGGTATATTTATAGTATATTAGAGACTGGTATATTTAGGTTGGGAAAATTGGGGATTGTTATACAGTAAATATGGTGGAGAATATTGGGAAATTGTATATTTAGGGTTGGGAAAACTGGGGATTGGTATAAATAGGGTGGAGAAAATTAGGAAATGGTATATTTAAAATGGAGAAATTTAGGGAGTGGTATATTTAGAGTAGAATAATTTGGTGTCCAAATTATAATAGAGATATTTGGTGAAATGCTCAGTCCCAGACTTGAGCTCATCTGCCAAGTATAGCCCAAGGGGGGGCTTCCTGGAGGCAGCGTTTAAGCAGGCTAGCGGGGGCTGTGTTCCTCTGTCCCACACGACCCCGGAACCTGCCAGACTAATGTCAGTGACATACCATGCAAGCCTTGTGTCGTATCCAGGCAACCTCAAGAGGCGCCTTGGCGATCTGAATCCTGGGAATAAATACACAGCAACATTGCATGCGCCCCTTGGAATCCTATCGTTATCCTTCACTGATGATCTTTGCCCGCTGGTACGAAAACAGTTTTTCACAAAGGCTCACAATGCGATTACATGTTTATATTGGGAGTCATTTTTGTGCCAGATTTGGCTTTATCAGATTTGTTCTTCTGCAGTCGAGGTTCCTCTTGTTTATTAACTGTGTGTTCTCTACGGGACCGCGCAGTCACGGTTATTTGGGTGGTTTCCGGTCAAAACCCGTCTGCAGCAGATTTCGGGTGATAGATGCCGTCCTGGTCCTGTGCTGCTGACCTGCACCGGGGGGCATGTCTGCTCGGCCTCCGCGTGACTCAACGGAAAGGTGAAGCAGAGCGGAGACTCTGCGAGAGGCAGCGAGCAGCCTCACGCGTCGACGGCCCTCCATCTCGTCCGTAATCGCATCTGCGCTGCGGCTGACGGGCCGGTGACAGACGTGACGCTGCGCTAATTATCAGTCATTCTGTTATTGCTGAGATGTAGAACAGGCCCTGCCATCTTAACAGCACGGCTGCCTGCGTAATTGCGGCGTTCGCTCCATTTGACGTGCGAGCCGGGTTACGGGGCCAGGAGAGCGACGTGTAAATTACACCCCCGAGAACTGGGGGCCACAGGGTGCTTGGGGATGCCGGGTCACCCTCCTCCTCTTCTTCCATCTTGGTTCTGTGAATACTCACACTCTCTCTCTCTGTCTCTGTCTTCCCCTAGGGTTTAAGGTTTGGAGGCACCCACCTGGGCCTCCCGCAGCTGCCTCATCGCTCATCCTCCAAGCGCCCCCTAGGTCGCAATCGGCGCCTCAGCCTGGCACGCTCCCTGGACGACCTGGAGGTAACGCGCAACCTTTGCTGCATGAGAGCTTAAAGCGAGTTAAGCGCTCTGACTGTTAACCCTCTGAGTAATAGAGGTCAGTCCTCCAGAGAGGATTGATGTGTGTCTTATCTCTCATGGGGGTGCAGGGTGGATCTGTGTGGTGCTCTGTTGCATCCGACCACCTGCTCTTGTCCTGCCTTGGTTTCTCCCACTTGCTGTCAAACTGAGTGTGTGTGTGTGTGTGTGTCCTTGTGCTTGTGCCCTGTGGTGGAATCCCTGACAAGCATACTTGTTTAAGTTAAAATGATACTTAGAAGATATTGGTAGAGAAAGGAAGTGGGATTGTATGTGGGGACAGGAGCAGTGAGGTATTGGCAGTACCGGGAGAGGAGCTGAATTTGCAGTGTTTTAATGCTGCATTTTAAAATCATTGTCAGTATCAGTAAAATGGTTTTTGTTTGGTGAGATAAACACAGTAAGGGTGTAGAGGTCTAGTATCCGCTCTGGAGAAGATGGATCCAATCAAAGCAGATACACCTAGGCTGCTTCTCTCATCAGCAATGGCGTTAAAGAGAGAAGGAAGATTCCTCTCCGGGTGGAAACGCGGTGAGGCTAGCTGGAAGTAAACAGGGTGTGTGTGCAGTAACTGTAAATAAACTTGTAAAGTGTTTTCTGGCTCATTCTCTATGCAGCGGTGAGCTACACAGTCCATATAGAGCAATGTTTCCCAGTTTGGTTCCTGGGGACCCGCAGACAATCCATGTTTTCGCTCCCCCCCAACTCCCTGCCACACAGTCCACATTTTTGCTCCCTGTCAAGCAGCCCACATTTTTACCACCAAAACATCACGGGTGGCCCCCCCCCCTTGCCAGCATAGGGATTCGGTGCTGCGGAAGGGGGGTGGGGTGGGTGGCGTGGTTATCCCTGGATGACCTCATTCCCACTGGATGGAGGAAGACTGAGCCTTATAAACCATCCCCCGTTCCCCTCCCCCCAGTTTGGCAGTGTGTCCGGCGCAGTCCGCCATGGTGTGTCCGTTTCACGTTTGCTGCAGTGTAGCAAATAAATGAGACGCCACTTTAATTAAATACATTATCCGGAACGTTCTATCCTTGGCCGTCCACGCCACCGTTTGTTAGCTTCGCACTAAATTGGTTTTGCTAGACGGTGGGCACCGTGTGAGCGGCCCTCGGAGCGAAATAGAAATGCCAGCTGATAAGATCGAGGCCGGCGTTTCCGGAGTTTGGCCACAAAGACAGGCAAGGCCTAACTGGATTAATTGCCAGTGCATGGGCAGATGCCGGACTTTGCTGCGTGTGAGATGTGGAGGGGTTTATGCACGGCCTGCATCTCGCCGGTGATGGCCATTTTCTTTGTGTTTACCCTCCATTGGAGGCGACAGCCCTGCTCCAGGTGCACACTCACTGCAACACGCAGAGCCTCACAAACACGATGGGCGTGCCGCACCGCGCCCCAAGCCGTGTGTCACTTGACGGTGACTCAGCCATCCGCCGTACATTGTTCAGCTTGACAGGAGTGCCGATGGACTTCCTCAGTTGGAATTTCACGGGAAGCGCTTCTGTTTCCACCTGAAAAGCCGCTCGATCATTATGGGACAAAGCGTCACACCTGGGGGCCTTAATCTGATTGGCTTTGCCGGATGGTTATGGAATGAGCAACACGAAAACACGTGGTATCATCAGTCAAATCCTTTCCAAGCGGAAAAGCACTGTGTGTTACATGGCGACACACAGTGTTCATGCGTTCCGCGCTGTGTCATCCTGGTGACCCAGCGGTGACTGGCACTGCTCGTCCCATCATGCCTCTCCATTCTCTTTCTCTGGCGTTTTGTCATTTTTGACCACGCCTTCACCCCCTCAGGCCTCCTCGTTATAGCCTCCTTCCCGGCGCTCCTCCCTAGGGGTCGAAGCGTAAAGCAGAGACCGGCTGACAGACAGCCCCCGGCCCACCCCCCCACGTGCGCCACGTGAGACCCGCCGTCTCCGGGCTGAGCAGGCGCCCCGGGGTTGCCAGGACCGCCGCCGTATATCTGGATAATAGCAGACTGACCGCACAGCCTATTATTTTATCTCAAGGCTGCTAGAAGGGAGAATAATTGGCTATAGGAGCAGGACGTGGGCAGGGAGGCCATGGTGTCATTAGCGCACCATTATGTAGGGCTCCAGGCGGTGGGGGGGTAATTTTGTAGTCAGGGCTTTAAAGCCAATCAGACGGAGGCAATGGCTGCAGTCCTGTGCGGGTCTCCGCAGCGGGGCCAGAGGTCTCCCTTCGGTCACCCAGTGTCTTCGGGGGCAGCTACATGCACCAAAAGGAAGTCTTGGGGGTCTGTGTCCATGGTTTTGCTCAGGTGGTACTTTTCCTAACCTCCCCTCCCCCAACGCTACGGAACGTGCTGACTCCGCTGGGAGGGTCGGCGAAATTCCCAGGAGTTTCCATGGTGTCGTCGTGCCGAGCAGCGGTTTCTTCCTGGCCCACAGCTGATACGAGGCTGGTGACATGGTGGAGGCGGGCATCGGGGGGGGGGGTCCATTAAACCAGTTAGAACAGGAATTCCCTCAGGCGACAGAGGGCCGGCAGAGCCACCCCTAACCTCAGGAATGAGCTGCAGTTCTGGGTCCCTACACACGGCACTTTTCCCATCCTGGAGGTCCAAAAAAATGTCTAAATGGGCATTGAACAAGCCATGGTGACTCCACAGTTGGGCAGTGGGGGTTCTGTGCTTTCTTTGTGGTCCATTTCATTAGTCATGTTTACATGTCAGATGTAGAGAGCCCACACCCCCCTCCCCGCACTTTAGTGTCCATTCCCATATTGTACATGTTGCACCCGGCAGTGCGGTCGACGGTGTTCATGGGAAATGCGATCAGGGACGTCACTCTGACCCCAATGTCAGCGTCCGTGGGCTGATTGGTGGGCGGGCAGGTCAAAGAGCAGCTGGCTTGAAGGCTGCTTAAGGGAGACTTCTTTGAAGGTGATATGGGAGGAGGTGGGGGGCAGGGTGTTCCGGGGTGACGCAGGGACCGCCGGCCCGGTCTTGTGATGTCCTCCTTGTCTGGGTTCCCTTGGTTTCTCTGCTTGCTTCTTCAGTCAGTCTTTGTTTTCCTACCACCCCCCCCTAAGCATTGCACATCTGGTAGCCAGGGACACGCTGTGTCTGTGCCGATGCCACGGCCCCCCCCCGAGCTCATGAGCGCCGTGAGCTCCGCTGTTCGCCAGCTTCCACCTGTGTCTGAGCACGTCAAAGAATGCAGAAAGCCGCCCTTCATGTCTCTGTAGCCCCCGGGATGCTCCCCTACCCTCCTCCCAACCCCAAGCCTGGGCCAACCCCATTAGAACCCAGATTGGGGGGTGCTGGGCTCGCGTGAGGAAGCCGGTGGAGAAAACAGCCCCCCTACCCCAGTGGGCTCTGCCTTGACACGTCCAAATGCATGACCCCCACATACAGACACGCACACGGTGACAGATCAATGACCACACACGCGAGGGTTTAATAATGAACATTGATCTGTGACCGTGCGCACACACACAGAAGACATGCATGGATATAACACAGACAGACGCACACAAGTGTACAAACAGACACAGACAGATCACACATGCATGCACATGAAGGTTAAAAAGTGAGCACACAACTCACAAACAACATCACACTGTCACACACACCAACACACATGCGCTCCGCCATCATCATCATCCCCCCTCCCGGCAGCACGGCCGTCTCCTCCTCAGTAGGCGGAATAGGAATGAGGGGGGCGTGTAGGAGGCAGCGGGAGGGGGAGGGAGAGAGGGAGGGAGGGAGCAGAGTGGAGCGGAGCGCCGTGGAGAGCGGGGAGCAGGCAGCGCCGCTACGGGCGCATGGACCTGCCGTCAGGGAGCCGCCAGCCGGCCACTGCCGCCGCCGACATGGAGTCCGCGCTCAGCGTCACCTCCGACGGGGTGAGTTCCCTTTCCATGTCCTCCTTCCACTCCCGCTGCCCCGCGCTCTCGCTTGGGGATCTCCGGCAGTCTACCCCGGACTCCGCGAGACGCAGCGTACTTAGTTATTTAATAGAGGCGGATATCGGCTTCCCTTTCAAGACTCATGCTTATCTTGGGTGTCCTGCCCATGTAAGGTGGGTGGGGGGGGGCTGCCCAGTGCTGGCCAGATGTCCACTAACAGCTGGTCTCCCCGGGGGAGCCCCAGTGCCTTTATTCCCGCGCGCTGTCGTGCCGCGAGAACGTCACCCTTCACCTCTGTTTGATGTCGTTCCGCGTGAGTGGCGACGGAAGCCGGCGCATGGAACCCGAACTTTTCGGCCGAGCCGTACCCACGTCTTAAGGATGCCCCCCGATTTGACGGAGAGGGTGGCTCCGTGGTGCTTCCCACAAGTGGACAGCAGAGGGTAGCCTCAGAGAGCGATGTGGCCAGGGAACCCGCCTGGAGAGGGGAGGGCCAGCCCCCAGCACCGGTGGCCTTGGCCGGGTCAGCCTGATATTTGGGAAAGGTCTCGAGGCTACCCCCTAGCTTGATTTTATGTTGCCTTCGTTAGAAGACCAGACAGATGCTGCGGCAGATACCGTGGTCATGCTTAGGGACCGGCACGGTTCAGTCTGGACTCTAAATGCCCCCGGTGGACGTGCCCGGGATTGCAGATGCACAGGGGGTAGAGGGGTAGGCGCAGGCTGATTACACGCCCTGACCCCTGTAATCCCTGATTGTACCGGGCACTGATTGTGCCGGGACACGCTGTCATCCTGACTGCCTTCTGTCCGTTTCCGGAACAAAGCAGTGTTTCTGTACCGTATGAAGTCTTATAAGACTTATCACCAGCAGATCATGAGCTGGAGTTACACTGGGAACTGTCATACTGGGGGCCCTCATGTTATCCAGGGAGCCGTCCCATCCTACTCCAGTCACACGTCCTGCGCGGCGCATCAGCCGGGAAGGCCAGGAGGCCCCGAGGGCTGTGGAACACGATGTGCCGGAGCACACCTCATGGGGCGCGCCGAACTGCTCGCTGCCCCCGGGGCCATATCCGCATTCCGTGACCGTCGCGTCGAGCGGCCTGACTCGGGTACCACCGAAGATTTGGGGGGGCTAGACAAGCCATTTAGTTTAGCGACTGAGGAATTCCCTCTGGCCGTGGCCACAGGATCAGCGGCTTTCTCTTCTTTCACTCGACACTGGGAACATACCCTAGCAACAGGTGGTTGCTATGCCCCCCCCGTCCCCCCGCATTGTGATGTTCTGTCCTTTGCTGCTGTGGGAGGAGGGCAGATGTAGTATTCCTGTCTAATTTCACGAAAGGTGTTGCTAGTGACGTCCATGCTGTGATTTCTGTGTGACTTCCTAAGCCTTGCAGTCTGCGCACTGGTATGTGAGGGGATTAAGTTTCATATGAAACTTTCATATGAAAGCTTCGAAGCTTATTCTCAAAGCGGAATGTCCTCATCATCCATCTGCTTTTAAGGAATGTCCTTTGAGCTGGTTATCTCCCAGTAGCTGTCGCTGATCTCACTGAAACTCATGTCACATGTGGCGAACAGGCGCACCACATCGGGATTTTCGGGATCTTCTGGATGAAATCTCAGATTGAGCAGTGGCTAAAAAGCCTTGCTGGATACCAGACGGTCACAGGTTCAGATCCCAGTCTTCTGTATGGCTTGCTGGGAAGGCCGCACCCCCATCATCCAGCCAAGCAAATGGGGACGCTGCCAGTATAACTGGGCAACAGACCACTACACTGGATCCCTTTTATAGTTATTGCGTTTTGATTACAGTGCATCAGACATGCCGTTACTCAGAAATATGGCAGCGCTGGGAACTTTCTGCACCCTCAGCATCTTTCTGCTCCCATTGCCCTCTGGGGGGGTGTTTTTTTTTTTTTTTAAGTTTCTTTCTTGCTCACCCCCGTCCGTTTGTCTACCAGGACCTCCATGCAGATACATGGCGTTACCAAAGGATTGCAGTTGAGAAACAACACAAGCCCCGCGAGACGGGCAGCTTCACCCCTCTTGTGTGTCCGGCATCCTCTCCCGACCCCGATGTGCCACACCTGGGTGACCAGAGGGTGTGAAAAAGAATCAATTATCCCCGTCTCATTCAAAAGCCGGAAGAAAGCCCATCCATCCTCCTCAATCCAATTAGCAGGCCGGCAGCGGGAGTAGCAAATCAGAGCGGGAACAGGTGATTGGTGCCTGTCGGAGGATGATGGCAGAAAAGGGCCCACATGAAATGGAGCATCACGCTCAGTGCATTTAAATGTTAATGGGTCCAGTGCTTGATGCCGTTCAACGCTCCTTTGTTTGCGGAGAGGATTATACACACCGGGCTCTTCTTAATGTTTGCCCTCGACCACTCTCTCTCTTCCCTGTCTCTGTGACTCACAGCCATTAGTTTACCCAGAGCGCTGGAGCATCTGATGACATCACCGACGTGTGTTCAGATCCTGTCATGGCATTAATGCTTTTTTTTTTTCTCCCTCTCCCCCCGCCCTGCGGGGTTTAAGACGCGCCGCTTTGGTCCTGACAGACTTGTTTATCGACGGTTTTCGGAGAAAGCGGGATGTGAGTGACGGCCTTCGCTTTACCCATACTGACGGCAGTTTGCGGTAGCTATTCGTCACATGACGCTATTTTGATTTTACGAGGAAAACGGAGTGCGGAGGAGGATGAAGTCTGAGACGTATTCCGATTTTTCCAAGGTGTTTTAAAAGACACTTATTCAGAGAGTCTTGAATAGCTTTCTGGTTCCGTCAGGGCCTTTATTGACGAGAAACCAGCTCCCTTTCTGGTTGAATATCCGAGTTTGTATCTATCCATGCATCGTTTCCGCAAACGAGCAAAAATGAGCTTCTTCAGCCTGGATATTTGCTCCTTCCCACCTTATCAACTGTCACGCCCTCCGCCTTTCCTTAGAACCCGACTCAGAGGAAGAGGCCCCCGATCACCAGCACCCCCCCCCCAAGGATTATATGTCAGCTGTAGTTTGCCGTCTGCGGCCAAGATAAGACGGCAATTGTCATTTTCAAAGTACTTCTCCTTAAATGGCTCTTTAAATGCTTGATGGTCGTGACCAAGGCCCTCAAAAGCGACAGACTTCACGTGACATGCTGACCCGTCTTCGCTTCCTTTTCTGGGTGGCTTCGGGTACTTAATTTAAATGTCTGTGCTTTTGAATACTGCCATAATTGTGCCCATTTTCTCTCATGGGTGTAGATCAGGGGTCACCAACATGGTGCTAGCGGGCACCAGGACGCCCCCAAGGAGCACATGAGTCGCCAGTGGACCTGTTCTAAAATAGCATAACTCACTAGTGAGCAGTGTCTAAAATTTAATTTCATCTTGTTGCTATTCTTCTTTAATCACATTTGCATTTATATAGAGTTGAAAATTACAATATCTTAGGGCTGCAACTAATGATTATTTTGATAATCGATTAATCTGACGATTAATTTTTTGATTAATCGGGGGGGGGGGGCAAAAACAATTTGATTTACAGCAGTTTTTAATAACCCAGTCAGTCTGTACAGAGGTTGTTTTCAGCC
>JAABNX020000057.1:8377996-8398805 GCA_015163995.2 Mormyrus lacerda
TGGGGGTTTAATTTAAATTTTTTTTTTTTTTTTTTTTTTTTTTTTTTTTTAAATCTACAACCCCCCAGCATGCCAAGAAGTGTATAAAATATTTGTCGGGAGGGCAGATGGTGAAAAATATCGAAGGGTCGCGCGTCACCCGTGGTTGGCACGGCCTCATGGATGTCGTCTTCCGCAAGTCACTTTTACCCCCCCCCCCCCCCCCCAGCACTGGGACCAGTAATGCGTGGCTCTGTCTGTACATCCCGTGCCGAACGTGCCTGCCTCGGGTCTCACTGCTGAATGCCTTGAGATAAGAATGATGTAATACACTCCATTCCCACCAGGGGGCAGTGTTTTCGACTGTGAAGTTATATTTTCTGCGGTTAGGCTTCAGTAACGATCGTGAAATGCCTCATGTTTGTGTCCGAAAGCTAGTTTCGGAGAGTTGTCTTGTGGAGGCTGGGGCTGGGGAGGCGGAGAGGGGGCTTTCCAACGGCCCTGTGGACTGGATGTCCAGACCTCTCAGTCCCTCTTATATCCTGTGTCTCTTGCCGGGCGCGATGACAGGCCAAGCCCGGCGGACCAGGACAGGTTCCGATTGTCATTATTAGCGGCGACCGTCCGACGCGTCTCGGGTGTCTGCTGTGTGCTTGTTTGCGGCTGATGGATGAGGATCGCTGCCCCGAGGGCCGGGAGAAACCCTGAAGAGGGTCGGCCCTCTCTACCGAGGGCTGCCCCAGGCACTGCCTGACTTTTTTTTCATTTTTAAAAGATAGTATCGAGCAAATATTTTTAGAGTAACTGGGGTGGCGGGGGCTCTGGAATTACTCATTTTAAATGACTAATGACTTTAAGTGGCTCCGTTACATGCCGCACTTTCTATTCTCACCCGCGCGGCGCTGATTTAGCCGCACGACGCGTTTAGCTGCCTATTTTTTTAGGTCCCTGATGGTAACTGTTTCAGGTCCCAGCGGACCACTGATCCTGTGACGATATAAATGTACAGAGGCGATTCCAAGGACTGCGGGGCCTCCAATTGCCCCTCCCCCAACATGGTAACATTCATTATCCTTATTTTACTGTGAGGTGTAAATTATTAATATAAAAAGTGACACATAAACACAATTCCTTTATTTTCACAAACAGAATACACAAAATAAAGCAGATTTGTTTTCGGCTACCCTCAGGGGCCCCCCAGTCCCAGCTCGGGGCCCCAGGCCATTGCCTGCCCTGCCTGTCCTGTCGCTGCACCTCTGTAAATATATACAAGGTTGCTGCTGTCTGATGGGTAAGTTTTAACCGAGGTGACTTGCTTGGCTTCCAGCGCGGCCATTTTTACAGCTTATTGTTTAAAGCCGACGCTCAGAGGCGTGCCAGTTGCCTGTTGGGATGCGGACCAGTGGCATTTTGGGTGTAAATCCATTTAATCGGCCTGCCGCCGGAGGCTGTTGTCATACACGGCTTCGCTGTGGCCTCCTAGGCTGCCCCCCCATTACCGTAAATAATTTCCCTCTCGGAGTCAATCTCAGCGGGACACTGGCAGGGCTGCTTTGCCTTTGTGATGAAAATTTGAGGCGGGAACTGAGGAACGGCGATGAGACGTGCAGGCAGACAGGCCCGCCGGCCCCCAGGCCATTCCAGCCTCTGCTCTCGCCCCCGGGAACATGCCGGACGGTCGACCCGCTCAGTCTCCTTTCTCGCTCCCAGTTCACAGGTTCGCCGTGGGCGTGCAGCCTGGCACCAGGCTGGAAAGCGGCCCTGCCACTCTGCACCTGTGTAACAACCTGCTGGTTCTGGCCCGGGACCTGCCCCCCGCCGTCGTCGGCCAGTGGAAGCTCTCGGACCTGCGGCGCTACGGCGCCGTGCCCAACGGCTTCGTCTTTGAGGGCGGCACGCGCTGCGGCTACTGTGAGTCCCTGTCCGCCTCCCCGCATACCGTCTTCATTCAGGCATGTGATGGTGCTGCTGGTCACATGGGACTCCGGGGACGGGTCAGGTGGCGCAGTGGTTAGCACTGTGGCCTCATACCTCCGGGTTTGAGTCTCTGCTGTGGTTCTATGTGTGTGGGGTTTGCATGCTCTCCTCATGTTCTCTCCATGTTGTCATGGGGGTACTCCAGTCTCCCCCCCCCCCTACAGAAGTGTGTATGGGGTTGTGTATTTATTACATTGTGAGGACATTTGGTCCACAGAATGTGATAAAATCTTGATATCTGGACATTGTAAGGATACACAAAGATATAATACAAACGTGTGTGTGTGTGTGCTCTGTCTTGCACCGATAGGCTCCAGGCCCCCCCACAACTCTAAATAGGACAAGAAGCAGTTACAGAAAATGGATGGGGCAACTGGGACACTTTTGTTCGATACTCTATATCAGGGGTGTCAAACTGCAGTCCTGGAGGGCCAGAGCCCTGCACAGTTTTTGGTTTCCCGACATTTAACAGACCTGACTCAAGTCCTTGTGCTAATTACCACACAGATCTTGAGCTGAATCATTTGTGGTGGAAAAGGGAACGAACTAAGCTACACAGGGCTCCGGCCCCCCAGGACTGCAGTTTGACACCCCCGCTCTGTATCTTTAAGCTTCTGTAGTCTGTTAACTTAAGCTTAGTTCTTGAGCTTTCGATCATACTTTTGTGCCTATAAATATTTATAATGTGTAATATTTATAATTAGGGTAATATTTTTTTAAGTAAGAGAACAAGTCTACTTTAAAATGTTGTCCTAGTTAGTTTACCAATATCCACCCTAATGGTGTCACACCTGTTGGGCATTTTAATCTGTAAACTCTCAGTCCTGGGAGGCGGGGGTCCTGTAACATAGGGATAGGGGGGACAGGCAGGATCATTCAAAGGCCCCCCCCCGAGTGGCAGCTGATGCATAACAGAATTCTGTCTGTGAGATCGTCACAGATATCGGGTATTTTTGGCCGTCCACTTGAAGCATGTGCCAAGATGCATCGTGGGTAATTTTTTTTTGCAACATATTCTGCCAGCCTCCCACCTAAACCCCCTGGGCTTTATACCATCTGAAGCTCTTTTCTGAGCATAGTGGCCGGTGCGTGAGCTTCCCAGAGAAGTGCTCCTCAGGTAGAGAATGATTTACGCTGCTGTGATACCGAGGATGACGGAAATGCGGGATTAGGGGCCGGAGCGGCCCGTTCTCGGATATGAATATAACGATACGGCAGGGTTTAGAAAATGTTTTTAATGAGATTTAGTGCAGTGATAACCATGAATACATATACATATACATGTTAAATATTATTGTTGGTTTCAAATGTTCTACAAAGAGCAAGTTGAGGGAGGTGTAAAAAAAGAATTTCCCCAACAAAGGAATTTCCCCACGGGGATCAATAAAAGTTGTGATTATTATTATTATTATTATTATTATTATTATTATTATTAAATTAGACAACTCGCAGTTAGCTTAATTTAAAAATTCGTAATCATCCCGGAGAAACGTGCTGCGCTATATCGTTAATTAGCTATAATGCTAGTAGCAGAGGTCGAACGCTGCCTCCGCTGTGTGTATGAAGTTTGCACATCTTCCTTGCGCCCTGTGGCTTTTCCTCCAGAAGCTCTGGTTCCCGCCCCGCTGTTTAAAGATGTCCAATCAGGGCCCCGGCCTCGGTCTGCGTCAGCCGGCTGCTCAGTCTGTACGCTGGTCAAATTACATCAGGAGAGTGTGTTTCTCTGCAAGTTTGTCAGACATGATTCACCTCAAGGAAGAATTTCCAAATTAGCCACAATGCTAAAATTTGTATAGGAGGAAGAAATAACAAATACGATTATGTGCTAATAGTGTCTGTCGGAAATATAAAATGTACACATTCAGACGGTGTGATTATGAAGCCTGTCGCTTATTAGTCACTAGTGTAAAGTGTTTAGTTCAGCGCTTCTAATCGAGCTATTTTATTGGCTGTTCAGCACCAGCTAACCTGACTAACCCAAAAATTTGACAGCTTGACTTGTTATTGGAGCCTGTAGTATTAAGATGATTCTATCCCCCCCCCCCCATGTTGTGACTATAAGAACAGAATCTGTGATTATTTCCATCTCTCTAGCTGATGGTGTGCATCAGTTCTGCTTTCCATAGATTTCCAGAGCGAATTAAAGTTCCTTTCGTCGACGTAGGCCTGTGAGTTTTCTGCTAAACAAAATACATCACTCTTCTGTTCAAAATGCATCTGCAGCGCTTTCTTTTTTAAATGCTTTCCTAGGTATTTCCTTTTAAATATTAACGTTTTGGGCACAGGCCTGTACTCTGGGGTACAGTTGGTCTAGGCAGGCGCTTTTTCAAGTTGAATTCTCTCTGAGAAATAATATGCAAAAGCAGTTTTAATTAAGCAGATGCGCCGAGTTGTTTTCCGGATCTCAGAACTAATTAAACGTGAATCGCTTCGATCCCATAGCGAGACACAATACTAATAAATATCAGGAGATACGGTTACTGTAGATGAAGCAGGCAACACTCGCACTTTTGGTAGCTCCTTATTGTCAGACGTGCTACCGTTGATTTATCGATATGGAAATGTGTCCCGGTGCTCAGAGGCTCAGCTCATTTTTGCCAGTGTGAAACGATGCCTTGGAAGTCGGTAATGGCTTTACGACTTGTGCTGGAGCCCTCGGCGTTTGGCTAAACGGTGATCGACAGGCCAGTGATCAGCGGCTGGGCCCCGAGATTCATTGCTTCCAGTGCTAAGTTATGCTAATCGGCGCGCTATTCTGGAATCGTACCTCCCCGAGAAACGTGTCCCATTTACGAGCCTGACGGGGTGCTCTGTCCCGTCGGCCGGCCGGGGGTGTTGCGGCAGGCGTGGTTCTGGTCTGGGCCCATGGGTTGGCTCACTAAGAAAGACACCGGTATGACTCCGTACGTTTGGGCCAGAACTTCGTGAAACATCTCAATTTTGATTGATGACGGTGGCCTTTCCCCGCTGCCTGACTTACGTCTGTGTGTGTGTTTTTTTTTTTCCTTCACAATGATTGGCAGCCCAAATCCTCCCTCTCTCATTTTATCATGTAAAACAGAGGCAAATAATCTCCCCGTCTATCTTTAATGTAGCATGTGATTGAAGAGGAACATAGACCCTACAGAAATAACTTCCAGGCCACTGGGATTGCATTTCATAATTCAGGAATATACTCTACAAACATGCAAGGCGCATTCTCCCCGTGTGTGCTGGGAATAGCTATTAGCCTCCCCTGTCCCTATTTCGCAAAACCTGAATATGCCATGCAGTGCAAACTGAAGGACGCGCTCTACCCCTTCACCATGAGCCACTGGCGGGCATGTTTCAGTTGCTTTTACCCTGGTTTTGGCCTGTCGGGCTTCAGTGTTTATTTTTATTAGCGTTGACTCGTGCATGTAGCAAGGAGTGACGTCGTTCATGTTCAGAGTTGGAGCTGGATACCCAGCATGCCTTGGGGCCACCCCTAAAGGCCGTGGGGGCTCACAGGTGCCCGAAAGGCCAGGTTAGGGGTCTGTGATTGGGATGTGCGGTGTAAGAATAACGGTGACTTCCACACCAATCCTGGGGGACAGCAGGTGGCTGGCAGCGGCTCCGGCTCCTGGCTGACGCCTCTTTAAGTGAGGTGGCTCTTGGGAGGGTGGGGGGGCAGTGGGCGGAAACATCCTCTGCCCCGTGGTTGTTCTGAAGGTTAGCCCCCTCCACCCAGCCGTCACGACTGCCGTGACTGTAACACATATAGTAGTGTCTGGGGGGGGTTTAGTCACCCCTGCGTCCACCCGATCCCGGGTGACTTCCAGAATTTCTCTCACAACCCCCCCCTCGTGGACATGGGTCAGGAGGGGTGGCAGTGGTCTGCCTGGGTGGTCTTTTGGCAAGAAGTGGGATGACATTCCCTGAGAATGTCATGGAAACTGTGGAATCCACATTACGGGCTGTCGCGGCCGAGTAACTCCCATAATGCTTCAGTATTCCCTAAAAAAATTATTATTAATCAGGTGTATTTACCTTATGACTCCATAGCATTCGATTTAGCAAAGCTTTCTTTCTTTTTTTCTTTCTCTCTTTCTTTCTTTCTCTCTTTCTCTCTTTCTTTCAGGCTGTACATAAGAACAGAAGTTTGTAAGTTTAAACCCATTAAACCCATTTCTTAGACGAGTTGTGCCACGTGTGCGGCAGATTAAAGGTGCTTTGACAGCGTGACACAGTCACGATAGGTGCTACGTGAACATGTGAACTGAAACACGCTAGGGCATGAGAGCTGGTTAAGATCAGCCGTGGCACACGCAAACCCTTCCTCGCCAAAACACAAGTTAATCCGATTAACGCTGAGAGCTGGCATCAATTAAGCAGTTTTGTAACGGTCTGGAAGAGATCAATAAGATCATTCCTCCTTGATCAGTGATGCATGTGTCCGTTTAAGTGTGTTTTGACCTGGACTGAGTGGTTTTGGGGGGGGGGGGGTTGGCCCTCACTGCAAATTTGGCTGAATATCCGAGTGGCGACTAGATGGGGCAAATTCTATGGTCTCCATGGAGGGCAATAAAAAGTTGAGGGTAATAATACTACCAGGGTCACCCGTCTGTGAGGGTGGCTCGGTCCGCTGGGGGAGGACGTGTCCTTCTCTCGTCTGCTCGTCACCATTATGGCGTATGATTCTTGCACCCCCCTGACAGTGTGAGAGGAGGGCTGGACTGCTGTTGGCGCGATCGGACCGCAGCCGCCTGGCATGACAGCCCCGCTGTGAGCAGAGCTGGCCTGGGTCGCATCCAAGGCTGGGCAGCAGCTGGACCTGGTTCTGATAGTTCTGCCACATGCCTCCAGTGCTGCCAGTGCTTCTCAACTGTCGTCATTTTTTTAATTATACCGTGATAAATTAGGTCCCAGCATCCTGTGATGGGAGCTTGTAACTGACCCATTCAATGTGGTTTTCTCTCTGATGACCACGTGGGGCTGTGATTTAGCTGTTGAATAGTCTTAATGTGACATTCCTGTACGCCCCCCCCCCCTTCCGGGGCAGTGGTGATCATGTAATCAAAAGTACCTTTTGATTGGATGGCTGTGTCAGCTCACATGAGATTTGTTGCTGGTGTGTGTGGATGGAAGGCTGTATTTGTGTGCGTGTGTGTGTGTGTGTGCGTGTGTGTGTGTGGTCCAGGTATACCTTACCTTTTGGGGACCAAATGTCCACACAACGTGATGGATACCTGTTTTTTTACCTTTTGGGGACCGGTTTTGGTAGGAAAACTCTATTATAAAAATCCGTGACTGCAATATAAAAATGAAAAATGCGAAAACTCTCTTTTTGTTTTTCTATTTTGTTTGGTTACTTATTGTTAAGGTTAGTGCTGGGTAGAGGTTAAGGTTGTCATAGTTACCGTCAACCTTTTTTCACATAGAAACGAATGGAGAGTCCCCACAAAGATATAATTACTAACGTGTGTGTGTGTGTGAGAGAGAGAGATCATCATTCTCCTTTCTTTTCCTTGATTTTAAGGTCCCCTCTTTCGTGACGGTGCCGGGGGAATGTGGTGACTCTGCTTTGCGCATGAATGTGTGAGGCAGCGTCTCTGCGTCCGCCGTGCGACGGGACGCTGCCCTGTCCTGTGGGACTGTCATGTGTCGTCACTCCCCAGCTGCTACCTTGGGCCCCCCATCCTGCCCAGTTTTTTGTATTCAAGGGCCCCTGTCAAACACCCGGGGGCCCCGAGTCTGCCCATACTGCCCCTATTACTCATCGACGTCACCGATCCACAATCTGGCACCGAGACTGTCAAAATGGCTCCAGAAAATCATGGGAGTCCCTTTGGGAAGTGACCCCCCCCCCCAAATGACAGCCCTAGGGACACGGTGCTGGATCTGCGGCATCAGGGCCTCCCTCTATGCGCCACATGCCTGACACTCCCTCCCTCTCCTCCCACAGGGGCTGGCGTCTTCTTCCTGTCCTGCCTGGAGGGCGAGCAGATCAGCTTTCTCTTCGACTGCATTGTCCGGGGTGTCTCGCCGACCCGTGGCCCGTTTGGGCTCAGGCCAGTCCTGCCAGGTTAATAGCAGAAGCACCAAGTGCCGGCCCAAAACCACGCCCTGTCTGGCGCCCCACCCTCCTGCGTTCGGGTTACAGATCCGAGGCCTCAGGAATGGGGGGGGCGCTGAGCTCCTTCTTCTGGAATGGCACTTGGGGGCCTTTTCCACATCCCTTCCCATTCAACCCACAGGGACGCCGATTTCCTGCACCTCCTGCCCTGCAGAGGGTGCTGCTGAGCGACCTGTGAGCTCAGTATCGCCTGCGAAGCACTTATACTTAGTTAACCTGTCAGTGTCCTCACCCAGGGCGGGGGCCACAAAAAAATCTTAAATTTATCAGGAGGCATGATCCTCGCAGCCATGGACCGATGTACCTCCCCCTGAGGTTATTTTCCGGCTGTTTTGGACCCCTAGGTCATTCTGTATCACCCGCCGAGTTTTTTCCCCTTTAGTGTTGCTTTCCGTGGGTTAAAGTGAGGTCGGCCAGTGTAAAGAGATACATAGGCTTTCTGATTCGCCCCAGACAAAACAACACCGTGGAAACGCAGCTGCCTGCTAATAAGGCTCTCGTACGCGGTGCGACACTCCAGAATGTGGGCCTTTCTTGTTCCCGTCGGTGTTCTCAGTCTGGGCCTCACACCTGGCTTGAAAACTGGTAACCTAGTGTCTCTCAGGGGACCGGGGGGGGCAGTGTGTGTGCGGGGAGGGGGTTTATCTTGAATTGCCCCCTTGTGCAGTTCGTCGCCGTTTTAATTGGCTTTTCCAGGAAGTGGGTCGCACGGTGAGATTATGGTTCTGGGGAAAGCGGATCCATTCAGGAATGCTGTGGGGAGCAGGCCCCCTTGCGACCTTGAAGTGTCCTGCCTGGGCAAATGCCGCAGTGCACCATGGGTAACTCCTGAAAACATGAACGGGAAAAATGTATCGGCTATTCTTTAGACTAAAAATTATAGTGGAGTTATCTAATGCAGTGAACCTGAAGAGAATAACTTGATTTGATTTAATAATTTGGTTAACATCTGCTGGCGGTTTGATAGCTATTATGTATTTATAGTGGGTTTAATGATTTAGCAACATTATTAGCATACTGAACCTTCAGAACTTGATTATAGGACACTGCAGTTGCCTAGATAGTCAACTAGACTGATTTTGCATAGCCCTACTTGGAGAGTTGTGCCTTTTTCTAACGCATATGAGTTATAAACTCCTATTAAAACCCCAGTACCCCTACCACCCTTCTAAAACTGAGACAGCTAAAGGTGCTATAATTAGCATCAGGGTTTGATACCTCAAGTGACGCTGGTGATCCGATCAAAGGGCGTGTAGGTATGACGGGGGCCCGGGCCTCCCCACCCCCTGCCAGATCATGTGTCGGATTGACCGTTTTTTTTTTTTCGCTAAAAAATAAAAAAGCCCGGCACTTAAGCCAACGGTGCCGGTGTCGGAATGTGAAACCAGAACTTGGAAACTATAAATTCAATGGGGGCCGCAAACCCAACGGCGAGAATGACACGTTGCTAATTTAGCCAGCGGGATATTGATACGGCACGGTACTTTATGCGAGGGCCTGCCAGACGGACGCGTGTTGTTAATACGTCTTTTTATCGGTTGTTGCAGGGTTTTTGGACTTATAAAAACTGCGGAAAAAATATATTCTGCCGTTTTTTGTTAGACTCTGCGACTTTTTGACATCGTCCTTGGCTGTTAGGTTCTTAGCTTCATTGGTCCAGTGCTTATAACGCATTGGACCAGTAGCTGATTAAAAAAAAGTGTTGCAATTTTAAATTTAACGAATATTGCGTTTTAATTACGGTAAAGACTCTGAACGAGATTTAAGGATATCGAACCGTCAATCATTCTCACGGTTACAAACACGTGCAGCATGACAGGGATCGTTGTTAATAGCTAGTCCTTGAATTTTCTTTCCTTCCGATCACAGAGGAATTTTGGCTGCAGCACTCCATCTGGTGTGAGCGTTTCCATCCCCTCTAATCTTCCCAGAAGCTGGAAAGGTCTCCTAATGATGAATAAGGGGACTGAGTGGGTCTGTCACCACCTACTCGCGGGATTCGTCCCGGCTTAGATCAGGGACTATTATTAAACCGCCTCGCGGGGTAAAGAGGAGGAAAAACGGCTGGGAGGAGTGTCGGACCACAAGTCACGGTGTGCAACGCGGGCCATCAAACGCCGACAATTGCTGTTGGAATGCGTGTGACCTCACCATGGCATCCCAACTCCCCACCCCCCTCCATCCTGATGACTCGCACGCCTTTATTCAGCCTGGATGTAACACTCCCAAAAAATGGGAGCTGGTATCCCGTCATTAGCAACTGCTGGTCCACAGCCATCTCTGGAACACGGAGAATCCTGCTCATGTTTAGCTGTAACCTCCGACGGGCGAGCGGCTTCTCCTTTGACATTGGGCTTGGGCCCCTTGGTCTATCTCTACTTAGCTGCACCCAGGAGATGTTTTTGGTCTGATGATGCATTTGTTTGTACCAAGGCATCCAACAACGGCTAAACAATCAAGGACATCTCCACACTAGGGTTAGCCAGGCTGTACTGCATCTCCATGTATTCTGGATGCACTTCGGCAGTCCGTGGGATCTCTGCCGCTTTTCCGACGGGGTCGTGCACTTCCTCTGTCCACCTTCGTTGCCTGTTTATGTACTCCCATCCTTTGTCCCATGGACGCGATGGGTCACTTGCTCTGGGACCAGCCCCAGTTCCTTCCATGGTATGTCACGTCCGGTTCTGGTCGCGTAATAACACCTACTGCTCCAAATGGAGCCTTAGGGTGTCGCTACACAGGGAACTTTTCGAGTAATGCTGCCAGTGTTGCTGATTAATGGTGCTCGGGCACTTATCAGGTAGTAAATCTCATTGGGCAACTTTTTGTGATCATCCCGATCCAGATGAGTTGCCCCTTTGTCTCACCTGGTTGGCAGCCGCACTGGCAACATCGCTCAAGGAGTTGCCCTGTGTACCATCACCTTTATTGTTTGGTTTTCCACTCGACTCGGATCTAAATTACGATTACTCAACTGTACTGATGTCACTTCCTGTGGACATTGGCTAAACGTTGCGTTTCAGACCCCAACGCAAGTCCGGCCTCCATGGAGGAGCGTGTGAGGCAGGAGGCCCAAGAGCTGGAGAAGCGACTGAGCCTACTCTCCCACTGCAGTCGCCAGAGCAGCGCAGGTACCGCCCCGCATCCTTGTGCAGGTCATGTAGCTGCTTTTCTGCGTCCAATTGGCTAAAACCAGTGTGGTGTCCTCGACAGCATCCACCTGCAGCTACGGCGCATCTGTGGCGAGTGATGAGCGCAGCATATCCAGCTCCTCCTCGGAGACCAGCCACTCGGACGCCAGCCTGGGAAGCCGCCTCACCCTGTGGGCGGAGCCGGGGACCAGGGCATCCAACGCCGTGGAGCCAGTGGGCCAGGCCCAAGGCAGGGGCCCCCTGCATACCGAGGAGAGCTTGGGTGCTGCCATCACCACGGCAACACGGGTCCTGTCCAAGCCTACTCGCAGCCGGGGGCTGCAGGAAATTGGCCGGCAGAGCTCGTCAGATAGTGGCATTGCCACCGGCAGCCACTCGTCTTATTCCGGAAGCTTCTCGTCCTACACCGGAAGTCTAGACATCGGCCAGGGAGATGAGTTCGGCTCGCTGCTCAGCCTGCCTGACCGGAACGTCTGCACATGCCCAGCTGCTGAATACCAGGTCCCCAGTTCTCTCCGGCCTCTCTACGACACGCCAAGGAGCCTGCGCCATGGTGCAGCACCCAGGGACCAGCTCGCCCCCCTGCCCCCGGATGCTGGGGGGGGGGACCCAGATCCGAGCGCGAGCAGGCGACCGGCCGTACAGTCCGGCCCGGAGCTTGGACAGCTGGCTCAAGTTCCCGCGGACTCGGCGTTGAAGTTGCTGGCGCCACAGAAACATGGACCGACTTTGGACTTGCGGGCCGGCGAGGTGGCGCCCCCTGCTGCCAGCCTCTTGGAATCCCATGAGACATTCAGCCTCCAGTCTGGGATGGCAAGACCGCTCTTCGTTGCCTGTCCCGTCTGCGGCAAAACGAAGGTACGGCATCTTTTATGCGAATCATTTTAAACTAACTGATACAGAACTGATACTGTCCAGTAAGAAAATGCTGTCTAACCCAAATTAAGCAAATGTTTTGCTTCAGTATATTAATTGTGATGTATGTTTAATTATGAACAGCTTTGTGTAATATTTCCTGAAACGTTGCATTGTGACATACTGTTCTTATTCTTGGATTAGCTACTCAATTGACAAATGTGTCAAATTTGTAGTTGGACTTAATTCGCGGTTTTATAATCACTTCCAATTTAGCAGAATTATCTTGTTTGGATATAGTGGTGTAGATTTTAAACTTAGCTTTTAATCTGTGCTCCATTTTCGCAGAGTCTCTTAATTAACCCAGGAAGACCTGACAGCACCGGGAAGTAAAGCCTTTAAACTTTTGCTTGTTCTTGGTAACATCAACATTTTCTGCTTCTGAGCCAATTAAAAGCCCAGCACTGACATTAGATCCTGGGTTGCCATGGAAACGCATCACGAAGCGCCGCGTGTCTCATTTGCCTTCGGTCACCGCCACGCGCCTTCATTAATCTTCTGCCGCGCTAATATCACTTTCCGGCGTGTAATTGGACCTTCGGTCCTAAATCACGCTTTTCTCCCGGCTGCCGACGGCGTTGCCTTATTTCCGGCTGTTCTGGGAAACGGCCGAGACCCTGCATTTTAGAAACTGCCGTTTAGCTTTCGGTTAAACTTCAGTTAAACTGTGTGTGGTGACTAATTTCCCGTTTTTATTGGCCGGTTAAGCGCAGGACTAGGCTGATTTCAGGCGCATTACTGTGGCCGTCGATTTGAAAATGCCACCCGCCTTTAAACTGCAGTTCATATCGGCGAATAGTACATGGCGTGTATGTTGTCTGAAATGGTTGTTCTGCCTCATTGATTAGTTCCTGTTAACGATTGTGGTGAACCCATTTTAATATTACAAAACCTGTTTTCCAAAACTAATTACAGAACTTCTCTCAGAACGTAATAAAGCAAATTATCTCAGACAGAGAGCATGCATATTTTAAAATTATCTATGGAACATTCTCGTAATTTTGTTTAAACTCCATATTGGGATATATTCTGCGACTTTCTTAAAAATCCATCTTTTACCAAGTTGGCATAAACTGGCAGCCAAAATGTTTCCTTGGTCCTTGAAACAAAAGAACTGATACTAGAGCTGCCTGAAATAAAATGTCTGCATGTAACGATATGGACTGTTTTCTGAACTTTATGGCCACTGTGTTTCTTTGCTGTATTTTCTTTTGTGGCTCAGTGACGGTGGCGTTATACCCAGGAGAGTGGTGTCTAAAAGAGGCGTGGTTATTGCCCCCAGCTAAGAGCTGATTGGCCTGTGGAGTGCCCCTCCCACTTATTGATACAAAACATATTATTGGCTAATGATAGGATTGGCTCCTTTTCTCCTCTTGTCCCCCACACTAAATGCCACTGCTGGGGGCTGAACTGTCATTCAGTGTGATGCCACTCTGCATATCTAAGGAAACATTTCTCCAGGCAAATGATTCAGCAAAGAATACTGCTGGAATATTGTGTGTTTCAGTGAACATGGATTTACTAGTATTTGCCAGTTTTTTTCACTTGTTTGACAGGTTTTATGCAGTGATTTTTGTCATTGATATAACACCCTCAACCTAGACAAAACTGAATGAGTACCTTGTCACACAAACTCCGAATGTACATACTGAGTATTTAAGGCAAAAGGATTTTGCTATACAGGGAACCAGACTTTTGGCAGTGAAAAAATTGTAAATGTAGGAATCCAGTTCTTGGCCTGACAGGATTTTTTTTTATCTTCTGGGGGAAAAGAACAATGGAAGGTGTTTGATTGTTCATCAGACATAACAGTCTTTTGAACGGTTGGCCACCCTCTCTCGTATAATTGAAAACGAGATTGTTGTTGTGGTGGCTGCTTGGTCCACACGGTTTTCAGCAGCGAAATTCTTACAGGGAGCTGCATTTAATTTCAAATGGGCTTCAAGGTGCTCCACAGCTGATCCTGGATCAGTGATTTTTCCTGGTTTCTTCTTTTCATCCCCTTCTGTTACGCACTGGTGAGGCCCTGCAGAAGTGAATCATTTTCAGACCCCGCACCCCCCTCTGTGACACACCACAGAGAAATGCAGAGCGAGGTCATTGTGAATCATTGTGTGGTTGGGAGGGGGGGGGGTTGCGGGGCGTTGGTCTGCGGTGGACGGAGGAATCGAAAGCGATCTCTTGTGACAGAAGGGGCACAGCTCATTTTGTCTGTGTGACAGGTGGGGGGGGGGGGGGGTACGGGAGGTTAGCGGTCAGAGGATGACCGGCAAAGAAGATTTCTTCTGGAAATGCCGGTGGTGGTTCTGGATGGGGAGTTGAAGGCTAATGAGAGCTCAGCATATGTGGGAGCTCCTGCAGGACAGCTGGAAAAGCATCCCAGGAGGTCTCCTCATGGAACTGGTGTAGAGGAGACAGTACGGTCAGACAGTCCCTGGGGGAACTGGGGTTAAGGGCCTCGCTCAAGGGCCCAAAGGTGGGATCACGCTGCCCACCCAGGGATTTGAACTGGCTTTTGACCGGTACCATATATTATAGCTAGCTTGTGGAGTGATGTGAGAGAGATTCGGACAGCCATGAATGTGCCACCTTGCTGTAGATGTGAAAATATACATCAGCAAAGAGTTTGCATTTCACCCTTCGTGCATGTTAGCCGCACGTGTTTCTGAGATCATGGTTATGAAGCTGCGTGCCTGGACCGTGTCGAGCTTCTCATAATGTCATACAGTCCAGACCTTATACTGTGGTATATGGCATTTTGGTCGTATTCTGGCAGTGTTTTCAAAAGCAGCATTTTTCCAGTATTTGAAGTCTTGCCCATGATACTCGCCAAATGGTAATTCCTGATTTTATAGTTTGCTCCTCTGTAATCTTGTCGCCAAAATTCCGTGTTATTCCGTATTACTGTAGTACCTCAAAAGCCTAGAGTATAGATATGTTTAATTTCTTCTTACTGGGAGGTGGTAGATGGTTTATGTGATTCCCTGCTGTACCATATTAACCGCAGGCCATCAATATAAAACGTGCCGTTTGAAATTGTGTCTTAAAACCCAAAAACCCTTTTTTTTCCATCCAGTGCAATCATTCATTTAATCTAAACTACATTACCCATGAGCAGTGCTACTCAGCAATGAAAAAATGTGGTAAGCAGGTAAGAACTGTGCATTTATTGTGGTCTTGTTTGAAAAAGGTTTCTGCTTATTGCTTAACGAAAAATGACAAATAATACTATATCTGACACATGTGCTTTTTATTGTATTGATGTTATGATCAACTCTTGTTTACCTTTCACATCGATTAATGCAATTTAAAGGTCCCCGCATGATTAATGAAATTGACAGCTGGCCTCCTATTGGTGGACTAATTTTTAGGTTTGTTTGGATTGGCTCAGGGGTTTCTTCACGCTGCTTCCGTATCGCTTTTATCTTCAAGCAGTGTGGTACTTGTGGATCTGCGTTTGGGGGCTTCAGGGACCTGGCTTTCTGTCCTAAGCTGTTGGGAGGTAAAGCCTACCCAACCCCCAAACAATGAGAGCTATTTTGGGCCAGACCTTGTGATGTGATGTCAGAAGGCATTTGTGTTTTCAGGGGCTTACATTTTACAGTGGGTCCTGGAGCAGGAAAAGGGGCTTGGTGTTTTGACCTTTAGATGGTCCCAGAATGGCCTCTAAAAGGACATTTAAATTAAATGCTTGTTTTTTTGCTTGCTTCTTTACGTGATTGACGTGGGGTTCGGTTTTCATTTAAAGACCTAAGCTGTATTTTTTTAAATAAAGTCCTTCTCAAGAACAGTAGGACCCAGAGCCGTGGGCTTCCCTCAGGATTCCACAGGTGTCCACCTGCGTGCCTGTTTTTTCTTTCCTTTTTTTTAACACAGCATATTCCTCTTCATCCTGCAATTTACTGCCAAAGGGAGGCAAAATGTGTTCAGTGGCTGAATGGCTCCTGGTAATTATAATATTGTTTGGCGAGTGGCCGTAATGCCAAGAAGGGTGTTTTATTAGACTGAAGTGGGCAGCCATGCATTGGAAGGGCCACGGGGTCTGTTGTATTTTGTTGTATTACTGAATTTTGTTTGGTGAAATGAGTCGCTCTTAGGAAAATGTTCCAATCAGTAGGTTATTCAGAGTGCAAAAACCGGCTGGTTTTATCCATAAGTCAACATAATTTGATTAATCCTTGGGCCAGAACAAAAATTGTGTGGACTCCGTGTCCTTTCTGAAGTGTGCTTACCCATTCCTACTCTACAAAATGCACAAATTAAACTTGAAAAAGTGGTGCCTTTTTAAAAATATTGCATTTTATCTCTGAAATTTTCGGTTACTTAGATTGACTTGCATATTGTTCGGGTGCAAAGCTCATTTGCGGTGCCTTGAGTTTGCAGGTACATTTAATCAGAATGTTTTTCAGTCCCACGCCATTCGGCTGATGCTCTACTCTCTCTGCCATTTAGGGAACAACTCTCCCGCATTCAGGAGTCCTGCCTGTTCCAGCCGGATCAGGTACGTCCTATGAAGGGCTCTGTGTAGGAGCTTCTGTACTGGTTTGTGATGGCACTCATACTGGTATCTAGAGCTGGGGTAGGCAGGTACCCGTATCCATCAGGTTTGTTTGTCCTACTTGATTTCCTATCTGCCTGAGATCTTGGGTGGTTCATCAAAGACCAGGTAGGATGGAAAACCCGCTGGATTCCTGTACTCCAGGAGCAGGGTTGGGTATCATAGTAGGCCTGTATGTTCTGTGTTGGTTGTGTGGACTCGGTGTGGTGGGTACTGAGGTTAACTGAAACATGCCATCCACTGGAGCTAACTACTGCTTTGTGTAGAATTCGATTGAAACCTTTTGCCATTTACACAGGTACAGAATTTCTGGTACATGGGAAGTCTTGCACGGTTCCTTCGATCAAGGTTTAAAAACAAGCAAACTCAAAAAAAACACGAGACTCCCAGTCTAACTGCACATTGCTGTCTATACCATCGTCTGTATCACTGTCCAACAGCAATCATTAAAAAAAATGTTTAGTCAATGTGCACATTTTCAAGACAGCAGAAACAGACAATCCCTGGAGTAACAAGTTAAGGACCTCGCTTGGGGGTCCAAAGTGATGTCACTCTGCTGACTCTTGGATGAAGAAAGAGTGGAGATGCTGGGGATTGAACCCAGGACCTCATACATGCGAAGCACGCGCTCTACCACTGAGCTACATCCCCTGTGGGTCCAGTGTCTCTCACTCCTGCCCTGTTTAAATGGTGAAACGCTTATTTATTCCTTTGGTGTGTCTGTCGGCCAAGTGCCAGATCGGTCCTTGAAGTTGAGCAGTTGCCTTCAGACTGATGCAATTTCATTCTGGATTGGGGGGAGGGAACTCTTTTTGGGTTATTCATTTTTTTTTGCAGTGATGTTTATTTCAAAAACTGCCAGAGCCCTGATGCCACATGATTACAAATGGGAGTCTAAGGCTAAAGCTGCTGGAACAGATTAATGGCAGCATGCAGCGACACACACACAATGACACGCAGGCTCGTTATACTCTACAACAGGGGAAGGCAACGCTGATCCTGGAGTGCTGATGTCCAGCAGGTTTTCTATCCTACGTGATGAGTTACTATCTGCCTGAGATCAGGTGTGGTTCATCAGATACCTGACAGGATTCAAAAACCTGCTGAATGCCGGCAATCTAGGATCAGGGTTACCTTCCACACCTACCTCTGTTCTACAAGGTGGATGGTGATTGACAAGTGTATTACGGCTATAGATCCTGATGCTGCAGCATTTCAGGTTCTCCAGGCTGGTGAGATGCCAAGGGGTCCCCCCCCCCTCTCCTCCTCCCCCAGTCTGCCTGGGTCCCCGATCTCTGCACCACTGTATCTCTACACCAGAGGTCTCCAACTCCAGTCCTGGAGAGCTACTATCCAGTAGGTTTTCTATCCTACTTGGCTTCTGATGAGCCACACCTGGCCCTGGTATTTACCTGAGAACTAGTGTGGTTCATCAGAAGCCAGGTAAGATAGAAAACCTACTGGATAGTAGCTCTCCAGGACCGGAGTTGGAGACCCCTGCTCTACACTGAGTTTTTCACCCGATTCCATATTCTAATTTTAGCAGATCACTGCTCCATACCCTAATATTCACCTAGCCCGGGGGCACCTGTTTTGTTCTTTAATGGAGATCCAAAAAATATCTCCTTTTTTCAGGGGATGCGGCACATGGTAAAATAATAAATCTTGGTCTCTAGCCAGTCCAATACATTTTTTCCAAAGAAATGTTTTTTTTTTTTCTGAAAGCAGGATCAGACACAGACAGTCCCTAGAGCTATTTGGGGTTAAGGGCTTTGTTTAAGGGCCCTATAGTAGGATCACTCTACCAACCCAGGGATTTGAACCAACAACCTTCCAACATAAGTCTCATGCAGTGTTTTAGTTTAATGCCATGTATGTGTTATGTATCAGTGATTATATTTCCTGCCTTGTAGTGTAGCCTTCCAGTGGGCAAGACATCAATTGCTGTTGGTGTTTCACTATATTAGCCAGTGACACATTGATAGGACCCTCCCTACAGTATATACCATAAAACATTGCAGGTCTTTTGGGATTTTAAAACTAATGCTTGAATGGAGATGGCAGCCAGAGCTTTGCTGAAGGATTTAGGCCAGACCAGGGTATTGTGATGTCACAAAAACCGATGACAAGCTCCGCCTTCTGTCATCTAGACAAAAGGCCAATGAAGAAGGAGGATAAGGGCAAAGGGGGCGTGGCCTATGACGCAATGGAAGGGCGGGGAGCGGAGAAGTCCCCCGAGGTAATTTTTAATAGTTTGGCAAACTGCTTATTGCAAAGTTATTTGAAGACGCGTCTAATAAACAGTTAAAATATGGTTGAACGAGACTAGATAATATGTAACAATAATGTCTACAGTCGGGGATAACAGCCCTATTTTCCCCAAGGCTGTCAGCTTCTTAAACTTGTTCAGGAATGAATTTGGTGGGTATTAGGACAGACCACGCATTACTTGAATCCTTTATTCGTGGGTCTGTGATGATTTTAGACTTCGCTTGTACGATTGGCTGTTTATGTGCATGTCTGTGCCAATCCTGTAGAACGTTTTGTAACAAATTAGCTTGTGTGAGAAATAGGGCCAGAACAATATATGTCGTAGTTTATGATAATTATTGAATAAAAAATGGAATAGACCTGAGACCTCAGTACCGGATCAATTATTTACCGCCCCCCCTCAAAGTCGGCGACTGAGAGCTATGGTTGGAAAATACGGTCAATAGGACAGACAAATTCGAAATGCCTTTTTATAAGTTAGCATAAATAGTGATCGTATTGGGTGAGTGTTTTAGGGAGCAGCCAATCAGAGCAAAGCCCTTCTCTCCCATCTGCTGTCTTTCAGGTTGACGACCGAAGCAGCTATGAACTGATGGGCAGCTGTGGTCAGCAGAGGCTGTACGCCGACTCGGAAGGTAAGAACTGCCTCATTAGAGGCTCTGAATACGCGAGGCTAACCTCTGGCCTGATGGGCCGTTCTGGTGTGACTCATGTGTCGTGGCGGACGCATGGGGGCTGGAGAGGCGTCTCATGGTCTGGTTTGCTCTGGTTTGGCTAATTGATAGCTGAGCTTTCAGACCATATACAAGTATGGAGGCCACCAGAGAACTAACTTTTATTGGTCATATATAACAAAACAAATATAGATGCATAAGACCAACTTGAATCAGAAGACCCTCCTCCCCCAAAGAATTCTTCTTATACACAATGTCTAGACTTGTTTTAGATTTATTTTCTTCACTATCGGCTAATTGAGAATCATTAACCGCCGTCTGAATTATTTGTTTTAGTTGTCCTTCAGCAATAGGCAGCGCTTTGTGCTGTTAAATAACACCCGAAATCCGTGTTTGAGCTCTGATGGAACACACTGCGAACGAATGCATTGTTGCATCGATCATCGAGCTGGGAGTCGTGCAGAAAATATAATTGATTCGCTGCGGTCGTCACGACGTGTGTTGCATAAATAGGTCTCACCCGCCCCGTCGTGTCAGTGAGCGTGCCTGGGCAGCCGTGAGGAGACAGCTGGAGAGCGCGGGAGCGTGTGGGTTTTCCGGACTCAGAGGTCTGTCCACGATAACGATGCTGTCCTCATCCCGACAGGAGCAGTGTCTTCGACGGGCTCCTCCGGCACGGGGAAGGCTCACAGACAAGCTTCTGGTAAGACAGTAGTATGGTATGAAGGGGGACCCGAATGCTAGTGAGTGACGGCAGACTGCTGGTGTTTGCAGCTGGCACCATGGCAACCAGATGTTGGCTTCAGCCTCACGCCATTTGTTTGATCCAATAGGTGTTATAACCGCATGTGTGTGACTGGCAAAATAGTCCTATGGTTTTGAGACAATCCACTTACATGAAGATATTTAGCTTAGATTCTAAAAGCATCTGGAGCGTTTTGGAGGGATTTGATGCCTTTACATAATTTTGCATTTTCTTGATGCCAAAGCAGTTTTGGTAAGAATTTGGAGTCTCCCATAAGCACCAATTCAGACTTTATGGTCGGGGATGATTTACATTGCTGTCAGTATCAACAGGCTTGTGACCACTGGTGCCTGGTGAAAAGGGGCATCTTAGGGTGTACTCACACTAGGCATGGTTGCCATGAACCGGGCCCGAGTACGATTGTCCCCCCTCCCCACTCCCCCT
>JAABNX020000057.1:8457494-8470537 GCA_015163995.2 Mormyrus lacerda
CATCATTCTCATCTATATTCTCTACCAGAGCTTGCTTATAAGAATTCTATTCTATTCTATTCTATTCTATTCTATTCCATGTCCTCTATCAGAGCTTGGTCTGAAGATACGTCTGCCCATATC
Source organism: Mormyrus lacerda (assembly GCA_015163995.2). NCBI lineage: Eukaryota > Metazoa > Chordata > Actinopteri > Osteoglossiformes > Mormyridae > Mormyrus > Mormyrus lacerda. The sequence goes on from JAABNX020000057.1 coordinate 8,457,618, forward strand.
ATATGCATCCTACACATACGATAAGACCACTATTGCTACAACATCTCAGCATCTCCAGCCCTGAGATTCTTAGTGTCTCAGGAAGTCAGATCCTTCACCACAAGTTTGCCATCACATTAAACATCTGTCAAAATTGCGTTATTCCTGACAAGAACCTCAGTGTTGCCCAACACATTGGGCTAGCTGCCCTGTCCATCTTTATTGTGCATCATGTGATACCTGACAGGTTTGTGACACCCTCCCGGACATGTGTATGCGGCTACTGGTCCAGGCCATGATCATCTCCTGCCCGGAAAGTCGCAATTTCACCCTGGCTGGGCAACATCCAGCATCCTGCTGCTTGAGCTGAGCTCAGCCTTCCCAGAATGTCACACGGTGCTCCACTACTGATCCACTTCCATCGACTGAAAGGTCGGAAATCTAAATCCTCTGTTTTCCTCCCTGCCCGCCGTGTGACAGACTGAGCTTCCCCGTATCTCTCAGGACCCCAAGTTCTCTCTCTCATTCTTCAAGAAAGGGATGAAGACTCATCTCTTTTAACTGCAGCTCTGAAACCCAGCGTATTTTCAAGCCACTGCTTCCCATTCCTGTTTTTCCTACATGGATATACGTATCTTTGACTCTCGGCACTTCCTACACTATGAGGTTATTTGCGTATTCAACCATACAACCAGTGAAATGTCACTTTTTGAATAATTACAATGCTGCCTTAAATGTTAATATGGCTCACTGACAAGTAAATAAATAGAAAAGCAATGTACTACAGTTACTGCACCTACTGCTGCTGGTAAAACTATAATACTTACTTAATACTAATGTCGCCTCTTACCAGATGCAATATGCTTGTCTTAGTCAGCTTTGACTTCAAACCTTTCTAGTTGGTTTAACTTAGCTGACAGTTCTGTTTTATTCGTTGCCTACAAATAGACAGCTGGATTCTGGTGCTCTGGGGCGTAATAATAGTTCCTCTCCAATGATTTGAACCGAAATTCAGATAAAAGTTTTTGGTCATGCCCCATAATCTACAACACCTTGGGCTACCCTGCCGCATGTGAAATTAAGATTCTTTCAGCTGGTTCTTCCTCTCGTCCCCCCGATGAGAAAAATGAACCGTCGGTGCTGCGACATCTGATGCTGTGGTTAATATAAAGCGAAACTCGCTGCCCAGACCAATCAATTTCATTCATGTGTGCTTCCGGTTCTGTGTTGAGAAATAAGCTTTCGGGCGTTTCACATTCAGGTACTGCTGAGGACACAGCCGATGAAGGAAGGCCAGCAAACTTTCCGCTCAGTGTAACCGTCATGCTGTTGGACATCTTGACAAATAGATACATTCAAAACACAGGGGATATTTTCTTGCATAGTGCATTGCTAATAGATGGCAAATTATTCGGCCCTGCCGGACGTCATATTTCAGGGGCATTTACGGAGCAAATAAATTACACATATTGCATCCAGAAATCAAAGTACACTACATGATTTGGAAGGAATTTGTACCACTCTCCTTCAGAACTTCTTTGAGGGAGGAAAAGTACTTTTTACTCTTCTCATATATTCATTATCCAGTGACAAAACAATCCCCGCGCATAAAGATTGGATCCTTATAATAAGCCCTAAAAACAGTGAAAGGGGAAGTGGAATTCAGGATGCGGATTTGCATTTAAAGTAGTTTTTCCAGAGCCTCTTCTCCATGTCATCTCGACTGACGCTGTTGCTTTTATCAAGTGTCTTCAAAGGTGAACTGACTGTGACAAGATTTGTGCATAAAGACAAAGCATATTGCTGTCTGATATTTGTTAGTCGGCTGCCAAATCCCACATTAAAAATGTACAAAGAAATGGGGATTTGCGCGTATTGCAGGTAGATCAGTATTCGGGCGTTAATTTCCAGTTTTCTATGTCATGTCACTCTCCTGAAATTTGCATTTTCGGGGGCCTTTCATCCGAAGCCACAAGCAATTTTGAGGACACAGGGTCGGACTCCCTGGGGCAATTGGTGGGTAAGGGTGGTGAAACCAGTCTGCCAACACTGGGATTTGAACCAACAACATTCAAATCGCAGCCAAAGCATCCTAGACCACAGGCCAATGCAGCCCAGCATCAAACTGAAGGAAGAAAGCCTTAAACTGAACATTCTTCACTTCAAAAAACAATGACTAACATAATATATTGTTCAATAACTGTCAGGGACGCCATGCTAATCATCATGCTAATCATCATTCATTTAATTTTATTTGAATTAAAAGTCAGCTTGATGATTACATTTCGTATATTAATGTGATTATGAAGAAAAATTGCGAATCTGCATAAAAACTTGATTGAAGTGAAATATAGCACAAGTATTATCAGATTATACCATATAATAAACTTGAAATAACACACCGTCACAAAATCAGGAGTAATAATCCAAAAAGTGCATGTGACTAGCAGCCATTTCCAGTACAGCCAGCATTGCTGGCTTGTAGACCCTACAGGAACTGGGTATGTTTTGGTGCAGGAACACAGCAATAATGGAGATAATACTGACGGAAAATAAGTCCACGGTTCTGTGCAGCTACATAAAAGCGAGAAATAAATCAGCAAAGTGTAATCAGCAACAGAAGCATCGCTCTGCAATACAAGGTAGCCTGACAGTGCATTACATCCATCCATCCGTTTTACAAACCGCTTATCCTTCTGGGTCGTGGGGGGTCTGAAACCCAGGGTGGGGGGCCAGCCCATCAGTGTATCACATTACGTGATATTATTTTATTGGTATTATATCTATAGTATATGGTATTATATATATTGCGAAGTGATATTTATGACTTTAGGGGTATATTACTCACCAGTGAAATATGTTGCTTCAGTAGTTGCAGAGCTTCCCTACCGTGAAGTTTAGGTTGTGTCACACTGCAGTGAGAGCAGGTGTTGCAAGATGACCTCAAACAAGATCCTCACAGGCTTCAGTAACCCCCGCGTCTGGGTGGCTAATAGTTTGCTTGGATGCGCTCGACAAATTTTTTCATTAGGGATGCCATCCGCCAACCCCCCCTCCCCGGTCCTGCTTGGTGAATTTCATCACTGGGACTACATGTCTTATGCTTTCACACAACAACGATCATGTGCTTGGCGAATAGGTAATTAAAGTGATGGTTACTTTAGGTTACACGTTACTTTACTGTGCTCCGCATGCCAAAACCAATTGCTCTGTGGTTCTATTGAGTTGTTCTCTGCACTTTATATGGTCTGTAGACCACAGAATTATGGCTTTATTAATGGAATAAGCAGGTCCTCCAAGTGAATATTTGAGATGAACAACCGAAAATACAGCCTTCTGGTGTGAAAACTTGGGTGTCCACCTTGATGTCACGTCCAGCTCCGTCCGATCCTCGAGTGTGCCGCGTCCACCTCGTTACCTCGTGTGATTCCCGGATTGTCAACACCTGTTTCGTGTTGTTTGCCTCTTCCTGTGTATTTAGTCCGCGTCTGAGTTCGTCTGGGTAGATCAGTCATTGTATTGTTTAGTGCTCGTCTCCCTTGTGTTATGGAATAAACCCAGTTTACCCATCAGTCCGGCTCCATTCTCCTGCTTCCCCGCTCGCTTGCCTGCGTGAGCATGACAGAATGACTGATCTCTCAGAAAGCCCAAAGCGGCAGACCGAGCACCATCGGCTCGGTCTACTGCAGGAATTTGGGTACTGGCGCTCCCAGCCAGAATTCGAGGAGGATCCTGTAGCCCTAGAGTTAGCCAATCGGGGTATGGACCTCCTCAGGAAGGAGTGCCCACCTGGACAGGACTATCCTCTCCAGAGGGCAAGGAAAGTCCTATAACACCTGCGGCAAAAAATTGCGGAGCAACGGGACAAGCGTGTTGCTTGAAGCCTGGGCAACGCATCGGAGTCGGCTCCGTCCTCTATCCCCAGCAGCAGGAAAAGGCGGAGAAAGCAGCACCGAACGCAGCATGAGGGAGAGTCCGATCTCTTCCTAGGAGCCTGCTCCATTATGCCAGCTTGGGAGGATGCCGCTGTTACCGGTAAGCCCCGTGTCGAGGAGAAGCCACCTCCTTTGGAGGCTTATTTTTACCGATCGGAGAACTTACAAGGAAAGGGGATCAGCTCGATACGAGACGCTGCTCTGCCCGCGGCTCCGCCCGAGGACGCTGCTCTGCCGCTGATGCGCCCCATGCTGGCCGCATGCCCGAAGTGCCTGCTGAGGCGCCCCCTGTCTTGCCTGTACAGCCCGTCCTGCCTGTCCAGCCCGGCTCTCCTGTCATGCCTGTCCAGCCCGTCCTGCCTGTCCCACTGGCTCCGCCTGCAGCCACGTCCGCGGCTCCGGCCGCACCACTTGCAGCCATGCTGGAGGCCCAGACTCCAGACTCCCCAGCACTAGTCCCAGGCCCTGAGGAGGTCCCGGACAACCAGCACCCAGCTCCTTTTTCCTGTGAGGTGGAGGAGGAGCTGGAGTGGGACCCCCCGGGAACCTCCCTGATGACTCTCACTCCTTAGCCCCAACATGACCGATGCCTCTCAGGACACCGCCTTTCGGTGTCCCGTAAGGGAAGGAGACATAAGCGACGGGTCCGGGTCCTGCCCGCCCTGTCCCCTGACTCGCCCGTTCGGCCTCTGGCTTTGGCTAGGTGGCTGCCTGCGGGGCCTGCGCCGTCGGCTCGGCGGTTGCTTCCGGGCCCTCCCCCGGTTCCTCGGTGCCGGTCCTCGGCCTCGCCTCCGGCTCTGTGTCAGCCGCCTCCGGGCTCCCCTACTCCGGCGGTGCGTTGGACAGCGCCTTTGCCGGCTCCGGCTTACCCTCCGCCTGTCCTGGCTTCCCTCTCCTTCCTGCCTCCGCCGGGGATCCCTCCTGCTCGCTCCGTGTCCCCTCCGGCTCTCCCTCGTCCCGTTCCCTCGGCCCCTGTGGGGTTCCCTGCAGCTCTGGCCTCCCTCTCACTTGCGGCCCCTCCGGCTGTTGCCCGTTACCCGCCTGGGCTCCTTCGGGCTCCCCTTTGTCCTCCGTCCCTGCCTGTCTGGTCTCCCCTGTCTGTTCCTCGTCCCTTTGTTCCTCTTGTCCCTGTTCCTCATCCCTCTGTCTCTCCTGTGTTCACTCCTCCCCCTGTGGTTCCTCTGTTCTCTCTGCCTTTGGTGTCTTCCGTTCAGGTGTGCCTGTCCGCGTTCCCTGTTTTTTGTCTGGTCCTGTCTTTCTTCTTGTCCCTGTTCCTGTTCTGTGTCTCTGTCCTGTTTCCGGTGTCCCATTGATGTTTTGCTTTTGTTTTCCAGGTTTGGTTCCCTCGTCTCGTCTGTCGCCTCCCCTCCAGAATGCCTGGTGTGCGCGCCTTTGGGGAGGGGGGGGGGGGGTTCTGTCACGTCCAGCTCCGTCCGATCCTCGTGTGTGCCACGGCCACCTCGTTACCTCGTGTGATTCCCAGATTGTCAACACCTGTTTTGTGTTCTGTTTGCCTCTTCCTGTGTATTTAGTCCGCGTCTGAGTTCGTCTGAGTAGATCAGTCATTGTATTGTCTAGTGCTCGTCTCCCTTGTGTTATGGAATAAACCCAGTTTCCCCGTCAGTCTGGCTCCATTGTCCTGCTTCCCCGCTCGCTTGCCTGCATGAGCGTGACACTTGGGTGTCCCAGAGTCATTATAGAAATAAATCCTTAATCATCACTGTTCTGGAACTCGTGTTAGGCCACGTCTCTTTCACCAATCAGCACACCCTTTTGGGCCATGCCACGCCCCCTTTACGCTATGCGTGAGACATTTAATATACGTACATGTCGGCACCTGTCAAAGGTGCCCATAACTGCAGAGGAGCAGAATGGAACAGCAATAGTGGAATGGAGAGGACAGGAATTTCAGATGAGTCTGGTGATTTTCCCATTTGGGAGTAGAGAGGAAAACAGCGGATGCCCTACTACTGCTTCAAGAGAGATAAGAAATGAACTGGCTATCCATGGATGACAGAATTCTGAGAATAATTACACAGCGGTCAGCATAGCGATATACTGTAACCGGCAATGTTTTCACTGTTTCAGAAAAACGACTGAGAATCAGGTACATTCATCCAGTAAATATAACATCCATCCATTCATTTTCTGTAACTGCTTATCTGGTGCAGTGCTGTGGGTGGGGGGAGGGGGAGGGGGACTGGAGCCTGCAACCTGAATGGGATGCCAGCCCATCACTGGACACAAAAGGCTGTAATTCACCGAACTGCATAGCTTTGGGTCCTGGGAGGGAATCGGCATATCAGCACACCCACACCCAGGCACTTAGCCGCTTAATCAAATTACGGGTTTGAATCCCCCCCAATGTAATTTACTTGCTCTTGACCAGGCATGTAGCCAGGTAGCAAAATACCCCCCCCCCCTCACAAAAAAAAAGTCAGTCCTGCCCTCAATCAGTATAGCACCTCCCCTCCCTGGTTTGGCAAAATCTACCAAGGGACCTGCCTACTTGGTGAAACCCACTGAGGCCTGTGATCCCGCCCCCCGCCAAAATTTATTCCTGACTACTGACTTGCCTCTAGCAAAACATTATGTATAACTTTAAAATTATCATTTTTAATATTTGGCTTAAATGTAATCTGCCTTATGTATGTAGCTTCTGGGATAGACTGTGTCCTGAAATAGGGTAAGCGGTTACAGGAAATGGATGGATGGTTGGATGGATGGATGGATGGATGGGTGGGTTTCAATACACTGATTGCTGGTAGTGTATCTGCTGGAATCTGTAGTCTTCCCAAATGCTATGCCTTGGCATGCTGTAGCACATTATGATAAGAGAAAATGCTGGCTGCAAGAGGCGGAGGGCAGTGAAATGCTTTTAAATTTCCCCGTGGAACACGTGTAATTGGACGAGAATGTGACATTAAGATGCAGATGGAGCCGTTTCCCAAATTCAGTGATACGTCTCTAATACCCACACAGGGTGCGATGATCCCGTCACAGATTTGAGACAATTACACATTAATACCTGTCTGAAGCGCAGATTGCAGGATGAGGTGAGTCGTTTAATGCTGAAAGGCCAGGCGGGTGCTTTGGTAATCACCTCACTGCCCTGCTGTCCACCTAATGGGAGAGCAGAGCCCATGCCTGAGCTTAATGGAGGCCCATTTTCTCCAGGCAGCCAATCGCAACTAACAGGGGGAGGGGCTTCTGTGCAGAGGGCGTGGCCTTGAGTTCCAGTCCAGGCACTTCTTGCTACACGTCTGATCCCCTTATTTAAATAAGGCAAAAATTATGGACAACTGAGTGATTTTTGTCCATTCTGGGAGTAAGAATGTGGTCATCAGGATAAAAGAGAGGTCAGGTCTTGAGGACATTTGTCCAAAGTACCTGTGCCTTATTACTAGTCTGAAAAGCTCATGAGAGTTTTACTTAAGCAAAAATGTTCTGTGGGCAGAATAAAAAACGATTGGTTCAGAGTGATAACCAATCAGATTGGAGAGGAGGTGGCACAAAGCAACTTGAGGAGGCAGGATCAACCAATCAGATGGTTAATTTTTCTTTCTGCCCTCAGAATGAGCATCCAAAGACACCAGATGCTGCTTTTGTTTTGGCTCAGAACCTGCCGCCAGAGTCACTGCCTGATTCTGTTTACCTGTGATGGCGTCCATGAAGCTAGCTCTTGTTTACACTTCTACCTGCTGTTTTTTGTTAAACTGTGTCCTCTCTTGCACAAAGAAAGCCGCAACTTTTTCCTCCCACTCGGCATCATATGGTTCTGTTTGCTGATCTGCCCAGATTGAGTCGTAAAAACATTAAATTACTTGGAGCCAAAACATATTAATATGCACTTGGCAACAATGGGAGTCACTGTGCTACAATAGACTTTTAATTAGCCCTTTCACTTATGTTATTGTGGGTAATTCTCATACAGGCAGTTCTCTAAAGTCTCATGTCTGTGTTTTATTTCGTTTTTGAAACAATGGGGTGTGGAATAATTTTTTCTTTATTGAATTCTGGACAAGCCAGAATCGCTATGCTATTTGCTTTCAGTCCTTCCCCAGTTAGAGTTCTGGTAATCCAGAGTCCATCACCGGGGACTTGCACTTGCATTATTTACTGGCATTGATTCCCCGGGACCACGTGGGTTCGAAGCCCAGCCCTGGGAGCATGTGCTCACTCTACTGCCACACCCCCTGCAGTGATTCTGTGGAACTGCACGTGGCCACATCACGAGGGAGGTGCGCTGAGTTTCCCAGTGTTGGCCATTGAATCTAATGCTTATCATTTGCTCCAGTGATCTATTTAGGGCTTAGAAGCGCAGGGGCAGTGAAGAGATTGATGCTGAAGTTCCATCTGACATTCCTCTCCTTGGACGCTTTGAACCCATAAATTAAGCAATAAATATCCATTTTTCATAACTGCTGAGTACCAGAACCAATATATAGATGTATATATAGTTACTCATGCACATCTACAAGAGGGAATATTTTCTTATGGTTTATTAAACAAATGATATTTGCTTTTTAAACATTTATAAAATGTGGTTGGTAGTGGCACAGCTAAATGACTCTATTAAGTCCCATTGAAAAGGAAAGCACTTACCTAAGCTAGGATAGCATCTATAATTATTGTATGAATGCCGTCGTTTAAATCGAGGCATTTTCTGTAATGCATGAAATGTGGCGTTTTTTTGAAGAGAGACTAACGTCCCATAAGCAAAGCAAAAATTCAAAGAAACCTGAACGAATAACTCTAAAGTGCAGGAAGACGACGTCGCCACAGTAAAAGTGCTCTTTCAGCTCGGCGTACATCCTGGGGCCATGGAAGATGTCAAGGTTAAGTCACGATGGATGTGTGTGAAATGCGGACGACTACCTGAATATGCATCGGGTGTAAATGAGGTCCACCTGCCTGGAGGCAATTTCCATGAGGGCTTAGCCAAGTTAGAGCGCCCCCCCCCCAAAAACCACACATTTGCATGCCCCCCCTGAGCTTTAAGGGCCCCATTCTGGACACAAAAAGTCAATACACGGGATATTAAATCAACACATTGATTATTTATAGATGCTGAAGCCGCGTGTTCTGCTACTCGCTAGCTCAGCATGATCTTCAGGCTACTCGCCAGCGATCTTTTGCATTCGTTGAAACCTCGGAGGGTGTGGAAGGCCAAAGTGACTTTTAAAATGCAGACTCATAAACATCAAACCCATGCCGCCAGGTCTTTATTGTTTAATAAATGACTCAAATGTAGCTACAGAGGTAACAAAGGTGTACCAATGATCTGAGGTGATCTGATCATCATGCAGGTGGCAGAGAAAATTCTTACTGTAATGTCTTTTGGCAGAGGTGGAAAGTTCACGTCCAGAAAGTACAAATTCAGAACAAGGTTTTGTTTCAACCAACCAGTTGAGCATAAAGACTTACAGTCACAGAGAACTCAACTAGTTTGCTGAAACAAAACCTGGTTTATGGAATATTATTTCTATGTTTTGCATTCTAATGAAGAACCTGCAAACTCCACACACACAGAGCCAAGGTAGAGACTCAAATTAGGGTCCCAGCAGGGTGAGGCAACAGTGCTAACCACTGTGCCACTACACTGCCCTCACTTTGAATGCTTCCATATCTTAATCGTAACGTTCAGTAAATATTTCTAGCGTTAAGATTGGACTAATCATTATTTCAGAGTGTCCTTTGAAAGATCACACATTGTTATAAGATCTTAAAACCTTTTGTTTCCATTTTGTAGACATATGTGTGTATGCCAAAACAACAACAACGGTAATTCAGCCTCACGTCAAGCTGAAGAAAACTCTCATTAGACCTGCCTTAAACTGCAGTTCTTAGCTGTCAATCACTCAGCGATTTTGTGCGATACAGTTTGCTATGCAGCGTGCCATCGGTGAACGCCTCAGATGTGCCGCACGTTGAGTCAGTCTGAGGACAGGGATTGCTCAAAGGGACATCTGAAGGCCTCTGGGGCTTTAAAAGTAAATGTTGAGGAACGCTTAGAAGATAAAGGTGAAGAGTGCTCTTGCGGGATGAAAAAGCACAGTGTCAAGAGCCGAAATTAATTTTTTTAGGCAAATGTTTAATTGCATGGATGGAATCTTACTGAAACACACAACCCTCAAGGGCTAAAGAGGTCCTTATAGGAGATTTTCTGACTTCCCCTGGAGACGCTCTCACGGATATATGGCTTTTCCGTGATATGTGTGTGCCTTTGCTTCGAAATGCAGTCGATTTCCACATTGCTGGGCATCAACACTGTGGTGGTAGAGCTTGATAGAGCTAATTATCCATTTGTAGATCTAATACCACAGATGGGTAAATTAGTTGAGGCAGTCCGGATGAAATAATCAATACTTCAATACTTTAGATTGCGTTGTACCGAATACGTTTTAATTTCAACACTCACGTCAGCAGGAATGAGAAAATCTACCCACTAATTTTGAGTTAATGTTACAAAATATGTAATTTATATCAGTCAATCTCTCAGACAGATTTAACCGGTTATTGAGAATTTTTACTCTGGAGTGACACGCTCAATAAATCATTTCCTCTGAAAAGCTCAGGAGACAAACGCAATGAGTCAAATTGCTATTAATGATTCATAGACAGTATTTAAAAAAAATTAAAGTATAGAAGGACCTCAACTGAGCACATTTTTAATCTGATAGAGCAGCCTTTCAGGTGAGACTGCAAGCTTTGCTCCTTGTAACGTTTTCTCTCTTGTTTTGATGAAAGCTCTCTATTTTCTACATTATACTCAGCCCATTTAAGGCTGACAGAGTTGTCAATTTATTATGGGTCTGTCTAGTTTGTAGGCCTGTCTGTCTTATTCAATTTTACTTTCCCTATTTTCTGGATGTGTGATGGGGTGTGCAGCACGATATATAACGCGTCAAAGACATCTCGCCCACTGCGGAAAAGGAGCAGGGTCCTTCCTTCCCCGGGTAAATCTAAAATAAGATCTTAAAAAAACCAAAAAAACAATGGCAAAAGAAATGCAAAAACTTCCGGAACTTATTAAAAAATAAACCGATAAAAGTGAGTGGTGCGGAAATACGGATGCATTTGCAAATGTCAAGCCTGAACGTAATTATAAGGTGTCATATGGAAATTGTTAGGCACCACAACACGTTGGTCCTGCGCTAGACACACATGAGCACAAAGTCATCAATAATGCCCACGCTCATCCTCACTGATCTCCAAACGAGTAATTAGTGACTCACGTACTCACACATGTACCTGAACTGGGTGCAGGTGGCACTTAATGTTTTTGCTCATTAATATGCACAAAGAACTCTATTTTGTAGATGTGCATGCAAATCCAGAGTAGGCAAAATTCTAAATGCATAGTCAAACGGGAGAGTAGGGAGACTTTGTTTCTCAGAGGGTTTGAAGAGCTCAAAAACTTGAAGGATGACTGTAAGGAACGGCCCTCATTAGGGGGTATGGACCAAGCGGGTGTTACATTACCAGAATCTACAGTATCTTGAAGAGTGTCGTGACACGGTTCACAGGGTTGACCTTACTGCATAATGAGCTCATATTACGAGCATAATTTTTAATGAGCACCACATTTCACAGCCAAATAGCTTAGATCATATGGCTGCTCATGTCTCTGCTGATTAAATCCTGATTAGAAAACACCCGTTACAAATCCTGCTGTAGCTCTCATGCTGGAGATATTGCTTTGCAGAACCTATACACAATGCAGAAGCTTTACATGGGGGATGGCGAGCGGCTCAGTGGGTTTGGACGCTGTGGAAGTAACCAGGAGGTCATTTGTTCAAACCCTGAAGTTCCTAAGGCAATTTCCCTCTTAGGCCCTTGAGCACAGCCCGTAACCTCAATCGCTACTGAGAAGCGGTTCCCAACTCCAGTCCTGGAGACCTACTGCCCAGTAGGTTTTCTATCCTACTTGGCTTCTGATAAGCCACACCTCTTCTCAGCTGAATACTTGGAAAAGACGTGACTCGTCAGAAGCCAGGCATGATAGAAAACCTACTAGATAATAGGTCTTCAGGACCGGAGCTGGAGACCCCTGTTCCAGGGTTTGTCCAACCTTGCTTTCTCAATCCCACTTTGGATAAAGCATCTGATGAATAAACAAACTACCATTTTAAAGCGCAGGTAGACATCAAAGTAGGACTATGTACTTTTTCCAAAGTCAGTCTAATTTGTTAGTCATCATGGTTGACATTTAGTCTATAAGTTACGTTTTAGGCTAGGAAAGGAGGACCTGCTTTTCTTCACGGCCCTGGATGTGTCCTGGGGGCATTCCGGCTGCGAATAATGCCCACACTGCGAGATGCACCAGGCGACGCCGATCTGCTGACGAGGGTCTGCTGAACCTCTCACAGTAGGAAATGATTATCCCACTCTGCGTCTCTGCCATCTCGTGCACCGAAACATCATTCTTACGAATTTATGGCCCCTTAAAAGCCCGGTAACATCGTTACGAGTATTTTTTGTAGCGGAAATTAGGTTTTCTCATTTTTAGTGTTCATATTTCAGTGTAATGTTTTCAAATTACTGAATTTCTGTTGGTAAGAGACCACATTGGCCGGAAAAATAAATTGATTAATGTCACATTTTGAGAATGTATGATAAACAAATGATTTGTAGTTTCATATTCTATAATTTCATATGCAACTATGGATGCCTGGATATGTATACAAGGTGTTGATCAATGGCTCCTTCTTCATCATAGCTCTGCCCAATCTTGGTCTTTGTCATTTGGTCTCAGTCATTTCTATATGTCTAAATATTTATATAAATTATAATTCATTATTTTGTCCATCCATCCGTCCGTCCGTCCGTCCATCCATCCATCCATCCATCCATCCATTATTTTATTCGTTCATCCACTCATTCTTTATACCTACTTGTACTATGCAGGGTTGCAGGGGTCTGGAGCTGTGGTTGCAACGAGGGGAATAACTGAGGCTGGGGCACTGACCATCACAGGGTACACTCACACGCCATTCACTCACA
>JAABNX020000057.1:8484217-8511000 GCA_015163995.2 Mormyrus lacerda
CCACCCCCCCCCCCCCCCACCCTTGCTCCCCAGCCCGAAGCAGACCTTAATGTGACACATTAGCACCGTTGAGAGTGACCGTGGCGTTCCGGAGACCTCCCACTGAGCACCGCGGGTCTGTTCTCAGCCGGTGCCACAAATGAGAGCCCCTGCTGTGTTACACCGACACAGCTCAGCGATCCACTTGTATATGTATGTATGCTGTACCAGTCAAAAGCGCAGGGTGTTTCTAAGATGCAGGGAGGTAAGCACACGGGTTCTGCAGGGAGGTAAGCACATGGGTTCTGCAGGGAGGTAAGCACACGGGTTCTGCAGGGAGGTAAGCACACGGGTTCTGCAGAGAGGTAAACACACGGGTTCTGCAGGGAGGTAAGCACATGGGTTCTGCAGAGAGGTAAACACACGGGTTCTGCAGGGAGGTAAGCACACGGGTTCTGCAGAGAGGTAAACACACGGGTTCTGCAGGGAGGTAAGCACACGGGTTCTGCAGGGAGGTAAGCACACGGGTTCTGCCTGCGTGATCCCCACTGTCAGGCACAGAGAAGGCTGTGTCATAGTCTGGTGTTGATTCACCAGTGACAGGCGCGGAGATCGTTTTCCAAATCCATGGCAATCTTGACCGTATACTTCAAAGGCAAGCCACAACGGCAGCATCATTCCTGATCGGCCAGTTCGTCAATCATCAGTGAGATAACGAGCCACTCCTCGGTCCTCCTGGTGATCAGGTGGCAGGTGGATGTTTACTGAGGCGTCAGCAGTGTGGATGTTACCGCAGAAAGACCGACTCATGGAAAGGAGATATATGTAGCCAAAGCCGTTATTCACTGAAAGATAGTATTTCTGTATCTTCTATCTTACTCTGTATTTGAAAATCTGAATGTAGGAAAATTACAACACCGTGTTATGATCTGTGGATCCCGGGGCCTGTATGTTTGTGTTCAACTGTTGTTTATACAAGGGCATAACTTTCATTTGAACACCCATTTAGAGGGAGACATGATTATTGGGGGGGTTGGATTAGCCGGTTTTGATTAATTGAGGGGGGTTACAATCCCATCCCACCCGTAATTTATGCCCACGTGTTTATATGAGGACAGAGAAGAATGTAAGGAATGAAGAGGTTGTGTGAACGGTAAGATGTAAAGTCGCTTCGGTTGCTTAGTTGATATCGATGCATTTGTATTGGAGAACCAAAGACAATTAAGCAGATTCAAGGCTGATGTCTGCCCAAACCCAACATAAAACCTCAGTAGAACAGGTACGCGAGACGCCAGCGATGTCTTTCTGCAGGAGAGGGCCACAGGCATCAGTGGATTTTATGAGTAGGTTAGAAGCTTAAACAGAACAATGGCGCCTGTGGATGACAGAAACGTCGATCAGAAGGACACCCTGAGGCTGAACCAGCATCGTGCAGAGCGTTCTTGTGCTGTGTAAGATTGTCAGACCCTAGCTGTGGTGTCTATTTTCTGGTGGTTCTCAGCAATGTGAGGGTCAGACTGTAATCTATTAGATGTCCCACTGTAGAGATCCAGGGTGCTGAATTAGAGGCGGGGGTTTGAGGTCACATGACTCAGACCTCGGAGGAGTCAGGCAGGAAGTTTGCTTGCTGTCTTTCTTAATAACGCTCCAGATTTGGAGTCTGACCCTTTGAAAACGCCAGACTGGTTCTAAAAAGTTTTTAAAGCTATGCCACTAATAACTGTTAATACTTCTTCTGTGGTCCTTACTTCAGTATTCTGGTGATGGATTGTGGCCTCTGCTTCTCTACAGGACCGACTGTCCCATTTACAAGTCTTCAGGGAAACATCACAGCTTCTGAACCTAAAACCTTCCAAGAGCCATAACAACTCACCTGGACTGACTGTGACAAAATGATAAAAACTCCATAGAGGAGCAAGTGGCTTGGTCGTCGTTCAGATTGCTGCTCCAATAAGATTACCGGAAACTTCTGAATTAAAACAAGCAAAAAAACAAACACATATAAATATATGCAATAGGCAAAATTTACACTTGACTTTGTGGGTCAATGTGCTATCAGTCTCCACATATCCTGCTATTGATAGCCATGAAGGAAATTTCATTAACGTCATTGTGTCAACCTCGTCTTCCCTGATCGCTTGAGACCTGTCCCTGCTTTCCCTGGGCCCGGCTCGGCAGATTGTGACACATATGAAGCCCATAGGATCGAGCATAAGAACAGCAGCATCCACATGTCACCTGCACAAAAACACACCTTACACGGAAACATTTTTACCAGTAAGGAAGGAGAGGACTCCTCCACCGACGTGAGGATCTCTCCACGGGGCAGATGTTCTCATTCATTTGTAATGCGTTTAAAAAGATAAAAATACCATGATAAAATTCAGCCGTAAACATGGTAAACCACCTGAGGCTAGCTGTTTGATTATCCTAGAATTGTGGAACTAGGGATATCACGGTCACAGGTAGCAGAATCAAAAAAAAACATAAGGCTTGCTGCTTTTTGTGTTTGTTTTTTGATAATTTATCAGCTCTACAAAAATATTTCGGTAAAATATGTGTCACATTCCCATTCCCATAGGTGTTGAGACCAATGTAAGCCTGAGAATGTAACAAAATAACCATAATTCAATCTTTGGGTAACCCCTAGCGACAATAAAAGTACACAGTACAACTATGGAACTAGCAAATCCATCCATCCATCCATCCATCCATCCATCCATCAACTGCTTATCCTGGTCAAGGTGATGAGAGTAACAAGGTGGATTTGAATGAAATGTACAAAAATACAAAAACCAGTTTAAATTAAATGCAATTACAATGCTTTAATTGTTTCATACCCCGATCTTATATAATGACACTGAATACAAACGACAGCTCTCCTGAAACACATTAGTTGTGTTTAGAATAAGTAGCCTTTATCTAAACTGAATGAAGTCTGGCAATGCTATTTATAGAGCTTTAATATACTAAGGACAGTAAGCTGCTTGTCCAGAAACACTAATACAACGATATGAAACACAAACAGATACACTGTAAGTGGACAGTCTCAGGACTCCCTGGTGTCTCGCTTTAACAGTAATTCCTGAAAAGCCGATTTTCAGATAATTCATAATTTCTAAGCAGATACAGACAAAGCGGTCTTCTATCATCGGCTGAACGATGGCGCCCAGCTAAAAGCCAATGGCAGTCTGTTCTAGTTTGGCACAAAAACGCAATTTTAGAGAAAAACACTGAGATGCAAGCCATTCGTACTCCGCTCCATCACGACACCCTAGTGGGGACGTGGTGTGTGAATGCTAATCAGTGATCTACTTGGGGTCATTCGGAGGTCATCTCACGGGTCAGGGCTTGAGACAGTGTGTGTGCGTGTATCGGGTTGTCAGAGACAGCGTGTGTGTGCGCGTATCAGGTTGTCATCCGTAATACCCGATGTAACCACAGGCCGTTAGTATCTCTGCAGTTTGTGGCCAACACAAATAAATCACAACTAATGGGAAAACAAAAATGTTGTATATATACAATCAATAATGATTATGAATCAGTTATTTATCACCGGTTAGACATTTATTCATTGTTACAAGTTATCCATATGCATATGATTCCATACAGGCCATGTCAATCTTAAAGGCGACATAGGCAGCTGGCTAGGGCGCTAGATTTTGAGGGGGCACTGACTTGACATTCAATTGCACTTTATCGGGAACGGGGGGCGCCGATAGTGATGCTTGCCTAGGGCGCTTCCGTATTTCACCGTTTAAAACTGAGCTGCGTTAATTGTGCGTATTTCTTTCGGAGCTGAAGACGGATCACGCAATAACGGGTCCGTGTCTTCCGTGCGTGGCCTCGGGGCCCGATCCAGCCTGTTCAGACATTAATGCAAGAAATGATGAGCACATTAGGGCAAGCGACTTTATGTTTGTTTCTTCAGTTAATACCCGAATATTTGGCCACGGGACTTGTTTGCTATTCAGATGGCGTAGTGGTGATTAATGGTAGAAGCTCAGTCGTGAGCTCATGATCAATAAAAAAAGAAACTGGGTAACTTAATGTCCAAATGAGCCTGTCAGACTCGGGCAGTCATTTTACCAAATTACGCAGCTAACGGTAACCGGTGCCACCCGCTGTGGCCCGCATGATATTCAAGAAATTTCATGACGACATAATTATTTGAACGGCCTACTATAATGGTTACTACCCACGAAAAAGTATGAACATAGACACAGCATTTAATATATTTTTTTAAATGTTCCTCGTATTTTATTCAGTTGTTGCCTCGTCTCCATCAAATGAATATAATTACTAATAATAAAGACCATTGAAGCCGAATAAATTCTATATCTTATATATTCCTATCTTCAGAAAACTCCTTTGTCCCCTAAAAATTAAATAATATTATGCGTATGCCCATGTTGATGAGTAATACTACTGAGGTGCGTATCCATGGGATTGCGCAAAGGTTTCCCAAAAGCGCAGTTGCGTCCATAGCCTGTACCTTGCAGGACAAGGCATAATGGATGTTAAACCGTTATTTAATCCTAAGAAACATATGGAACATTTGTGCGTGTTATCATAATGATAAACACACAATTCAAAACCGAAAAAATTACTCTGCATTGTAGCAAGATTCTTACGTTATTGTTTTAAGATTATAATAACCCCCATACTATATTGGCAATTGTTTTTTTATATTATTACTCAGTTAACGTGAGTGCTTATGTACGGCTTTTAGTCATACATAGGTGTTATCCATAGTGAAAAGGTATATACGTACCTTCAGTTCAGTTTTCTTATATTACACAAACAGCCGTGTAATAATAGTGCCCAAGTGTTCAATCGTAGCGCTACAATAGTGACATCCAGCGTGTATTATCACCAGGAGAGGCGACGGTCACAATGCATGGCTGAGTCCGCTAAATATATTTTACCATTAAACAATTTCCTATCGATAAATATCTCGTAGCGAAGCAGAACTGGAAATTACGCCACTGATATTTATTTATTCATATGGTTTTTTTTTTATTGCTGTGGATAATATTTTAATTATCCACTCATTTCCCATGCACCTATTTTTAAAACTATTATTTTTAAAATTTTACGCATTTTAGGGCAATCGCCCGATGAATTGGAGCTATTATATGAACAAGATCGGCCAAATCGGACCATATTAGCAGCGCTTTTCTCCTCTCTGTCAGGGGCGGGGCACAATCCAGTTAGTTTAATGTGAACAACACGTGGATATTGCGAGTCTGGCAGGAGGATCTTTTGATGTGCATCGGGCAAGCGACGCTGGGAAGCAATACCGATCTACTGGAAATCAGGGCACACCGAGGGCTCCTGGATTTAAGCAAGGCATGCAATCTGTTCAAGGAAAAGTTCTTTTTTGCAAATCCCATTGTCTGCCATTTGATTTCTGTACAGCCAGTTCCAGTTCAGAGACGCATGAACTCAACGGAAACAATGGACAGGTAAAGAAGAAGAATGCTTTAAGGTTTGCACAATTATGAGCCTAAGAGATGTGAAATTGTAAGGGATCGCGCTTGATATCTGCGAAATTAAAGCAGTCTCGGGATTTTGTGGAGGGATTATCAAGCAGGATGGATTTCTTAAATTTCTCAAGCGCAGTTAACGTATCGCATGCATCCTTTCACAATTCTTCGTTTTCAGAGGAAAGTAAATATTCTTTGGCTTCCATTGCTGGGCTCGCCGTACTGGTTAGTTTTCTAATAATTTTCACGATTGTAGGCAACGTGTTGGTCGTAATTGCAGTGTTAACAAGCAGAGCACTGAAGCCACCCCAGAACCTCTTTTTGGTTTCTTTAGCGAGTGCAGACATCCTAGTGGCCACCTTGGTCATGCCCTTTTCCCTTGCGAATGAACTTATGGGATATTGGTTTTTCGGTAAAGTTTGGTGCGACATTTATTTGGCTTTAGATGTGTTGTTCTGCACGTCATCCATTGTACATTTGTGCGCGATCAGTCTGGACCGATACTGGTCCGTAACACAAGCCGTTGAATATAACCTGAAACGGACACCTAAGAGAGTGAAGTGTATGATAGTGGTTGTATGGCTGATTTCTGCTGTAATATCATTTCCACCGCTGATCTCAATGGACAGAAACACGGACAACATACTCCGCCCCCAGTGTGAGTTAAACGATGAAACCTGGTACATTCTCTCATCCAGCATAGGATCATTTTTTGCACCCTGTATCATAATGATACTCGTTTACGTGAGAATATACCAAGTAGCCAAAACCAGGACCCGAAACAAATCAGAGAAAAAGCAAGGGGCAGACGGAACTGCTCATGCTGAGAATGGACTGAACAAAGTGAACGGGCACAAGGAGAACGGACACTGCCGACCGATGCCCGGCGAGCACAAGCCGGCAGAAGAGGACGAGATAGACCTGGAGGAGAGTAGCTCCTCTGATGAGAAGAACAAGCATCCTGTGGATAGGAACTCCAGAAAGGACAGGGCTAGCCGAAAATGTAGCTCCAACTCAAAGCACTCGAGTCGTGTGTCCAGGACCAGCAAACAATCCATGGATCTCTTCTCTTCCAAGCGGAGAAGGAGGAATACAATGTCGAGGAAGAAGATCTCCCAGGCAAGGGAGAAGAGGTTCACGTTTGTGTTAGCTGTGGTCATGGGGGTGTTTGTGGTGTGCTGGTTTCCATTCTTCTTCAGCTATAGTCTCTACGGGGTTTGCAGGAAGCCCTGTGAAATCCCAGAAACATTGTTTAAGTTTTTCTTCTGGATTGGCTACTGCAACAGTTCCCTGAACCCTGTCATTTACACGATCTTCAACCAAGACTTCCGGAGGGCATTCCAGAAGATCCTCTGCAAGACCTGGAAAAAATCTTAAGTGGTCTTACCTGACCCTCACCCTCGTCCTCCGGTGTGTTAAGTCAGAAACGCTGTGACGTTAGACGAATCGTGAGGTTCAGCTGCTGTTTTGGCCTTGACAATCAAAACAAGACAATTACACGTTTAGGATATCCATCCCAAAGGACAATTCAAACTGTTTACTGTCACATTTGCAGTATTGTACTGTCATCGAATCACATGATTGCTGGGAGAATTTGCATCTCACGCTGTCCTCTGATCAGAGGAATCCCAACACTGTACATTATCAGTCTGCACACACGGCTTTTTCTCATCGCACTTTGTAGGATCTGCTGTGACAGAGTCATCTTCGGCCTGTAAGATAGGACGACTAGCTCACAACAGTCATCGTCCTGGTGTCAGGCGGTGGGACCTGCCAGACCGACCACCAAACAGACAGGAGGGGGGGGGGAGCGGCCCCGGCTCTCGAGAGCTCCAAATTAAATCTGCGTGTTATCTCGCTGTGCCTGTGAAAAACTTAACATTCCCCAGGGTTTTCAGATCATGGGAGGGACCGGGGAGAGGACTGCCTTTCAAGCTGTTTGGCCGTCATCCAGCGCTTAGCAGTGTGACGTCACTCAGCCATGCCTATAAAAACTGGGTGCCATTAAATCAATCGTATTGTTCCTTTTAAAAATGAATCAGGCTATTTGGTTTTCATCAATACCATTGAAAAGTCTCATTTACTGCAATTATGATAAATTATTACCAGTATTTTCCTGTTTTGTATGTTGATTGGTTGCTTTTTTTGATCTTATGTAATATTTCAAACCTACTGTGAAATGGCAGCCCTTCAAAGAATACTTGAGTTTGAATGAAATGCCTTGTAAAGAGAGATAATATTTATAGGAGATTTATTCTAATTTGTTTATAGCTTGAAACGCTGATTTATAAACTGGAGAATAATCCTATTTACATTTTAAGGGTCATTTATGACTTAATACTGAAACTGAAAACTCAATCATTATTTTGAAAGAAAAAAAGGTCGCCAGACCTCAGTCTTGACCTCGATGCTCATAACTCTTGTGGTCTTGTAACTTTGAACCTTGTAATCACTTTTTTTGCTAATTGTGTAATGCATGTCATTCAACATATTCTGGAATGCATGTCACATGATGCCAGGTGTCACAAGGAAAATCGGACCTCACATGTATAGGATGTCATTAATTTTGGTTGGGACTCTTCCAGAGCGAATCATCCTTTGCAGTTTAGGCCGCGACAAGCATGGAATTGCAAGGCTTCCACACTATGCCACACCTCGACGTTATATCCTGAATTTGTTCCTTATTGTAAGAAGTGTCTCTCGCCCCGAATGATTTATCCAGTCAGCTCTACCGACACATCAGCGTGATGTTTAGTAATTCTGTAATATACCACAGCAATGTTTCTGTTATGTGCAAGATTGTTTATGTCCTCAGTGTACGAACAAATAAATACGTTTGTCCTCTTTGAGCACATCAGAAATGTCAGCATTGATGCATTTGTTTTTATTAATTGCACGTCGCTGCATTGCAGCCCTGGTGTGCGGTAAATGATCCACCACTGAGCAGCATGTCACAAGCGATTGGAGAAGCGTGTTTGCAGCATATTGGAAAAGGATAAACCATTGGCTTTGGCTCTAGATTGTAGAGAGACAATGCTTGTCAGCTTGTTTTGAATGCCCTCTGCAAGTTGTGTACACATCCCTTCCACCTTGTGTACACATCCCTTCCACCTGAATATATTTGCAATCAAAATCAATCCATTTGTATAATAACAACAGAGGAGATGTATGGACGTATGGTGATGGCAACATTGTGTCTCTTGCCTATATTATTTTCTATGTCTCAGTTGAGCATATATACTGTATGAAAAGTTCATTAAGGTTAATCTTTAAAGCCACGAGTGTAGTAGTGGGATTAAAGTACGAGCCCTGGGATTTGTATTTGTTACACAGGGATTGAGATGTACACATATTTACTGTGCCCTTGAATACTGGCAGTATATTTTCTGTAATAAAAACAATTTGTCAAGTACTAGAATCGATGCAATGATGTGGCACTTAAAACTGAAGGCAGAGGAATGATTCAGTCTGATAGAGACACAGGCAAGCGAGCCGCTCTGAACTTCCATTGAACTTTAAAGAACTTTCCCTGCTCAGACAGGAAACAGTAGGGAGAATCTGAAAATGTAAAATCGGTAATGTCATCCAGAGTGTACGATTTTGATTTTTTTTCAAGATATGTACCATATATTTTCTTTCTAAGCACTGGTTTTCATTAATTAAACACTAGAGGGTATGTTTAAATAAAGGTTTTTTCTAATCCCCAAATATTAGACCTGATGGAAGAGCCTACTGTAAAAAAAGTGTAACTTGCATAATTTTTCCCCCGCAGATTTCCGATAATATCCGAGCGTGTGCTGTGTGTTCTGTGGGGGGGGAGGCTCTGCTCTGTGATCGCTGCCGCATGTCACCCGGAGAACAGCCTCTCGCGGACCCTCTGGTACCTAAACCCCGCTCTTCAGGGGGGGATTAAAACCAGAGACGAGAGGAATCTAAAGGAGATTATGGGAAATGACCCAGGTAAGTCGTGTCTTTCCATTTTCGGTGATGTAGGTCCGGATTGACTGCAGAGATTCCCTATTTCAGCTTTATCCCCACCCATTTTTTTGAATGATTTGGAAAATACAAGCATGCGCAAACAAACACATGGATATTGTCTCACACTATATTCATCGACACACCCATTACGTACATATATACACACGCAAATTCATTCACATATAACTAAGACAAGGCTTGGATAAGCCTACTGTTTCTGAGATAAATGGCATCTCCCATGCTGCTCATCACAAGAGTACAAAAAGGAAACGAACAAAATAATAAATCACTGAAGTGTTCCGATAGACACTGGCAGAACGATCCAATCAGGATCCTCGGTTTAATATGACACTCTTAAAGGGACGGATCTCCCGAAACCTTTTACGTTTTTCTAAACACTGAACTGCTCTGCCTTTCCTCCAAATATCTGTATTTAAGAAACTCCCTTAATTACTCCCGGAAGAGCACTAATTATTTTCCCACTGGCAAATAATTAGTCATTCAGATAATGTACCTGCATACAAAATTACACGGCAAAAACGGGGAAACTTCCCATACGGTTGTGGACACGTTGCAATTAAACTTAGGCAAAGATGTTTAAATTATTATTAATTGCAGGAATCTCACAATTAATCAGTTAACTAGACATTCATTTAAACCCAAACCTTTAACAAACCATTTAGTAGAAGATTCTTTTTGTTACCAAAGACACTAAATGTTGTGTCGTTGACTTTTAAAGTCAGGGAGGGTCTATGCTTGATATCTATCTCATAATGTGTTGTCCATTAACCCTTGTGGTCTAAAAAGAGCATGTGACAGGTTTACCCCCAAATGCTCACAGGAAAATAGACTAGTATCCAAAATTGTGGAAACACCTGACATTTTTGACATTACGCAAAATAAAAATTACTACGCGAACATCGGCAATAATATAATGTTTATAAACAGCCGAAGAATGTTACAAATATAACATTGGATGATTAAATAAGTAACTGGGGCAACAGTTGAATGAAGCTCTGCGATCTCTAAAAATTGGAAGTGTTTTACACTAGTGTATAAACCGTAGTGATCGCTAAAGTCAGAAAGCACTATCTTCCTCAGCCACATACCTACCTTCTCTGGCTAAATGCCGGTGTCGGTAGAGGTCGAACAGTGGTGATCCCTGTACTTCACCTCTCAGTGTAGTTGAATTGCTTTGTGTTTCCTGTGTCTGACTACCTTCGAGTGCTTTTTTAACTGGGGGGCATAGTTCAGTTGCTCCTGATTATTCCTGCAAGTAATATTTAGTAGAAACCGCTTCGACGCTAAACAGACGGAGCAGCATATTCATCTGGGCATTTCACCTTAGCTGCCAAAAAAGAGGATGGTTAAACATAGCATTTGAACGGCACATTCTATTACGGGCTGCGAAAGATAAGCCGCCTTTGAAGAATATAAACATCCTGGTGGAAAACTGGACATCAACCGTGAGTCACTGCCCAACCGCCTGGTATCTGGGAAATTATCCCCATGTACAGGCGTCTGTGGACATCAACAACAGCAACAAGTCAATAGTAAGCAAACAAAATGGTCAGGTGACCAAATATTCAGGCTGTGATTGGTCTGGTAGTGCCTAGAAGTTTAGGTGGTCCATTGAGATATTCAGATTTTTTATTGTGTATCACTGTTACAACCTTTCCTGCAGAATAACCATATCAACTTACTTCGAGTCGACTGTCTCACTCCTCCGAAGGTCCCTAAGGGTCTCGCCTCAGGGAAAGAGCACTCGGCTCTGATTCAAGGATGTCAGTTCATGTCTGGCGTGGGAGGGGAGGGATTTGAGGACCTTGTGAATGTTCTGCCCTCATCTCCCTCGCAGATGTGTCCACCCTGGAGAAACAAACAGCGTCACACACCGGTCTTTATTGTCCTCTGCCATCACTGGGGAGCAATTCCAGCTGCTAGCACCGCAAGATTCTCTCTGCTAACATGCTAGAAACAAGCCCCCCCCCTCCCTTAAACCAAGAAATGATTATGTCTGATTTACCAAGATATGATCACGTAATTCAATTAAGTTTGGGGGCTTTATATACCATGTGATCCTAACCTGAATAAGCAGTTTGATGATGAATGGGTTCATTTGTTTGTGGGACGGACGGGTACAGCGAAAGCGCACGTCAGCGCCTTCATTAGAACACGCCGTAATCTACTCGTCGTGGTAGTGCAGGGTCCTGTGCATGTCATATTCATTCGCTGCCAAGGAGAACCCTCCCCCCCCATCGCCGTCCAAAGAAAGCAGCGCTTTGCTAAAAAGCACAGTATCTCCAGGAATGGAGAGTCGCTACCAAATCTACAAGTGGAATTGTTAAGTCATATACCCTCACAATCAAATTAATCATTCTGTATTAATTAGAGACTCCATCTCACCCACTAGGCCACTTGTTTTACACCATAAGCACATCAGCCTACTATTATTTAAAAATCCAGTGATGTTTTACAGCGGCGTCGATGACCGGCCCCCTAAGCCACATGCATATTTATTATGGTGCGCGGAGCGATTAGGAATATTAACTACCTGCTATGTGGCTCTAATCACAAGTTTTACAGTTCCCATTAGGAACCGAGGTCTTCCTCGTTTGAGCAATTAATCATCTTCATGCGGCACGTTAAATCATTTATCTGGAAAATCATCATGTTCTTATTTGGAAATGAAAGTCACTTGCCCATAATGGCTCTTTGAAAGAACCGCGCTCATCCCGGCTGTCTCTTCTTAAAAAGGTCTCTGAGATTATAGGGAGGAAATTGCAATCGGTGCAATCGGCCGACTCCTTCCCTCCGCAGCCCCGCTCTGCTGCTGGAAAAGTGTGATTTCTACGAAGGGCACTGGCGACTCGGTGCAGGAAGCCTACAGCTAAAAAACAAATCGGCCTCGCATGGACAGTCTCCCACGGAAAGACAGGGCAGCGGAAGGAGTGTGACCACAGCTCACTGTCACTGATTGTAGACCTACAGGTCAGCCCTGCTTTGTGACACAAACGGCTACTCGCATGTCGCCTAACCCGTAAGGTTGGATTAGGGCACGGTGCAGGGCAAATGGTGAGGGCCGCTGCTTGGGGCCAACGTTCACCGGTTTGATTTTCACCTGTGGATTCGACCAAGCTAACAGCACTGCCTCCTGTTCCGACTGCTGTGCCGGACTGGCCTTTTCATAAATCTGCTGTTTTCACAGTGCCCCAATAGGTATGTGGACTGGCACAAGTTTTCATGGGGAAACCCTTTCCCAGATCAGCAAAATATGTGGGGGAATTTCCCCGCCCTGCAAAATTCATTACAGGGGCTGTGGGGCTGTAAGGATCCCCAAAGTCCAGCAGGGATTGTAAATCCCAGTCCAGCCCTGGTTGATGGCAAAGGTAGTCGAAATGAAACAACAGGAGAGGAGGATATTGTGGCGACCAGACCATTGCATTGCTTTTGACTCATTTAGGGTGTGTATATTTCAGACGGTGCCTTACATCGAGGCAGATAACTAAACGCTAATGTGTATAAACACCCACTTTTGCTGAAATAAACACTTTTATGTCCATTCGCGCCTCCAGCGTCCCTCCTGAATACGGAAGGTTACGGCCCACGCTTGGTGACGGGCGATTAAAAAAAGATTTTTTTGAATGATTGCCATGACCCAGTGGTCCCAGTCTTTCACAGAGTTTCAAAGTTTATATAATCAAGCTGTACTTCCCATCAGTACTAAGCAGTAAAGCAGGAATAGAATACTGTAGTAAAACACATCGTATTTTGTTTAATTTCACAATTCCATATTTAATTTGAAGGCTTCCTCGCCACATTGATGCTGCTCCGTAGCTCTATGCGTTTCCCTGAGTTTTATCGAAATGATGACAGGCTGGGATACACAGCACAGATGTCACGGGTATAAATAACTGAGGGCTAATGCTAAGACTTTTACAGATGATAGTAAAGACTGAAAGGCGTACAACGACTGACAGTATGTCTGGATATAATGTTTTTTTGTACGATATGGATTAGCTGAAGTCGCCTTTTGCTTTGGGCATACAAATCAAACACACCGTGTTCATTTCACTTATTACTGAGGTCTCGTGGGGAAACATGCAAACGCATAAGCGTCCAACTACAGTACATTTTTCCTGCTAATTTCAAGGGTTAGTCAATTTCCTTGGTAATTTGTCCTTCTTGGACGTCACCTCGAAATAGCACTTTGGATATTGCAGCACTAGAGAATGGGAGGCAAATAGCTACAAATCATGATTAATACCTGCCTCTGACTATCGTCATAGATATGAGATATAGCTAGACTACCATGGAAACGACCGCACGGATTATTTCTTGGTATCGATCACTTTTAACATGTTCCTTTACGAGGGAGATTGTAACTGCATTACATTACCTGTCTGCCGTTTTATTAATTACACATTGGCTGCTTTTAAAGTTTTAGAAGGTATTTTAATAAACATATCAAAATAGTTATTGATTTTTATGTCGAAAAATTAAAAATCAATCTTGAATTAATGCAACGCTCAAATTGAAAACAATCATTATCTGAGAAAAGAAGAAGACTTTTTAAGTACATTTGCCATTGCCTGACCGCTTATTTTCATAGCCATCCCTCAATACGCTTTAATTTTTACCATAAGTTAAAATGATCCCAGGAAATTTATAGTTTACAGACTTAGAACTTGCAAAATTCTTTAGTGAGGATAGCCTAAACTTAAAACTCAATTCATTCTAAAATAGAAGTCTAAATAGAGGTAGTTGCCGCTGGTATTTGACACAAACTGTTGATTCAACATTATAAGTGGTTTAAAATGCTGGTTATATAAAGGCTGACCTGTTACTTCCTGTTCTGTTTGATGGACCACACATGCTTGTAATGGCTTATTATCCTCCAAAATAAATAAATTGCGAGAACCCTGTGAGCTCCATTCTCTTACTTGAATGATCATGTTCTCTTATATAATATGCTTGGAGTTTTTGATGGATTAAAATCTCTTTAGTCTTCATTTCAGACAATGGTGTATAATATATTGGAAAGCATAGGCTAGATTCTAAAAAAAAATGCAATTGCAATACCAAAAATATTCAAAAGAGACTGAAAAATGTGATGTACTAAGCAGGATTCCATCAGCGGTCAAAATGTGGTGCACCTCAGAGTCCGAACCAGATTCATTTAGATTGATAAAACCCATCGTTATTATTAAGTACCCACAAGTCGATGCTGACTCCAGATCACCATACACATGTCAGTCAATGAGAAGGTCCAGCCTTCTCTCTGAGTCTTTAGGCTCCTCAGTGGCATATTTATTGTTTTGATGTTGAAGTCCATCCTCCTCGTCGCTCATTAACCTCTCTCTCTTTTACCTTCAACCATGACAAATATTGTGGTTTTCTCCAACATACTGTGTCTTCTCATAATATACCCAAAATAAAATTGATGAAAACTCCCATGAATGATGCAAAAGCCCAGTGTTGGATGCAGTGAGCCTGAGAATCTCCTGAGAAAATGCATTTGAAAAAAAAAACTCAAAATAGTACTGACAATGGACTGCAGAACTAAAAAAAGATTGACTATAAGACAAAAACAATGTTTCCCAGTTCTTTTTTGCATTAAGAGCTTTGATAATTAGTCGTAAATATGTGCATGGAGGTACGCGCTTCCAGAGGGGTTGGCTGTTTTGATAGTCTCACAAAGAATTGGGATTCCAATCACTTGATCACACATAGTGTGTTTATAGCCTATTGGGACCCTGGATTGGAAACCTGATTCTCGTATTCCATCTTTAGATGCAGCATATGCACGCCGCTTCCTGTACCAGTGTAATGGGAAAATGACAGCAGCTCTCTCCCACTCAAAGGAAACACCTCCTTCTAGGACAGGGGGTGACGCTTCTCTAGATTATAGCAGAAGTTATGGTCTCTGAAGTAGCAAATCTAGGGATTATCCTGGGAAGTCCTCACATGAGGTGTAATCCAGTACAGGGAGTATGGTTTCACAAAACAAGCGAAGAAACAAACAAAACAAAAAATAGAACAAATTTGTTGATCCCAAAGCAAACTCCAGGCATCACATCAGCAACTAAAAGACAAATAGATTATTAGGGACAGTGATCCGATCATATAAAGCTCTGCTAGATACAGTATGTGATGTTAAAAAAAATGGGTTGAAATTGTACGGTCTGCTATCATTAGAATGTATTGTTGGCGATTTATTTTCAAAGTCATCTATTGAGAGATATATATCAGCTTACATCGGGGTACAGAGTGGTGCAGTGAGGTAAACTTGCCCTGCTCTAGTTTCTTACAGCCTTCAAATACTGATGGCAGAACTTGGTGTCTAATTGGAGAAAAGCACCCAAAAATACTCCTTCAGCATGACTTAGGGGGACCTCAAATGAGCCATTTGCAAAGGCAACTGAAGCTACTTGTAGAAAACACTGTTTTTATATATCTTTATTTTGACAGGTGAAAGAAGGTAAAGCATCACAGAATTCAAAGAAAAAAAAAAACAAAACGAAAGGAAAGACTTTCCGTCTGACACGACTCTCACCTTTCGACTTCTTCACGTCGTCTTGAAAGTGCAACTGAGCAAACAGCACTTCTGACGTACAAAATTCTGGAGGAAAAAATATCATTCTGATCTGAGCTGAAGCCAGGTTGCATGCATCTGGCCCTTGGCTATGCCTTGGAGCCAAAAACAGCATCGCCTCAAGGCCCTACCACATCTAACAGAAGAACCAGAAGACAACATATTTAGTCGAGCATCCAAACACAATGTTCTCTTGTCACACAAGTAGAGTGTGCTTGAATGAAGGATGATTATTCCTCTGTTTACTTTGTACTGCGCCTACCAAAAGTAGCTGTTAAGAAGAAGAGTAGAAGACTTCAGCTGAGTTTGACCTGTTACACAGGGAACTTAAAATATAAATATACTGTCAATATAATGTGACTCCTTTGTAGGGAAGAATTCAGTGGTTTCTATTTCTGCATCTCCATCACAAGTCTCTTGGGATTTTAATGATCAGTCACTTGGAATCATGCTTTGCAAGAATGTCAACATCAGTATTAATAAGACATGGATGATTGTTGGTATTCTGTACGATTTTTAAAATGAACATAATGTACTTAATGCTGACTCAGCCATGCACTTGAATTAGAACTAAAATTATCATATTTTTGACATGAGAAGTTATTTCTTCAGGTATCATTCTTGGTACCTTAAGACCACTATCTACTGACATACACAATTCTCTTTGTCTGGCATAAAAATAACAGACATGAAAGTTTAATGTGGAAAAAATGGCCAAGTCGCTCCAGAATCATAAGAACACAATTTCCTTTATTGCCCAGAATGCACGATTGTCATTCAGGTGCAGGATTCAAATCAATTTCAAAGGTGTTCACTTTGACCCCAAGTAAAACCAACCATCGCATCAGTACAGCCTGCTTGGTCAAAGGTGATCTATGAACCATGGAGGTCTCCAATGATGCCCTTGCCTCAGGCTTACTGCTTAAAATGTCAGCTAGAGAGAGTGATCTTTGTGATGCGATTAAACTGCAGGAACCCTGACAAACTGTGCAAATTGCATAGTTCGCCGGCTACAGAGAAGCTTGTCGAAGGTTAGAACCATAAACTTACTGTTGGGAACATGCATCTATTGTTCCGAGAAACCCATTACTGCTTGTGATGGGAAATGGTATAAATAAAATGACTAACCTAATTATTCTTTTTCAAAGGTGAGTCAGTATGCTTCTCGAATGAACGGCTCGCACTTTCCATGCTATTGTACCTCTTGTACCACTGCTAATTTTGTTACCTCTACAAACAAACCCCTCTTGTTTGTCTTTTGACTACATGATGTCTGTCTTGTACTTCACGAATGGAACTCTTCACCGGAACACGTGGGTGAAGATGATGGAACAGGAGTTCACATGGCTCATTCACGTTACTGTCCTGTTGACAGTCACATTTTACTTTGTCATCATACCATCACTTGCTATTTGGTCTCCCAACAATTCACACATAGCTCACACCTCTTTACCTATATCGAAGGAGGGGTTTCAAAATAATGTTCTCGAGCTGCGTTTCATTTGAACTGGGAAGTCGGAATTTCTGGAACTGGAAATTACAACTGGAACCTGAAGTCAGAACGTCTACAACCCTGACCTCAGAATTCAAGATGGCTCCACCCTTTATCAACAGAAAACTGTAGTTATATGCTGTTTATTAGCTGTTATGTCTTATTTGTGCCTCTTTAAATTGGTTGTACGTATAATGCTACGCAACCACTGCGGACATGTTGCTACAGTGTTTATATACTCGAAACACCACATGATGCTTTGTTCTCAGATGGTGTTGCTAAAACGGGCTACCAATGATTCTGGCTAGAACTGGTTTAGCTAAATGACTTTCCAACTTGATGTACTGGAATGCGATTAACTCGGGTGTGACGTCATTCTCAGCTCTGACTTCCAGCCTCCGAGGCAAATGGAACGCAGCATTAACCCACACTGAACACAAACAATTCATGCTCCCTACTGACAAATAACCACACCGCACTCTGGTAAGACATCAGCCCCTCCTCCAGTCCTACACGCATATAATCATACAAAATTATACCCTCTTTCTTTTCTACGTCGCCAGAAAGTCTTTATCGTTTAGTCAGCCCTTCTGTTGATCCTATCATCCGTACCACGCAGTTCATGATTTTTATAAGATCTATCCCTGATGATGCTGTATTTATCCACCCAAACAAAGCTGAAGCTTAGTGAGAATAGCAGCATTTTAAATATGACATTATTTGTGTTAAGTTTTACTGTTTTACCTCCTCACTTTAGATTAATAAGCCAACTACCAAGGCCTTATATAGTACTACCCACAAATAGCTGATGATTTGTGCTGTTATTGCTGTGCGGAATATGTGTCCCAGATACATACTAACTGTGTAAGACATTAGCAGGACGCTATATAGCAACCAAACCGAAATATTTACCTTAACTGAATAATTCACTTCTGAATAGTTTATCCTTCTAAATTAGTAATTATTTAATAACCAACGAATATGCACAGACATACAGAAAATGAATTTTCATGTCTCTTGTTTCACATCTTTGCAGAGCCGGTCATTTGCAGTGGCTCGATGAATGAAAAAAGTAAAATCGGCCTGCAATCAATAGTTCATCCCTGAACCTCTGTGTATGAATACTGCAGAGAATCCTTTGTGTTAAAATGAGCCACGGATCATACAATGCCAAAGCCTTGCCTTAACTGTATGGCTTGGACTCAACGGCCAAGGTCACCATACTGAAGCCCTTTTCTTGGTGTCATAAGGCTGTCGTATCAACACAATTTTTGATCCTTCCGGTAAGACTTAGCCAAGTCAAGTCATGTCATTTTATTTATATTGCACTGTTAAAAGCAATCAGCGGTTGACCGAAGCGCTTCGCATCAATAAAAAACAATATGCATAAAGCGAGGGGAAAAAGCAAATTACATAAAACAAAGCAAAGTCAAATGTAAAATATAAAACAAATATTACGCTTTCGAAAAGGATAATAAAACATGCAGCACATCTATCTACAGTGCTTCAGCGAATACTTGAAGATGGTAAACACAATCGCATGGCCACATGGATGACGGACTGGAGCCGGCTTTGCTTGGGGACAGGAGGCGAGATGACGTTATCACAGGGTTCCTCTAGCCAGTCCGCAGGGACCTCCGGACAGGCCACGTTTTTGCTCCCTCCCAGCTCTCAACACAGCGGTACCACATACTCAGTGTTCTGGTTTCCTCGGTAATGGTGTGCCGGGAGCAGTAGGGAGTAAACATATGGACTGTTTGGGGATCCCTGCGGACTGGGCTGAGAAATAATAATAAAACACAGACATTTCAGGGAAAACAAAGTGAGAAACAGCTTGGGAAAGGACTACATGTAGAAAAATTACAAATATTTATGCTGGATATTGGCAGATAAACCGACATGAATGCAGTTTCCCGTTAGGTAGAGAGTATTGTTACGGGGTGCGTTTCCCGAACAACGACTTTATTGCCGCATTGTACTATGTTAGCTCAAACTAACTAACATTTGAAGTTTTAGTATCCATGCTGGTCAACCATGCTTATCCAATGCCGGGTTTTACACTTGCCTTCTGATTGTCTCCTTGATGACAAGCTGAACACCACCTCTGCCTCGTTTGGGTCCTGGTTTCCTGGTTTACATGAATTAAAGGACCACTTTCCTGCAGTTTTTGAGGGCTTTGCACGCGGGAGCTGGTTTGTGCTTTTGATATAGTTGTGTTAAACTTTGATCTTGGATTTTGCTTAGTTGTATCGTGCTATAGTTTGGGTATTTTCTCTTTTCTCTTTCGTATGCACCGAGAATAAGGAGCTGCTGGCTATTTGGTTTTCTTTTGTGTTTGGATTGTGTTTTTTGGCTAGTTAGGCAGTTAGGTTAGTGTTTGTCTGTTATTTAGACCTTCTTTCAGTTTAGGGTATGTAGGTTTTATGCATCTACTTAGTCACTTGTCCTGTCTGTTGTTTGGGCCTACGCCACTCCTGGGGGGGTATTTTTCATGCGTGGATTACTTGTTTAGCCAGGTGCAATTGTTGACGATTTGGCGCGATCCTCGATCTGTCGCTTATTCAAAACTCTTGCTGGATGTGTTGTCATAGCAGCACATCCAAATCCTCAAACCTGCTCGGAGCGGGTTCGTTCTACGTAAACAAGGATTAGCTCGCACACGTAATCAGTGTCCGTGCGTGGAAATCCATTCAGTCGTGGCCTCGCCATTCATGGATGAGTGAACAGTTGCAATCGGCGCACAAATAATAAAAAGGGAATCTCAAACTGAGAGGGTCCAACTAAGCAAAGTCGGGCTCTAATAGCTACACAGACAATGTGCATTGCCTTGAGATATTTTCCAAGAGACACTTTTTTGTATACTGTAGGCGATGCAGAAAATATTTCAAAGACTACAGTTTGCCAGGCAATTCGCAATTGTTTTTCCCAGACACCTGCGAGTGCAGGCAATTAAAGAGCCATTTTCTGCCATTGCAGGTAATGCATACGCAATAAAATTACAGTTCTATAAATGATTTAAAAATCACACTAATGTTCCCATTACCTGGAATTTCCAAAGGATTGTCTGCCTTCTTCTTATTAGCTTCAAAAGGTTTTATAAATATTAAAGATTTCCTACATTTAATATACATTAAATAATTAACACACACACACACACACATACAGTATATATATATATATATATATGAATGAAATGTTGTGTTTACCACTTTGAAGTATAAGTTTATTTTTGTACTTCACTTTAACTTCCTATGTCCTGCATGATTGTGCCTGTATTTGATCTGTAATTATGACAATAAAAGAATAATGAAACACTGGAAACATTCCAGTGATAAATACAATAACTAAAAACTTACACATTTAATCTGTCAGACATTTTATGCCAGCCGCATTTTCTGGTTTGGGCCACTTTTGATGTTTATTTTAGTACTGTATGTATTAAATCTTTAAATGCGTCATACCCCTATAATAAAAGGTTCTGCTCAGATGACAGACTTGCCGATCAAGGTTTCTAGACTCGATTTATATGGGCTTTTCAAGCAGCACAGGCGCGCGCGATCATCTCAGATGAATGGATCCAGCTAGACTAATCTACTACACAGCTGCCTTTGAAAAATTGACTTATCCCGGATGAGTTTCACCGGCGTTAACGGCATTATATGAAGCATCTGATCTGGGATGACTTAAGCGACGTTTGGAAAATACCCCCCTGAAGTTCATGTTGGTGTTTCTGTATTCTGTTGTGAAATACACCTTGCAGTGTTAGTTTTCTGTATTCTGTTGTGAAATACACTTTGCAGTGTTAGTTATATGTCCCCTTGTTTTCTTTTGCCTTTTTACCCTGTTTCCCTTTTTCCCAACTGACACGTCCCACCCTAGACTGGGGTGTGACACAATGGGTATAATTCTGACTGTGTTCTTAGTCAGCAGCTGAGGACACAAGCAATGGCTGATGGGTTATAATATGCAGAGTTTGCCACTCTGATGTTAATGGTTGTGTTAACATCCTCATCAAAGTCACACTCAGAAGTGGAAGGACTGTGGGACGCCTTAAAAAAGCTGCATACCACCAATATGCTGCTTTTATGCTAGAACATAAATGCAGTTGTCATTTAAGGAGCCACCTGTGACTTGTGGCACTGCTTAATGCCTATAAGTGTTTATTTTCTTCAGTCTAATGTGGAAAATCCTCCAGAGATTTCAATAATTTGGACACCTTTTCTCTTTAAAATGGCTAAAATTTAGAATGTTACGTAAAAGTAAAATAAATGGCAGGCAAATACTAGGGTGACCAGGACACTGAGCTTCTTCAGGTTTTATAAATCACCTTTAAACTGAAAGCCTTCTATCCTCGGCTTAATAGTTCAGTTCTTCTTCTGGTTTGACTGGTTTGTTTGTTTGATTGAAAGACTCATCCAGCTGTTTCACATTAACATTAGTGACACATGCGTGATTAAAGGAGACTGACCAATCAGCACACAGCAAGAACTCAGTGCTTATGTGAAATCCAAGTCCTTTAAATTGAAATGGTAGTTTACGAATCCTGTCCAGGCTCAAAGTGTCTTCCCTGACGTGGATTATCTGGTCACCGTAAAATCTGACTGAAGATGATTCTTGAGCTTCTGCAATGCAGCCTGTCTGGGCTTTATTGTGTAGGTGTCACTCCCAATCCAGAATCTGGTTCACGAGCAGGTTCTTCTGCTAGGCCACACCCACCTCTTGGGGTATCAATCGCCCACAATCACTCGTACCTGCAGTCAATCCCTCAGGCTATTTAATCTCTCTTGGTACTGTGTCTTTTCATAGTCTTGATGGTTTTATATCTTGGTGTGACTTCAGTTGTGTTTTTTGTTTTCGATTCGGTTCTGGTTCTGGCACCCCATCTAATGGCACTTTTCCACTGCCATATAGAACCCAGTCTGTACCTGACCTGTGCTGTGAAAGCAGTGGCTGCAGTGCAGCTCCAGCTCGCTTCAATTTTCCAACTGCAGAAGGGTTAGCTCAGCAAGGGCATTACAGGGTTTGGAGAGCAAAAACAATGTAAAAATGAAGAGATGCTTGTTTGCATGGCTTATATCATGATTTACTATGTGCAAATTTCTGTGAGAATTGCTGTGTTACGTTTGCATCAAAGCTCTAGGGGAATTAGCATTAGCTTGTGTAAATGTACACCGTGAATCCACTCCATTTGCCTTCATTAAAGTAATTTTTCAGGTAGGTACATCAATATTGCCAGTACATCAATATTGTGATGTGATACTACTAATATACAAAATGCCCTTTATTCCCTTTGACATAATGTTTCTTGTCTCTGTATATTTCGACCAATCAGATGGTGACACAGCCACCACAGTCTTTCAGCCCTGCTAGACAGCAGAGCCCCTGTCAGTACAGCTCAGGTACGGCTTGCATAACTTAGGATTCGAAAATCTTCTATTTGCGGTTCAGCTCAGTAGTCAGCGGCAGCGGAAAAGCGGCATAAGTTTTAGTCTGCTGACTGTGTGACCTCGTTTAGCTGGTGGTTGCTATGGAGTCGTAGGCGACGCAATGGATCCCGCTTCGCAGCTCAGCTGTGTTCCTCAGTCAGTACTTGGTGGCTTTCCTGCTAAAGACACCAGGTTTGAAATGCAGACCTTTTTAAGTCAGTCTGTCGCTCTTGCCAAGTCAAAGATAGAGCTAGATAAGATTTTAATAACTCCGAGCTATTAGTAAGTTCTCCCCAAACGAGCTTGATGGGCCGAGTGGCCTCCTCTCGTTTGTAAATTTCTTATGTTCTTATCTCATTCTGCCAGACCTGCCCTTGAAATTAAAGCACTTAATTTGGATGTTCGTAAAATGTTCTGCGACACAGCGCGGTCTTAAGCTGTGTTAAAACAAAACGTGGTCAGACATGAGCAGATGGGGAGTGCAGAGTCTCCAAGAGCAGCACAGCTTTTTACACCAACACTGACCTGTTGATCCTATTGTCGATTATTAAGAAAAACTTGGGGACGTGTCTATTACAGTTTTTCTTGATTGCTTGGGCACATTTCCTAAAACATACTTAACATCCTCAATACTGTACGATCACTTTTTTTCAAAACAATTCAGGGATACAGTAAAGGAGTCTGGTTTAATTGGAATAGCCTGTAACTCCTCCCAACACAATAAACTCATTACACATAATTCCACCAATTAATTAGTCATTGCTACCAAAATTTAAAGTACAATAAGCATCATTTTAACCACGAGCATCAAATTGCATAGATATATGTATACAAGAATGACAAAATGTACTGTGGGAGCCAAAAACACGACGATGTTATATCACTGCAATTTCTGGAATATATCTTTTTGCAGCTTGTTTAGCTGTTTAGCACGATGACCTCACAGCTTGTTTAACTGTTTAGCACGATGACCTCACGCAAATAGTTTTGTTGTGACAATTATTACAATGGGAAACTACATAGAATCTATTCTGGCCAACAGTTATGCCAAATTATAACAACTGCACAAAACCATTTGCATCTGCTAACTAAACCATTTCGAGTTTTGTGTAAAGCAATGAGAAATGGCGTTCTGTTGTGAAGAAGTGACATCATAGTGTAGGAATCGCACTTGTTGTTTTGTAAAGGTCATGCTGACAAATGCTCCAAAGCAATTGAGAAAAACTGAAACATAAATATTGCAAAAATGTATTTGTGTATCTTTAATTGAATACATAAAGAAGTACCATGGTATTTCTATTTGAGAACTCCCACACACCGTCCTTGCCACCCTGCCAAAATCTCTTGCCCCCCCGTGTAAAATTTTTTTAGTTCCTCCACTGGCTGTGACAGCTAATAAGAATTTTATTCTGTATGCTGAGTCTGAGTTGTGATACATTTTGTTGTCAGGACAGTAAAACAAGTGTAAATACTGCACTTGGAAGTCAATTGTTCAATAGCCTATTATTCAAAATCACGGTCCTCGAGGTCAGAGCACTGCTGGTTTTCCAGCCTTCCTTTACCCGTGAGCCAGGTGTGAAGCCTCTGACAAATCAGAATCAGTAATTATTAAACTAACTACCTGGGAGAACTGAAAACAAGGCCTGGATTTGGAATAGAGGTCCAGATTTGAAGAGCCCTGCTCTAGATCGAAATGATCACATGCTGAAGCTGAACGTCTCATGGACCAAGTAAGTTAGGGATGGAAATGTGTGGCTCTGGCATACTCAAACACCAGTGTGACCTGGAGGACCGTCAGTTATCTATAGATGGTGTGAACCATTTTCAGTCAAATGTGTTTTTTTTTTTTTTTGTTAATTATGTATGTCAAGTGGGTTACTATACAAACGAAGGCAGCCAGCCTCAGTAAAGACACAAGCCCTGGCTCACCTAGCCTAGTAAAACAGACAAAAATGTTTGGTTTAAGGAAATATGAACATGTAAGGAATACCTAATACGTCCAGTTTACTGCCTATATGTAAATACCGTGAACTATGTATTCTGTTGTGTATGTTCTTAGGTTGACCTGAAACTGGCACGCATATAGTAGGATATTGCTGAAAAGTACCGGCAGTATAGACATGATAGGCATCCACAAGCTTTATATTTGGTTTGATATGAAAGCCTGTATCCGCCGTGCTCAGTATACAGCTTTTAAATCTTGCGCTAATTGGTTATCATAGATGAAACTAATATTTCTATAACTGGAATCTCTGGTGGGACATGAAAGGGGGCTGACAGTGTCTAATTTGTCAAGAGACGGGCTGGTTTCATGCCTATCAAACTGTATGATGCAACTGCATTAATCACCTTCTGCATGTAAAGCAGCCGGCTGAAGAGTTCTGTGAGTAAGCGTCTTATGTCGGCTTGTCTCCGAGTTCGTGCCAAAGCGGCTTTTGTTGGATTCGCTTTGTGAATCAGCCCGTCCCTAACATACTTGGCTCGCGTTAGCCGGCGTAAGCTTCAGCTCAGCTTCCTGAGCGCGGGGGCGTGTTCCGAAGTGGGAGTCGGCCATCTCTTACGTCTTGCAGCCATCTTGCTTTTTCTCCTTGGTACTAAAAGCTTCTTATTCACACCTTCAAAGACTCATGTGAATCTCTGCATGGAGGTTTTTGGTTTTTTTTTTTTTTTCTTTCAAAGCAAAGTAATTATTAATTGATTATTCAAATGGAGTATATTCTATTAGTTGTTTCAATCCAAATCCTTCTAGGATTGCTTTAATGAACTATCATTATACATTCTGCTCAAAGCATATTGTATTATTGTATTGTCTGTATATTATTTTCAAAGTGTTTCCGGAGGATGTTTTGTCCAGACTTGTTAGACGCCATTTACCACTTACAAATGCTTGTGTTTTGTAGTTTTTTTTTTTTTTTTAAATAAAATACTGAAAATGACCCCTTGGGTGGCCTCAATTCTAATCGGTGGCAGAGAGAGATTGCGAGTGAGGATGGACTCTGATGAATTCCCTTGGCTGTGAAATAGGTTCCATTTCAGCCCCATTTTATTTTCTCCAATGCAGACAAGTTTACATCACTGGAAGGGAACCTGCTGCCTTGAATTATAAATGTTTCATGATGCCTGTTTGGCTTCAAGGAGGAAAAAAAAAATGCCCCAATCTGTAACAGAGCTGAATGTTATCTGTGAGCAGGTCTGATGCCTGATTGACTTTGCAAAGTAGCTGGCGAAGAAAATGTGCTGATTCATTACGTCAGGAAGCAGCTGAATGGTCGCGCCAGGAGGCTTTGAACGGCAAGAGGAGAGACTGAGAAGCACCTTGAGCGTCCTGTGAGTCACGCCGCCGCACCAGCAATACTCCTCCGCTGCCGGGGAAAAGATACGGCAGGATACGAGTAACTGCGACTGACTGCTAGACCGCTTCCCTTGGAAGGATCCTGATCGGTAGTAATCTTGAGAGACTGAGTATTTCAACAATATTGAAAGATATTTGTGTGCTGCAAAGATGGATGCGTATAATATTAATTCTTCAAGTGGTTGTATAGCGGCATGGTGGTGCAGTGGTTAGCGCTGTCGTCTCATGCCGCTAGGACCGGAGTCTCTGCCAGGGCTCCGTGCGTGTGGTTTTTGCATGTCCTCCCCATGCAGTTATGGGATTTTCTCCAGGTGCTTTGGTTACCCCCCAGTACAGAAACATGCTGAGGTTGATGTGTTACCGAATTACCCACAGGTGTGTGTGTGTGTGTGTGTGTTTGCATAGATCACATTTAAGGACCAAATTGTCCCCAAAGTGCAGTAAAACTTGAAATTTTCCTACTGTTAAGGTC
>JAABNX020000057.1:8521061-8543830 GCA_015163995.2 Mormyrus lacerda
GTCCTGCACCTTCCCCTATTGGTTAATTGTCTGTTCACTCCTGCCTGTCATTACCCTGTTCAGTTTTGTATTTAAGTTCCTGTCTGAGTTTTAGCCACCAGTGGTTCATTGTTTGTTGCCGGAAGTAGGTTTTTGTTTTGAGGTTTGTGATTGAGATTCGCTGTGCATTCAACGTTTTGAAGACACAAACCTGTACAAAGACTGACAGTTCCCACAAAAAAATAAGTGCTTCTTACTATCTGGAGCCTCAAAGGAAAGTTGGAAGTTAGAAATACGATATGTTTGCCCGCTCTGTGATCCTGTCACTTCTGACAGTGAGCACTTAATTTGCTGACAGTTAAAACCAAGGGAAACGGATTTAAACATACGTCCACAGTATTTTTCTAGGGACATTAAGTAGAGATGACTCAGTTCAGTCTTTCACTTGATTATTCATCTATGAATTTCTGTCCGTCTATGACCTTCTTCAACCATGGGGAACAAATAGCTATCTGGAGTATTCACAGCGTACATTAGAGCGACCAAGAGCTCGGACTCAGTCCGCCACGGAACCCCAGTGCTCCTAGACTTGCTGACAAGCTAGAGGCGATACATTACTGCAGAAAGCTGTTACCAACTAGCCATAACGTTCTAATGCTTGCAGAGACCAATCTGTTTTAGGGACAAGTGATTCACTGCAATGGTATCTAGGCAGTACGAAGCGATCACAGATACGCGGGATGCCGGGCTACGGGATGATACTACGAGCCACTGGTTTATACCTGAGCAGAATGGAAGGAAGCAGAGCATGGCGAAAAAGCCAGAAAGGTCATGTAGGGGTCATAGAAAATCTCACATCGATAATGGTGGGTGAGACTCAAATCTGTGAACCTGGAGGTGCGAAGTGACTAATCTCCATGCTGGGCTGCCGTGTCGTCTTGGAAGTGCGCATACATTAACAGATAGGGATGCATTATGGCAAGAATTCCGAAATATGCTATATGGCGCAGGACCTTATGCTGTTACGGGCGTGGAGGCGAGCCGAAGTGCGGCTTGTGCTCGGTCGACCGTCAGAGCACGCGGGCCTGACACTTGGACATGCTTGCTGTTTAATTAACTCCGATCTGAAGGAGGTCAGCAGATGGCGGAGGATGGCCTCTGAGGTCTCCTAGCAACCGGGTCGTGTGGAGAGTTGACTACATGGAGGAGGCGCGAGTGTGCTCTCATTGGCCGGGGAGCCCCTCTGGCCGACTCGTCCTGAGGGCGCTCAATCATCTTCCTTTGGCATCTCCTGATTTCTTCATCCTTTTCATTCTTTTCTTCTCTGCTCGTCCTCCCTAAGAGATTAAATAATCGTGGAAAATGGTTACTACCATTTGTGTAACTAACCTGAATCCTAACTAACCTTAACTTTTTAATTCATTCTTTTAAAAGTCATTCGACGAATGCGACGCACGTTATTTGAGCAAGCGGGGTCAGATAGTGCCTAGGGGCAGCCGGCGGTTAAGAGCCTCACTCAGGGGCCCATTGGTGATATCACTTTGCCGGTCCCCGGGATTTAAACCAACGACCTTCTGATCATAGGAACAGCATTCTTTACTACTGAGCCACACACCAGTGAATAATGTTAGGCTATACGTGTGTGCTATACATTTATGTGTTTTGCCATTAATTTGGTGTAGCCCGAATTTAAGACATATTGGATCCAGCTATGTTGAAGCTAAGTTTAGCTCCAGTACTGAGATATTACTGAGGGTCCTGATTATCTGTGTCAGGTGTGTTAAATGAGGGCTGTACCTAAGCCCTGCACTCTGGTAGATCTCCAGGAGCAGAACTGGTGACCCCAGTTGCACTGCAATGCCTTTGAATGCTTTTACTATCTAAAGACGCTCTAACTAATTTTTCAATCCAGTAAGATTTGGTTTAAAGCTCCAGAAACTGTTGTAAACATTTAATGTTTATGTTCTTTGGAATGACAAAAACAGAACTCAAAAACAAAATCTGCTAACGGCAAAATATGATTTATGGATCAGAGGATGTCAAGCACCCTC
The DNA here is from genome assembly GCA_015163995.2 of Mormyrus lacerda. Lineage (NCBI taxonomy): Eukaryota > Metazoa > Chordata > Actinopteri > Osteoglossiformes > Mormyridae > Mormyrus > Mormyrus lacerda. The sequence continues at coordinate 8,523,092 of JAABNX020000057.1, forward strand.
CTTGAAGTGCTCCTGCTACAGACTGCTCTGGTTCACTTCTCTCTTATCTCATCTGCAAAGGTGGAAAGTTCAGGTTCAGAAGGTACAAATCCACACCGAGATTTTATTTCAACCAACAAGTTGAGTATCACAGTCACAGACACAGAGAACTCAACTGATTGGTTGAAACCAAATCTGGATCCTTACTTTCTGGACCTGAACTTTCCAGCTCTGCTCATTTGATAAATCAGACCTGAGCATGAATTCAGAGCATAAATTCCTTGAGTCATGGAGTCATTTTTGTTTGGTTTCTTTGTGAATGGCTATGATTTATCACATCCTGTTTTTTATTATGCAGGTTGTCAAAGATTTGTGCTTATATAAAAGCGAGAATAAAAATATGTTGCACCATTAAAAACAAACAAATTCCAGAAATCAAGAATTAAAATGTTATTGGCTTAAAAATTGTAGTAAGCCTATTATCTTAATTAAGTTTAATACGACTTAACAGTATTGGCTGTTTGAAATGGATTAATAACTTGTTTCTCTGCAGTTAAGTAAAAATCTTGTAAAAAATGTTGAATGAAGCTAAGATAAGAAATAACACAATAAAAATTATGGGTCCCACTTTACAATAATTCTCCCATATAAAGGGTTTATAATCTGGTTATTAATTAGATTGTAACACTTTGTAAATTATTAACAGACAATTTTAAACAGGTTTTAACACAGTTTTCTTTTTATTAATGAGTTACTACCATTTACAAGTGGCAGAAGGGAGCCTTATTGTAAAGTGGTACCAAATTATGCTAATAGGGTTAGCATTTTACCAAATCCTGCTGATGTATACACAGAAATATTTTTTGTTTGTTTTGCTTAACTTTACATGCAGCAATTCATTTTATATAGTACCAGTCAAATGTCAGGACGCGTGAATCGAAAATCATTTGTAGTATTATCTTATGAATGAAAAAATGAGAAGAATCAGGGCCACAACAGATGATCTGTCCCCCCCACAATCACCCTGACCTAAACCCTATAGAGCTGATTTGGGAATTAAAGACAATTAAAGAGAAAGAGCAAATTTGTGCCTGAATCTTATGGAGATTCCTTTAGGGCTGCTGGAGAAGCTTTCCAGCTGATTACATCCGCGACAACGGTTGAAAAAATGCCGAGAGTCTGCAACGTTCAAGTCAGAGGGAGATACTTTAAAAAGTATAAAATTTGAGAAAATTTTGAGATGTTGAACATTCCTCTTGGCCATTGCAGTGTTTGACATGTATCACCTCATTGCCTTGAGGCCTTTGTCTATAAGGTGAATAATACAGCTACAATAAAATCAAATGAAAAGCAGCCGTGTCACAACTTTTAACCGGTACTGTATGTAAAATGAGAAACTGAATGACAAACATCAGTTTTCCGCGGGTAATGTATATTTCGGTTATTTTCCACAGTAATGGAACAATTGCTATTCTTTGTTCTTAACAGTTAACTCTTTCACCCACACAGCAATTTTGGCACAAAGGTAGATGTCGGCGATGTCAGCAAGGAGTCACAGGTGTGGGTGGTCGACGGTAATTGGGAAGCGGCCGCATACCAAACTGTCCCCCCGTCAACAGTGCCCGCTTGGATGAGTCACAGCACTGTGCGGGAGCTGCTCAGTGCCCTCGCCCAATCCATAAATTATAACGTTCTTTTCGACATGTGGCCTATTCAGCAATCAAGCTTTGAAAGCGTTTCTTCAGTTGACATTCTACAGCTCATTACAAATTTGTCATTGCGATAATTTGTATGTCTCTTCTCTTACTGCTTTCTTTTGTTGAGAATTATGAGCTGAACTTTATTTTCTGTTTTCCCCCAATATTAAACTTGTCAGTTGTTGACAGTACGGAACCTTCAAAAAAATACGTTGCTGATTGTAAGCAAAATATGACACACCCATCTTACCCCGGGAACTGTGATTGTCACACTGTGCCAGTACCACAGAACTACAAGTCAGAGATCTTTCATTTGTAAATGTTTTCTTTTTTACATTACAAATTGCTTGAAGGAATATGAGCAATATGCTTTTATTGGCTGACAATGATAAAATGCCGTATTAATTTTAGGGGAGAAACCATCACAACTCAGACTCTGAGAAAACTAAAACTGGATTTTTGATGTCGGATCTAACAGAACACAAAGATCGCTGAACCAGACTGGCTGAATCCCTAAGTACATTGTTTGAGATGACATGGGAATTTGGGGCTGTTGACTGGATGGAAGGTTTTGAAATGATCTGTGCTGGAAGAACACTCCAGTGTGGATGTCTGGTGGGGCCTAGGGGAATCCAGCCATGGTAATTTGAGACAAAAACTGAATAAGCGGATCACAAAACAAAAAAATAAGAAACACTGATACAAGACAGACGACACGGCCAACAAGGCTGAGTCCTGAGCGAGTCTCGCTCTTTAGTGTGTATCACTCAGGGAACTTTCCGGTATTAATCAAACCTCTCGGAGGCAGGGGTATAGCACAAACAAAAATGTAATTTAACACAATGAAGAAATACCTTGATTTTAAAGCATTTACAAACAACACTGTCCTTGCCGAGCCCACCTGACCCTCCTGTTGCCTGCCTAGTGTCACCCTAATAAGCCACGCCTGTTGCTCATTTGTCTTAACTCTCATTCCTAAACCTTGTGTTAATCACTCCCAGCTGCCTCTCGTTAGCTGCCTCGTTAGTCACGTATATATGTGCTTCCCAGTGCTGTGTTCCCCAGTCCAGTCATTGATGTTGAACCCTTGTGTTGCCTGTGCCCTGCCTTGCTCCACTCCTCCCATTTTTATCCCCTGTGATCTTGTTTATTTCCATTTTATGTCCAGTGAACTCAGCAACCACCCGTTTGTTTTGCCACAATGCCTGCCATCAAGTTCATCGTCCTTTGTGTCGTGACAAATGCATTAAACTCTTCAGAAATAGAGATGATGACCCTTGTCTTGGTACCACATTAAACACAAGAAAGCAGAGTGAAAACCGTACATCAGCGGTTGTTGATTCATTCTCCTCCCCTCCACCCAACCGGCAAATTATTTTCTTTGTAAAAGTAACTTTCATTGTGAAAAAGGTTGGCCAACCAGTAAATAAATACATCCACTCACACGCATCCTGCAAGGACTCCGAAATTCCAGCGAGGGTTGCTGTTCTGCTGTTGCCCCCCCCCCAACACACAAAAAGCACCACTGTGACATAGTATTCATCTCAGGCTTCATTTTTAGCTCCCCCTGCATAATTCAAAAGACTGTCAGGCACAAGTCAAAATGGCATTTTCAGCACCCAGTACTGGTCACATATGACACATACGGCTTCCTGCTGACAGGAAATAAGAAGGTATAGAATAATTCAGAATAATTCGTACTGAAGATGTGAGTGGTCCTGTCAAAGGAGAAGCCAAAGTCTCTAGCAAGACACCTCATCTTCGAAGCTCCGTATGAAAGCTGTGATTCAGTAATATTTTTGTACCATGTGACCAATAAAGCATTTTAACATAATTACATTTCAGAGTAATGGTGATAAGTGCTTGGTGTGAGCTATAATGGATCGCGTCAAGCCCTACTAAAATGTCAAGTGACCACTGTTGTGTTTCATTATTGTGCTTTTTATAATAAGCCATCCTGTTTGATTATGGTTATTCTCTTAAATGTGTTTTGATGTAAACTGGACCTTCACGCTGCGTCTCATCGAGAGCGTTGACCTTGCAGGGGTGACACACTGGCCTCGCGGCTCCAGAGTGGTCCAGTTTCCTCCCACCGTCCTGATGAGGTGACTCAGTCACAGGAAGCGTGACTGTGTGAGCACCCAGCGCTAGCTTATTTAGCCAACACTTCTGTCCAAAGTGATGTAGAAGTGAGACCAGTAACACAAGTAGACAGGGAACTAACTGGGGATAAAGATAAGGGTTGGCAAGCTGAAGTTCCAATGGGTGACTACACTGTCAGAAAAAAAAAGAGTACCAATGTGTACCTCTGTCTGTCACTGGGAATATACCCACAAGGGTACTTTTTAAGATACAGAAATGTACTCTAAGGAACATTTTTGTACCACTGCGGGTACCTTAATGCTGTTTCTACCTTGGGATTGTTCCTCAGAGTCCATTGCTCTACCTTACATTATATTAAAAGGTACATTTATCTACAGCTAGGGTACACTTGGCAGACGCTTCGGGGCAGAGCCCGTGTGACAAGGAAAGATACAAAGCGGTACTCTGTTTATCCTGACAGTGTGGTAGCAGGTGAAAGATAGCAACAGAGCACATTTACATTAAACTCATTTATCTGACACTTTCGTCACTTTCACAGCGACTTACAGTGGAGGGGTGGGTCACAATCTTTGTGTACTGCCTGGGATTCGAACCCACAGCCTTCGCCAAGTTAGCACAAGTTGCGGAGCAACAGGAATAAGAGTTATGGAGGATATTATGAAACATGGCAAGAACCTACCAGGAGGGCTATTCAAATCAAAAAGCACCGCAAAGACGACACAGCAAGTGCAAAAATATGAATATTCACGACTGACAGGAGCCCATAGCCAATAAATAAAAGATGAAGACAAGGCAGGTCAGTGGTTGCATGATAGTTGATATTGTATCAGACAAACAACTGTTATATAAATTCCGGGCAGCAGAAAACAGTACTGAGAAATCTGACAGAAACACACTTCCTCTGTCCATGCAGACTGACGTAAAGTCAATACATCAGAATCTTGCAGCGCTAGTTTGTGTGCCTGTAAATTTTATTCAACGTTAATCAGTTTGCAGCGGTTTGGTTCCTTTCCATGAGAAAGTTTCAGCCAAGAAAGAGTAATAAAAAAACGACACTTCAAGGATCGAGTCAAAAGATAAACACAATAACTCAAGCAATTAGTTATGAGGATATTCCATCCATCCATCAGTCATTTATCTTGGTCAGAATCAGACGGCCCGCTGAGCTTCATGGGAATATTACCTTGTCAGAGTAAACTTCTTTAAATTGCTGCTTGCACATAAGATATACACTATTATGTAGTACGATACCAGGTTTAGATCGTGTCACTCGCAGGACACGCAGAAGGTGAGAGTTGATAGCTTAATCATCCTCTCTGTACAGACAGCTCAGGCCAACTGCCAATTTGCTCCAAGACGACCTCTTTGGGAGCAGAAATCTCTGCTTTTAAAGTACATAATGAGATGATGTATTTATTTTCAGCGTCAGAGCCCTGCTGCTTCGACTCCCACGGGTTGTTCTCCATCTGGAGTCTGTAGGGGCAGCCACGTGCCAGGTCCATCGGAATCGCACCTGCACACGCGCATGACGCTCAGCGACGCGAACCGACGCCTCCGTGTCGCTGGGGAGCGCACCGGAACTGGGAAGACTGGAGCGAGCCGTTGATGTTTTGGGGAATGCCCCCTTCTTGGCTGTTGGATATATGGTGGGAAGGCGGCTTAATGCCTCACGGCGTCGCCGGCATGTCGACAATATCCTTCAGGACCTGGTTAATGCATGGCTTCATCTCCACCTACTCAGTGAGGTCTAGCCATTATTACCATAATTTAACGCAGCAACAAATAAGTGGCTGTTGGCATTTGGACATCCTCGGATATGTGGAACTTTTTGAACAGTGCACATCTGGGTAATGAAGGAAATTAAACTATGCAGTCAGCGGTCGGTCCCTCATTGGCTTAACCCTCTCCATTTCTGTTATTTCATTGGTTCACAGCCACAATAGAGCACACAATAATTCCCACATATTCTGGGTTCCGAAGCTTCCTGTCATCACCACATAAAACTATGCAGATTCATTAAATTCTGCAGTAATTAAACTAATTTAATAAAGGACACATCAAAGCCTGAATATAAGTTGTATCAGGAAGTAATTGCACTGCATAATATAGTCTGACAAGACTCTATATTCATCTGGGTCTAACACAATGTTCATCATTGTACAAGATCAGGTTCAAGTTAATCAGCTGCACCGCTGCACGAATACCTTCAAAAGTGTATCTGATACAACTTTTCACCAATTATCACTTGTTATTAAGGACATCCGTCTTGATCTCAGTCGCCCTGTAGGTATTTAAATCTTCAACCAAAATACTTTTCTGGGCAGAACTTAATCAATATCCAACCTCTGGCCATGGTTGACCATATTTACTCACGTTAATATTTAATTAATCTATTAAATATTAGATTTACCCTGCGACCCTGGGCAAGATCGACGGTTTGAAGATGGATGGATGGAACATAGGTTTTATAACAGCACCATCTACCGGACATAAAGAGAACTGACGAAGAGAGCGATCGATTAAAACAGTGGATAAAGAGAAATTTTCTTATGTTACTTCCTACATTGAGGATACGGGTTGTGAAAAGGTTATATGCGACCCACTATATGTAGGATAAATGCATTTAGTCGTAAAAGCAGGCAAAACATCGTGTATAATATTTAGGAGCCCACGATTGTCCACATCATCCGCCTACTGATCCAGATGAGCAAATGACAATTGACCAACACTGCATAACTTCACGTCTTGCTGTATATGACAGCAATACGGTACTTGGGGATTTTCTTACAAGAACACGATCTTCTTCGTGCTTTCAAAAAAAAAAAAAAAAAAATCCGTGTCGTTTTTATATAACATCACACAGAAACAATAGAAAATTGCTTCTTCGCTTTCCATGTAACCCGAAAATGGATCCAAATACGTTATTCAGTAGTTGGCGCCCTCTAACGGAGAAATCAACAAAAACAATAACCTTGTCCGGAAGTATTACATCCTCCTGGAAATGTAGTGGCATATTGTTGGAGGTAAAAAAAGAAATGCTGACAAAAAAAACACTTTTCAGCACCATGACACGACTGTCGTTCTCCAGTACTTTACAGTAGTTAAATATTTTAGGGACCAGAATTTTCGTTCTAACTATAAGTAACCAAATAAAATACAATACTTTTGACACTGATCTTTGTGGGGACCTGAAAAATTGTCCGCACATCGTCAAAATAATGTGCAACTAAAGTATGTAAGGGTCTAATACGAGTTTTGTCTGCCTTAAATTGGGCCCGATCATCGTTATTGGACTCTTTGAATTTAATCACTCTCATGCGTTAATAATTATAATGGCACAGCGTTTGATGTTTTATTGCTCTGGAAACAATTAAATAACACTGAGCAAACTGTTGTTTAATGTGACTAAACATTACGAGTAATTTGGAGGAAAAAGCTCAGTTAAAACCATTGAATTGCATTAATGTGTTTGAAAGGCGGGCTAATTGCATCACTAAACAGGGTTCTGATGCACTGCTGCCCGAGCTGCCCTTTCACAAGTGTAAACCTGCTGCCTACTATATTGTGTTTATTTTGAGAAAATATTTACAAAAATAGCCTAAGTTAATAAGTCATTCTAATGGGGGGAAAACTTAAGTTGAGTGAAAAAAAACATTGAATTTGGAGGTTTCAATTTATGAGTAATTTATCGCAGTTAGACCGCGGCAATCGGACTTCTGCTCCTACTCAAAACTTAGCTCTAAAAGCCCAGGGATCGAAGACACTTAGAGTCAATAAAACTAATTTCACGTCTTACTTCACCAGTTACGGTAAACTCTTTGTGATTTAATGGTCTCATAAATCAAACGGGAACTCGGAAAATTACACTTTTGGCAAACGAAGCTATAACGTTAAACGAGCCCCACAATTCGTTTCCCAATAACCGAAGCCTACACGCAAAACCATCAAGTATATCTTGCTTTAAGTAATAGGTTTAGACACCTCACAAGATAATTTGACAATCACTCCCCCCTTATGCGGCCATGAATGCCCATCACGGAGGAAAAAATCAACAGCAATGGTTGCGCATTAGCAGCCGGGGCACTCAGATCGGAAGGGGCAGCATTTAATAGACTGACTTTCAATATTTTGTTTCGAGGCGGTCTTTACGCATAGGCTAGATCTACACGCACGTTTTTAAACATTTTCTTTCCATACCATCATTGTCAATTACCACTTGATAGAAGAATATACCCTCTTTCTCCCTGTAGTGAGTGAAAATTGAAAGCGATGTCGCTATAATGAATCTCAAAGTAGATTTACGGAAAAAAATAATTTCACAAAAACGTAAAATCATTTCCAGTCGCGGTTTTCATATAAGATATGATATAATATGCAGAATTAGCGAACAAAAAGTTGGCCTAAGTGTGACACGCTTTGGATAGGCCTAATGATATTAAGTTTCTAAGCAATAACATTATAATTTACGGGGATTTCTTTGGATAAGCAGTCAAAATTTGGATGTATGGATGAATTGATTTGTTTGTTTAAATTGGCATTTTCGGTTGTAGTTTTACATTCTGCCTGGAAACGCTAAGCTTACATAATATACACTGCAATTTGGACTGTGCAGATTCTCATGACTGCTTGTAAACTTTTGTTTCATCGTAAATCCAGGGAACACAAGCAGAGTAAATGCTGGGTAAATGCAATGATATTTCAGAGCCATCAGGTCTGGGAGGTTAAACCAGCGTTCAGAACTGATTACATGCGTCCATTTAAGAAGATCCGAAATGGATGGATGGATGGACGGATGGATGCACTCGCTGCACCCACGCGTCTTTTAAGACGTTTAATGAGTGGAACATCTCCATTCTCCGAGTCTACTGCAAACCACGTATTGAACCCTGAAGACGATTTCAGGCTTCGAGATGCTGACGGATCTAACCTACAATTAATGCTCACTTTACCGAACACCGTAGCCTCTACAGCTTCGGCGTCACATAGTCTGTCTGTGAACGTTAGCCCCCCGCTAATGCCAATAACGATGGAACACAAGAACACGAAGTTATTACTGAGGCTAAATTATTAATACGATCAAAACAAGTTTTTCAGACTCGCCTTATGCTAAGGGAGACCGATGTATTCTGCATAAGTAAGCAGTGTAACGTGGCATAATTTAAAATTCTGATTGTCCCGTGCAAAATGTACGACGTAAAGGAATTATGAAGAGAAAAACAAAACAAGATGTACAGAAGAACAAAGCGGACGTGCCTCTCAAGAACTTAATACATTTATTAAATATATTCAAATATACTTAAGTCCTGGTTATTTTTATATAATTGCAATAATAAATATAAATTATTAATGATATTGATCTGTGTGTGCCTTTTTGTTGTGAAGAGCTGAAACATTATGCCATCGTGTTCGATCTTTAGGGGAGGAACAAGTAAGTCGATCAGATATGGTAGCATGAAATTCGCAAATGACTCGCAAATACTAAATGCGCACTTCATTTCAGTCACCGCCAGAGGGCCCTCAAGTCAAAAAGCTTGCCTACCTGATCATTCATACCATACCTCTAGCCGTCTGGAGTTACCACACAAATTGTTTTAGAAATGCACATCTACATACAAATGTGAGTAATTCAGATACTATTCCTAATTTTAAATATTTGAAAAATATAATAAAATGGATTCCAACATGGATATCAACGGTACCAAAATGCGCTTAGATTATGTTTCATTAAGCGTCTCTTAAAACGGCAGCTGCAAACGCTTCTCCATTCATATCCCTGTCTCTGTGTAACAATGACCGAGGCCACGTCCGTGAAAACACGAGCCTGCGGACTCCCGAAGGCGGTGATAATGTGGCGCCACAGCACGTGAAGATCAGCGGGTTAAAATGTCTGGAAGGAGAGCGTTGTTTGTGTCGGGATTAGGAGGGTGGTGCTATGATCTAAGTGACCTCCTCACAAGCGAGCAAGACGGACCTGAAGGAGACTGGCACGGTGGCTCTTGCAGCCACGCTAAACTGGAGCGCGCCCAGGTGTTTCCGTCAATAAACTAAATGGGCACGGAAGTCGAAAGTTGTTGTTCTTGCTCTTGTTATCTTATATAACAATCTAGTCCAGAACTAATGAGGTGAAAAATATATAATAATGCGTTTCAGTGACTCAACAAATATCACACAGCTGATAAAAGACCTGATTCTGATTCATTCTGACCTGGATCACTGCAGAGATAAATATTAGGATTTATATATGATAAAGAACCAAAGTTAGTACCAAAGTGGGGAAAAAACCAACAATGTAATTCTTCAAAGGGGAGTCTTAAATATAACCGCTACAATGTAATTTAAATTTTCACTTTGGATCTGGGAAATTTAAACATATTATTGATCGGGATATTTGGCGTATTCTTCTTCTTCTTCTTCTCCTTCTTCTTCTTCTTCTCCTTCTTCTTCTTCTTCTTCTTCTTATTATTATTATTATTATTATTATTATGCAGAAGGCGAACGCAATTACTATGTTATACAACCCATATTTTGAGGAAGCTCTGAAACTAACGGAATGTGGACTTTGCCCAGACTATTCATTTCTATGTATTGTTTATTAGTAAAAATAAGGAATATTAACTTTGTATTCGCACGTACGTGTTACATTCACATGTACTTTCGACTGCGTCAATCGATGTACAATCTTTTGTAATGTCTTCCTACTGCGTTATATAGCTACTATGTCTACACATAATACGCTCATAAGTGAAAAATTATATAGCTTGATTGCTTACTGTAGATCAGCAGCCGGAGGATTTGACCATATCTTTCTACACATATAACTAAAAATCTGACCCAAAAATAACATTTTCAAATATTTTGGTGATGTAGCCCTAGTATATTTAAATTGATAGGAATCTTTGACCTCGGTGTGACTTTTTACTTGAATTATTTTATGCCGTGAGAAAATAACTTTTTATTGTGTTTTCAAAAAGTAGCCGCGTCAGATTAACCGATTCAATTTCCAGATCTTGCTGGGTGCAAATCTGTTACAACTGATTCACAAGTGCATTTTGTAATATTTAAGTACATTCGCAAAACAAAACATAGGAGGGTCAAAAAGCATTTGTCTTATTTTATAAATTATGTATTTATCAGCTATGTTATCACATTTACGTGAAAAAAAATGTGGATTGATTACCAGAAGTTTTGAAAAATAACGATTAAATCTGTATGTAATTAGTCTATCATATTAAATCTTCCGACCGTCATACCTGGATGGGTATTGTGGGATTAACAGTTGCATATTTAAGAAATAATTATGGTGTTTATTGCTGTAGTATAATAAAATATACTTTTATTATGTTTAATACATAAGAATTGTCCTACAAAACCATGCTTTGCTTTCATAAATTAATTTATGGAAACTGTTGTAATGTAGCAGTGGAACAAAAGAACACGCCACGCTCACACTTTCCGCAAATTAAATATCTTACATCTTGCTTAACATGTAAAGCCTTTCCAGATGAGAAATTTAAGATGGCGCACATACAGTTGCACTGACAAGAACAGAAAACCCGTAGGAGATACTACATTTAAAATCTTTCCATTTACTCAGTAGGTTGCCGCAGCCTGTATTTCGATGGCGCCACAACTGACCCAGATAAAGATGTTTTTTTTTCCTGACGGGGTCTCCGGCTCTAAAATGAGTGATCAGAGAATCCCAGACACATAACCTGAAACCAAAGGGACTTTAAATGGGACAAGTGAAGACGAAAACGATGCAGATCATGATGTCACTTCAAACATCCGCAGGAAAAAAGCACTGAGCACGAGCTGTCGTATTGCAGTAAAATGTTCGGTCGGTCAAGAGAGTTAAATAAACAAGGTTCGGGGTAGTTTAACCCACAGTGGTTCTTTATTTGTTAGACCACGTAAAAAAGATAAAGCAACACCTAGAAGTAATAATAATTTGGTTCTGTGGCTTCTGAGCTGTGGCTTCGGGTTACGTTACATTGTTACATCAATTGTGTGTCACTGAACGACTGTCCTCTCAGCCTCGGCTTAATTAATTATGATTAACTGGGACAATTTACAGCAGCTTCACCTATCACTGTCTTTACAACAACACAGAACATGCTCTATCACAATATTTAGTATAACATGAAATAGTTTTGCGTCAATTTCCTCATTGATCATCCTCACAATTAAATTTCATGTTTTGCGAAAATTTGAAGTACCATATAGTGACTATGCAGGTTATTTACATCTTATTAATATTACATTAATAAAGACCCAACTTATAACTATTAGCAGCGTTTCATGTTGGGTCCGAACAGGGGTTACTATGTAATTTTTGTAATTCCTCAGCAACCAGAGACCCGGATTCCCCAGTTACTTCTAAACCAATGAACTGGACCGAAACGGACGAGAAATCCGAGGAGAGGTTGTCAGAAAACAATTGGGAGGATGACCTGCTACCGTCTGATGAACACCAGCCTACAAATCTGAACCCGACCCGTAAGAAAAAATAAAACACCGCACGGTGTCAGGTCTTCCAGCCCGAATTTACGTTTGACGCTAAGCGGGACCCCGAGCAGGTCCAGAAGAGCAGGTGCGTCCGCCTTCAGGCAGCTGAAGACCTGCTTCCAAAACCACAGACAAATGGACGCGGCAGATCAGTGTCCTCCAGCTCAAAGGACCCTCACCCTTATTGTACTAAAGATCAACACCGACAACGTTCAGTTTTGTGTGAAGTGTCTCCGCTGTTGGTCAGGTTTGCTGCACATTTTCCGGCTTCACCATTCACTAATGTCTACATTCTAATGTCTACCGCGTACTTACAGAAATTGCGGGTTTAGTGTAATATTAATTTCCTGTTATAAGACACCTACAATAATTTGCACCAGGAATAATACACCTATTATCTGCATTCAAAGAATCAGCGCAGCAGCATTACACGTTATAGGCCTATGCGCTTTACTAATGAGTGATACTTTTGGTTGTCCATCACGTTTTTAATTTTGTTTTGTTAAAAAAATGTTTTTCATTGAGAATTAAGATTTTAATCCTGATTTTATGATTTTACATTCATGTATGTCCTTGTTCATTCTGTCGTATTTGTATTGTCAACATGTAACTAAAGGAGACTACACGCATGCGTTATCTTACTCTCATTCATGTACCTTACAACATGGGGTCCTTGCTGCGGGACAGTGGTGGACTGTGTTTCACATCCTGCGGTCGAATGACAGCCAGACAGGTGACAGTCATTCCCGTAGCGCGGGAACAGCGTCATGCTCGGGAGTCGTCATCCTCCGTGATAATTCCCCACATGGCTATTCAAAAATTTGTTTAACAAGGTCATTCGCTATTTGATGGCCATAAATAAAGGTAATATGAAATCTTGCGGAAACTACACATAAATACAAGAACAATAATAATAAGCAGATAATCAGAAGACGGAGAAAATGGACGAAAGCTTAATTACAAGTTCGCTTGAAAATCTTTATGTGTGTATCGTGTGTGTGTAGTATACTTTTAAAATAGTTTTTGTGTCACTCTAAAGAAGTTAAAACATAGAGAAAATTTTAAAAAGATCAATTTTACGACGATAACTGCCGCGAAGAGCAAGAGCAGTGGAAGAACTACAGTAAGTGCAAGAAGAATAAGTGGAAGAACTACAATCGTTTTAATATTGCAAGTCATTATACTGAATCGTGCATAATATTTAATAATGTAAAAGCAAAACGAATGACATGCTTTGCAACAAAAAGTAAAACGTAAAAAAAAAACAGAAAAACACGATACCATAAACAAATCAATGTCACAGCATTACTCAACAACTAATTGAGGTTATTCCTCACTATGTCTCAAATAGAAGAATCGGTACTATTTAGTTCTTGTTCAAGCCACATTATAATAAACGTAGGCAGTTAAAAGACTGCAGTAAATTCATTATACAGCTTATGAAGGCCTACCTTAAACGAAAAGTGTTAATTACGGCCCCGGTTACTTCATAAATGACTTCCTCCGCCCAGGGTGAAGACGCATCAGTATTTGCCCCCACCCCCATCTGCAATTGGCCACCTCGCCCCCTGTAGCGTCTGACCAATCGATGGCCGCAGTAGCCCTCTCTTCCGGGTAATGGAGTAAAGCGCCCCTCGTCCACCGCCGCTTCCCCCACTCATGGAGCTATGGTTTGCGGAGAATAAAGACGCAGCAATATCCCGGAGTCTCGCTATCGGATCCGAACGCAGACGGAGCGGTAATTTTCCGAAAATATGAGTAAAGAAAATATGTCATGCCGACCAGCGTCTCTGAAGTTTACGATTGAAAATATACTCAATCTTAAGCAGAGCAAGGAATTTGACAGCCGTACTTCCGAAGGACAGAGCGCCGCGCACCACAAACATGATTTCCAGCCCGGACTGGAAGACGGCGAAGTTCACGGGAGGCAGGAGCCCGATTGCAGGCTCTCAGAGAGAGGTACTATTCTGAATAACATCTACTGCATTTTAATAAATAATAAAACCCACTATATGTGGTTTATAGCCTAATATTAAACTTAAACCTCCTAAATTCACTGTTTATCTTTACAGAGTGATAAAATAGCCTACATTTGAAATAACGTTAGTTTGAAACTCTTTTAGATACAAATGTTGTGGCATCTACCAAGCACCAGTTAATTTCTGACATTATAGCCTAACAGATTATACCGCAAAAGGTAATTCAATGAAACAGAGGGTGGTTTCTCTATATATTTATTTGCTTACTTAAGATACTAATTTACTGACGTGCGTGACCTGCCGCTTCAATCCACAGAGCAAATAAACACGAACTGTTACAATGGGGCTGCTGAACCCCTCACAGCCTGCAGGGAAGATCGGCTGCGCATCGACAAATGTCCCGGGACGGAGAGCGCGGACAGCTGTGACGACGGGGCGTCGCAGCACAAGGTCAGCAAGAAGAGCAAGGTGATGGCGAAGAAGAAGACGCGCACGATATTCTCTAAAAGGCAGATCTTCCAGCTGGAGTCTACCTTCGACATGAAGCGGTACCTCAGCAGCGCGGAGAGGGCCTGCCTGGCCAATTCCTTACAACTTACTGAGACCCAAGTTAAGATATGGTTTCAGAATCGCAGGAATAAGCTGAAACGTCAGATCTCAATGGAGCTTGAGGGACCTAATGCCGCTGACCACTTCACCGATGCTGGGAAGACCGGGAACATGCCAGCATTTTACAAAGAAAACAACGTCTTGGGGAGATGCTTATTGCCCATGCCTCTTCCCATCGTGTATCCAGGGAACAGCACGCCTTACTTGTGTTTTTCAAACGCGAGCAAATACTTCAGCCTCTTCGACGGAGACGTATAACTCAAACTGTACGGCGCCCTGGAGAATCGCTACATTTTTACGAGTGACTACTCTCGGCTTTTCGTTTAAACTTCACAGCAAGAAACATTTTCGTCTGGTTCGTTTTAAACTTGGGGGATACTGAGCCAAGGAATTTGTGTATATATATATACCTACCATATCGGTAGATAAATACGGCAATATTACTGTAATAGTTTAATAAGTTTTGATACCTTTGATATAGCACTATTCTGAACGTCTACTTAAAAAAAAAACGATGAACAATACTTTATTCTTTATTTTGTCTTACATGGACCGTTGTCTTTATTTAAAAAAAACAAAAACAAAACAAAATTACTTCAAATGCATCATACTTACACTCATTGTTTACATAATGTTTTATTATGTTTTATTATTATTATTATTATAATTATTATTATTATTTTGTCCGTGTACCACCAAACACCGCCAAAGATAGCTAGATCTTTGCATGCATTTATGTATTTCAACACGTTACGTTCAAAGTAAATCGGCATATTATATTTAAAAGAATGTATTGACCCTTTCTCTTTTTGGCTTGAGCATGTTTTGCAAAAAGTGTAGCCTATTTTAAGTATACTTTTTATTATTTGTTTCTTGCCTCCTATGGCCAGGTAATACTGTTTATTTTTCGTCTTTGAATTGTTATTAAAATTTGAATTAAAGAAACCGCACAGTTCACAGTTGTAGTTTTATTTTTTGCAAGTCATTTAACTATTTTTGGCATTTGTCTGTGTGTCTGCGTGTTGCCCATGCATGGCCTCTATTTCTTGCGAATACCGAATTTACGACAATCTGAAGACAAACGCAATAGAATGACATTTATGTGAGACATGCAGGAGAAATGGTCTATTGTCATAAACGATATGCACGGGTAACTGACCACTGAGTCTAATTACTAATGATCACTCATCCGGCGATGCCCTCCGGATCTGTACCAGGCTGCATATAGAGGCAGAAAATCAGGCCAAATTACGGGGGAGCCCGAACTCCTTTGCCTAAGCGACTGTGCGGTCTTTTATCTGCACGGTTCAATCATTTGAGGTTCAACATTTCCAGAATCTGTTCACAATGACTACGCCCTTTGTTAACTATGAAACGTATATCGTAGCTGGTCTTGAACTAAATCTAGCATTAGGAGTATAATCGAGATCGCAGTTACGTGTCAAATCAGTATAATTTTGAAGGACCTGCTCGTTGTCTTTGTGGCACTTTGGCGACCGCCAAGTTCTTGTAAACACGAAGAGAATTTTGCACATCGGTGCACATGGTTGACAAGGCACTACATTTAAAGGCAGGCGATTATTGGATGTCATTTTACTAGAACGGTATTACTTCTGTTAAAAAATAAAGAATAAGCGAAACCAAGTATAAAAAGCCGCATCTTCGCGTAGGTATTTGTAATGTGTGAAGTGGATGGATGTTGTACGTCAAATCAACGCCATTTAAAAATGCAAGGATATTAATGACCATTAATTTTGAATGGAATTATTATTATTATTATTATTATTAGTAGTAGTAGTAGTAGTAGCAGCAGCGTCAATAGTAGTATTAGTAATAATAATAATAATAATAATAATAATAAAGTCAATAATAATATTTATTAATGTTCAGGTAATAGTAGTGGCTTTGGTAGTAGCATCGTTCAGCAGCTCAATTTGGGACGGACGCTGTACTCAAACAGTCAAACAGCGTAAACCTACTTCTGAAAATCAAAGTATAGCCTATATTACCTAAAATCGGTGGGTTTCATTCAAGATATAGACAAACACATTTTAAATTGATCTATATATACATTTGTATTTTCAGCGTATTACTCATGCCCATTCAGTAAAGTGGTAGAATTGTCCAGTACAGTTAGATATTTTAAACATTTAATTTCATTGTTAACTGAATTCATCTAATGTGAAAGGGGGAACGTTAAATTTGAAAATTAAATGAATGAAACATAAAAATAAAAGTGAAATAAGTAAAAAAATAAGTTTATAAAACTAAGTCGAATGACGTTGTCAAAATTAGGTAATAAAGTGATTATTATGCATTATATAGGGATTTTTTTTAGTTAAAATACTTATGACGATAATGCATTTCAGCCGAAATATTTAAGTCACGTCGATGATGATTTACAATTTTCGCATGATATCCATGATATCGTTTCCATAATTAGGTATTATTATATGTATATTACAATTTACATGAAAATGTTGTCTAGCAAATAAAAATACATTAAGCAAGTCAGAAAACAAGTCTACCATTTTAAGATCGAGCTCATCCAAGGAAATTTCAACTTTAAAGTTATTAACAGTATTTTTTTAAATAACTCATGAAATATATTAGGGCACCATTCTTCCTCTACATTACATAGACTAATTTAAGGATTTATAGTATCGTAATAAAGAATAATGCCCGAGATCTGCATGAACTTGGAGACAGACAAACAACGCACAAATTCGGTTTTTCCAAGAATAAAGATGTTTAGTAGATCCGTTATGTTCAATTCTACTTTTCTAGCATGCTCCTTTTCCTGAG
The DNA here is from genome assembly GCA_015163995.2 of Mormyrus lacerda. Lineage (NCBI taxonomy): Eukaryota > Metazoa > Chordata > Actinopteri > Osteoglossiformes > Mormyridae > Mormyrus > Mormyrus lacerda. Next base: position 8,540,769 of record JAABNX020000057.1, read on the forward strand.
CATCAGATCGATTTTTTTAAAAGTCTACACAATACCCGTTTCCCTCCATTTTTCAGTAAAACGAATTTTTTCAGCCTATACCGCCCACGTTCCTGCAAACTGTCAGGTACATGGTTTTAAGACTGAGAAGCAGATCCTTTGCAGTGGTACATTTGTGATGCAACCAGCCGCATAATATTAATGATGCGAACGGACAGTATAATTTCTACTTCTAGGTAAACAATTATCATTACAAATTATAGATCTTCCTAAAGAGAGCGTTACATGAATCACCGAACAATTCTGCAAAAAAACTGATACAATGAAACATATTTCAATGCGTATATCAAACATAATATGTGAGAATTTGCCCTCGTCCTAACAGGCCCGTACCTAGGAGCCGTTTTTTTAAGCTGGCACATCCCGTCGTACGAGCCTAATCGTTCACTGGGCATCTCGTGCTTTACACCGGGCTTCTCTCATCCGAATTTCAGTTACACCACAACACCCATAACCTGATCAGATCTCCTTCCGTGGTATGAACTCCTCAATGGCTGATGAGCAACAGTGCTTAGAAACCACAAGAAATAACAAGAATTAAAGAAAAAAAACACCCGGATCTTTAATATAAATAATTTCTGGGGGATAACGTCGAATAGGAGACAATTGATATAAGTTTTTCTGTACCTGATCAAAAAAGGAAAACAATCTTTTAACGACATAACGCCCACATAGGCATCTTAATGTAGCCATATGCTTGCTTTTGCAGAGTATAGCTTTGTGGCGCCGTGATACCACCCCAATGATCTGTACAAACCCCCCCCCGCCCCTCGGTACATGGGCCTTTTGCGCACCGCTGAGGGAGCCCTGGAGTGGAGGTGGCATGTTCTCCGCAGCATCGATATTGAGTTTCCTCCAACTAGTCTCTTAACCCCCATTAACGTCTCCGATCTTTTAATGGTGGGGATGCGGGTGCCAGTCGGCAGACATTCTGACTCTGCTGGCGACGGCCTCTGCCGGCGTTGGGCAGCCTTCTGTCACCCCGCACTCTGCTCTCAGACCACAGGGTTCGAATGACCCTTAATCCCTCTACCCCCTCCCCACACACCCCCCCTCCGCACCGTGCTCTGTTGTGAATTGTCCTGCTTGGAGGTTCGTGAGAGAGGCAACAACAACAAAAAAAATCTATTAAAATCAAATAGCTAATCAAAGGTCTTGACATTTGAAAACACCATATGCACTCATTCAGGGATTTTGTGAATGGTTTAGTGAATGTTTTATACTAAACTATTGATTAATCCCAAAGTACAAAGTGGTACTGTTCTTAGCTTTTCATTCCATAAGGCTATCCCAGACTGTCTAGCGTGGAACGATTCCCAGCTCGAAACCATCAGCAATTTTCTGTGCCCCGAAATACAATATGTTCCACGGGACAACACGTGTTTCCAATTTAAAGTTAAAATGTTCATTTTTACGCATCTTAAATCAAATGTATTTTCATGCTGAAGAATCAGCAATACTTATTTAAATAGGAATTTCGATCAGCTCTGTATCACACACACTGCATCAATATAAAAACAGATACGTAACTGCATTTCTCATTAGTGAATAACCAAAACGCCTTCGAACAGCAAGCCTACTGAGACCCAGGCTGTGAAATTCATCCCTTCGGTGTCCGGTGATGTTATCTCCCAGTTTGGTTTTAATAGATTGTTTGGGTGAGGAAGATAGTAACAGCTAAAGTGCTTTTTTCACGGCCATCGGGAACCTCTCGTGTTTCCCAGCGTTCTGGCATGGCCTTGGAAAGGGGCGTCGGACCCGGCCTACGGATCGAGCTGCAGTCCGTGGATGAATATCAGCGGATATAACACAACCTAAAAAGCTAAAGGGGATTATTGCCAAATTAATACACAGTAGGCTTTATTTATTGCTTTATTGTGTTTTTTCATTTATAGCGGAATTCAGTCTTTCCTTTTTTAATTCAAATGATATGGTTTGGGTTTAAGTACCACGCTAATATTCAATCTCTTATACAGAACTGTGCAAAAATCTTAGCCAGTCCAAGAAAATTTTTAAAGCTACTTATCTGGGCAGTAAGTCCATATTTGCTTAGAAAAACACAATTTAACATTAGAATATATGCAAATTAACGGTAATACAATAAAACTAACAAGAATATATTCTGTTTTCCAAAATATCTTTTTGGGTGGCTAGATGAACACCGCTTCAGTTCCCAAACCTCTCCTCAGGCGCACCTCAGCCATACCGTGTAGATGTTAAATTTCATCACCTACTCAATTAATTATTTTATTGAATTAGTCAAATAACTCAGTGAGGGGCAGATTAGCCAGACTAGGTTAGTGGTCAAGTCGAACACTACATGGATGTACTGGATGTTGCTGCAAATCCTAGGGTGCGTTTCAGAGAGGTTTAGGAACGGCTAAGCTAACACACTTTGGCAGACATTGTTTCATAGTCTTACACCAACATTAAGATCATCCGGATATAATTTTCTTTGACTTCCTAAGACTTTTGCACAGCATCACACATTTATTGACAACACATCCACATTGTACATATCAACCGAATTGCATGTGACCATTGTCTTGTCTTAACTGTGTATGTATCTACTGTATGTATGTGAGCCAATGACAACTGTAGACAAATTCCCTGTGTGTGTGAACATACTTGGCCAATAAACCAGATTCTGATTTTGATTATATGCTGGGCTTTCTGCTTATTAGGATCTGTAGCGGCAAACTAAGCCACAAAAAGCCAGCGGGAAATCCCTGATAATACATAAAACATCTCAGTCCTGGATCTCCTTAGTTCAATTCATGTTCTGCTTAGTACATTTAAATAACATGAAGGCCATATTGTTGGGCAATAGGGAGTTTTGTCATTTTATTAACTGTTGACCAGTTTCCACATTTATTCCGATGCATAAAAATTACAGACGGAGCCGACCATTGTACGAAAACTGCATGCAGAGCTGCAGTCGAACCGTAAACACCTGCAAAGGAGGGAGTACTTACGTAAACACCTGCAAAGAAGGGAGTAATTACGTAAACACCTGCAAAGAA
>JAABNX020000057.1:8543930-8556904 GCA_015163995.2 Mormyrus lacerda
GGGAGTACTTACGTAAACGCCTGCCAAGAAAGGAGTAAGTACGTAAACACCTGCAAAGAAGGGAGTACTTACGTAAACGCCTGCCAAGAAAGGAGTATGTATGTAAACACCTGCAAAGAAGGGAGTAATTACGTAAACACCTGCAAAGAAGGGAGTACTTACGTAAACGCCTGCCAAGAAAGGAGTAAGTACGTAAACACCTGCAAAGAAGGGAGTACTTACGTAAATGCCTGCCAAGAAAGGAGTATATATGTAAACACCTGCAAAGAAGGGAGTACCTACGGCAGCATGGAGTCGCTCGGATGCAGTTGGCGTTTCCGCCTCACGGCCTGTGAATAGGGATGACGCAAAACTGTCCTGACACCTATTATGGAGGCACATTAGCCGCGAGATTATCTGCTCGTCCTTCGCGTGACAGTTCGCTCAAAATTAATTAATTACAGCTGCTCGTGTTCCCTTCGCGTGCCGTTATGGGGAAGGAGAGAGCAGAAACCTCTCTGAGGTGCCACTGGATGATGCTTGTGCAGTCTTGATTCATCTAGCCAATTTCTGCCACGAACAGCAAGTTAAAGTTATATTAATAATAAAGTAGCTCTTTCGCTACTCCACCATATTCACGCTGTGTGTCAATGAGGAGCAAGTTTCCAAAACTAGCTCAGTCCATGAGACACATTTTTTCTGTCGACTTTCTGATTTCTGATTTTTAGAAATTTTGTGAAAGTTCTTCATTGGAGTTCATGAGGACGGAGGGGGTTTTGTTTCCCAGTACTGTAACGTATATGGGCATAAATAATGGGGGCGGTTGTAACCCTCTGATGGTCTAAACCAGCTAAAACAACCCGATGGACCCCCTTAAATGGTAATGTGTGCATATGGATATTTTGAAATTAAGCAAATTGCTCGTTGTGGGAATCATTTCCATTGTTTTGTGTGCTGTAGAATGTTTCTTGTGTTTTATGAAGTGGTATATTTACATGGGTCATTCATTATGACACCTAGCAGTAAGTGTGTTTGGCGACATTCACCCATGAATGTTTACAGACCCTTACAGCCTGTTCACACACGTACATTTCCAGTGGGCCCAGTTGTGCACGAGATCCCATTTACAGACATTACAGCTGCCTCACGACCCAAAGCCGATGTCACACTGCATCTGTCAGAGAGACCAGCACCCAGAGGCAGGCCTGCTCTGATTGGTCCGTCCCACAAAAGGCAGAAGCCAACGATGCCTGCACCGCAGAGTGCTCTGGGTGTCGCCGCGGCGCCGAAACTTGTGCTCTCAGCAGTAAATCCATATTTCTGCTAACTCGTGGCTCCCGGTCGGCCCACGCTGACGAATAAGTGCCGTGTGGCACTGAGCTCTTTCTGCATGATTAGGCCGGCCTTGTGGGTCACAGACGCTGTGGTTCCGCCCAAAAGTTTGACCCCCTTTGACCTTTCTCAGTCATCTGACTGGGGTCATTGTCTTCCACAGTTTCCTGCAAGGCAACTTAAAGCAATTTGAGGGGAAAAAAATCGCAATGTGTTTAGTGGAAGTGTTGTTTATGTTGTTATCAAGTGCTGTTTTTTAATATATGCTGAAATTATTGTACTGCATTGTATTTGTGTTACTTTTAAAATATTTTACTTTTGTTTATGTATTGGGGGGGGCATTTCGGGAGGGTTAGTCAGATGACTAGGTAGGTTCTATTTCTGGGTCATAGATACACAGACACATAGACAGACAGACAGACAGACACACACACACACACACACACACACATACAAATTCTACTTTTACTTCTAAGGGGAAAAAACATTTTTATCCTGATCCAGATGTTTGTGTTTTACTGCCCTGGTTGAAATGGCATTTTTTTTTGTTGTCTATCACTTGTTTTGCATTTTATTTTTCCAATCTGCCCCCCTCCCTCGCTGACCCCTATCCCTTTGACCAAAAAAAGGGGGAAACATCAGTAATAATGACCGGCAACATATTTCCATCTTCCTTGTATCTCGCGGACATGTGCTTGAGCTCAACCAGTTTTCCCAGAATGAATGAACTGGACACATGCATCTCCGAAAAGCTCAATAAATGAAACACACACAGATTTTTATTTCAAACATATTTTTGCAAAGGGTATTACAAATGAAATGATTTGAACTCTGAGCTAAGCGTGCACAGTCTTTAGTCTCCCACGATAATACTGATCTCCACATTTACTGTAAGGCGACACTATGCACGTATCGCACAGTTACTACCGGGAAACTGTTAATGCCGTATCAGCTTTTACCCCCGTGTCCAAAACCCTCGAGGTGCCCACATGTGCAGGGCTGGCGTCTGTCGATTTGCGATGGGGCCCTGGGAATTGCGCGTTAAACAGAATAAATAATTTATCCTTTGAAGGGTATAGCTTGAAACACATGACATGGACATTACAGTCGCGTGAAGACTTTGTGTCATCACACGTCGACCTATAGCTGAAGTCCCCGTTTGTGAGGGGTAGTTTGCGCAGACTGAGACAAATACACAAATGCTAGACAAATGTTTGGGGGGTGCATAGGAGTCTGGAATGAGTAACCCCTCCCACAACAGAAATACCAGCGATTAAACCACAAGCACATAAGTCATATTAGGTGGTTTTGCAATACTGCGGTTCATTCAGAATATGAGCAAACATTCTAATGATGCTGCCAGAAGCTCTGAATCGCAGGTGATTGTAGGGGGAGGGGCTTCAGCCACCCAATAAAAAAAAAAAAAAGATTTTTCTAAATCAGTTTAATAATATATCCCATATTTTCCATACACATTTGTAAGAATTGTATTGCTTTATCAATAGAAACAGGGGGGGTTTGTATATATTCTGATTGAATGTGGTATTCATGATGGGGGCGGAGCAACCCTAAAGGTCAAATCCTATTGTAACGGAAACTCAAAGCTAAAGATATTTCTCCTAACCTGGGCCGTTCATTTATTAAGTAGTTACAAAGACTGTTAAGGAACAGTATTTATTTCAGCCTAAAGGGAGATTTATAAAGCACTCAGCAGCATTTAGGCCTTAATTCTGCCTGCTGATTTATGGCCGCCACTAAATGTGGGATCTATCGATATCAGTTACAGGTCAATGTCAGCTCAGGGGTCCATCCCTGCACGTGCGCCAGCTGGGAGGAAAAGGTCTCACGGTAACGTGAGAGAATTCGCAGCGAGCACAGCCCCCTACAGGTGAGTGAGGTATCGACAGCGGTGTCCTGTCACTATGCTGGCGTTGGAAAGCTGCTCAAATGATTGGACCTCGCTGACAGGCGCGGAGTATCCTCTGAGGGTACAGGGGACTGCAGTGAAAGCTTTCAGCGAAGGTCAGAGTCTCTCTCTCACGGCTGTTTGACTAATGACAGCATTCGAGGTCCCAGAGGTCAAAGGTCAGCAGATGCTGAACTAATGTGGCAGTTGGCTCAAAACAGACCATTCAGCTTATTAATTATATCCGTCTACCTCTCACGCAAACCTCTCCCTGTAGATATTTAGACAGGTATGCATGCGTGCATAAACATACTTGTAGTACAATGCACATTCAAATCAAACTAATAGTAACAAGAATGGATATTTCAAAATGCTGTTATGTTCTAAAGTCGAACTTGCTGAAAGTGCACAGGGAGAAAAAATAATACTTCTTTTAACACTGTTGCCAACATTGCAAGTTAAGTTAATGTGATCCGAAGGTCCTGCTTCCATTTTCGCACCTGCAGCTACTGAACTGCTCAGCTTAATTTCTTGTGGTTACGGTAAAATAGTTTAGCAGGGGAGACAGAACTTCAGAACTGGGCCCTGCGTGCCGCAGTCCTTGGGTGTCTATGGTTTTTAAATTTCAAGCTTTGGGGAAAGAGTTCTTCAAACCCAAACGTTATGGAAAGTCACTTAAATTACATCGTACCCACCCCATTACATTGTTTCTTTTTGCGTGTTCTGCAGGTAATGGACACACGGTGTCCAACAGAATCATCACGCACTTAAGCAACTTTCGAGGTGGGGGGGCGGGGGGGGGGGGTAACATCCTCCCAAAGGATTTCCTCTACAAGGAATCATTCTGCTGCCAGTTTTACCCACCAGGTACGTGATCACACCCACACGCACTCACAGACGCACGTGCACGCTTAGGAAAAGGATCTTCAAAGTCACCGTAAATCAATTCTCAAGAAGAGAATTCCCAGACGATCTCTGAGGTCTTGGGGGAAGCTTGTAACAGGACCTCCATGACACTGCACATTACAACATAAACAACATCCTATTCGTTAAAGTCTGAAACGGGAGAGGAGCGCTGGGCATTTCAATGCTCCCAGAAGAATTTCAGATGGCTTATTGATCCATTAATTTAGTAGACTTCTGTGGATTGGGATGGTGCACACTGCTTCAGTAAATTGAAAGGGGGGTAAGGGAATACACCGACCATCTGCAAAAAAAAAAAATAAAATAAAATAACGCAATCAAAAATCCACACAAAAGCTGATGATGTGATCGCCTCCAACAAATAAGTAAAGCTGCAGGTCGTTTTGCTTTGCTAAAAGGCCATTTCAATCTGTCAGGAAGAAAAACGCATCCGGACTGGGATGGGCTAACGCACCGTTTCTGATTTATTCATTCACTGCAAGGCTAGCTGCCAGATCAACGTGACATCATCCCCCAACTGACCATGTTTGTTTGTTTTTTTTCAGATTCTAAAATAGATTCTAAACAAGGGATTCCATGTAGCACAAACATCACAGCTGACTGAAATACAGGCTTTAATCTTTTATTTTAGGGGAAAGTTTGATCGTTCCTTTTTAGGAGTCATGCGATTATTTTTTTAAATATATCGTTCGGGGAATTTTTGTCGTTAACGATAATCGGTAAGAGACCCGGCAGCTGAGTACATGTCCTATAGACGCCACGGTAGAATATTCCAGTGCACTGATTTCCTGTGATTTCTCAATGGCTATTTGTACGTGGGGACACAGACAAAGAGAAAAATCAATGGTACAAGCTGAGGAAAACAGAAATCTGAGCTTAATGGACGGAGAATAAAGGTGACAGGCCTGAGGATAAAGTTCATGTCGGCGCGGGCAGAGAGGACTGCAGGCCTGACGTAGAGGCCGACTGGTCATTTTGACGGCATATGCACCGTTAATGGAGGCCCATTGACGGGCGTGTGTGAAACCGCAGTGAAGATTGCATGTCACCTGGTGGCGTTGAGTCCCTGGATTTATAGATCTCTGCTGTGGCTCAGCTCGGGGCCGGGAGCGTCTCTTTCATCCTCCGCGTGATCAATAATTTCTTTTTAGTAGGACATTACTGGCACATTAGGAAAATATGTGAGGCGGACGGGGGGGATGTGAGATATCTTTAATTAATAAGCATGGCAAGAAGTGGCATAGAGTGGTTCAGCGCCTCTTCAGCTGGGGGCTTTGGGCTCCCATTTTGTTTGTGGAAATTGGTTCTCCCAAGAGCCTAATGAGAGCGAAAAGAGATCCGGAGTTCGCCACCGTTTCGCACCCTGATAATAAAAGAGGAATGAATTTCAGGCATATGTACGAAACCTTTAAACAAACCGGAGGAGACTGTTCTGTATAAGCGTCACGGATTTAGAATTGATTATGCGTCAAAAGCGTGAAATCCGAAGCATGTCTGCAATGGGTTCTGGGATATTTTCTGGCCCATCGACGTCCTGGGTTTCTTCTTTCAGACCATCTAGTATTCAGAAAATTGTCAAGAAATAAAGCCAAGATGAGACTGAGATATTCTATAGTTGAACTAAAATATTACAGCCATTTTAGTTGCATACCTGAGCATGATTGGACTACAGCAATTCGCAGGAGCTTAGCTAGAAATTCTGGGCCCCCTGACAAAATGTCATATAGGGCCCCCCCAGTAGATATACGTTTGGGGCCAATAACATAACAACTGCCAATAATGTAATATCTGGCAACAGCATAATAACATGGAATAAAAGTCAATAATGTATTTACCACGAGTAACATAATACTTTTTCTTAACCAATAACATAATAACTCTTTAGCCAATAATGTAATAAGTTATTATATTATTGGCCAGTTGTTACATTATCAACTTTTATTGCTTTGTCAAGATTTATTACATTGAGAATGGAGACATTTATTACATTATTGGCAGTTATTACATTACTGGATAGTTAATGCACCATTGCCCATGACAGGCCGCTACCCCTCCGCCACTCCTTTGCTGGGCCCCCTGAATCGTCCCGGCTATCCGGGCCCCTCCGACACTCCTGGCAGCTTAACACAGATCTGCAGGATCTGAGGAATTCTGAAAGGTAGTGATCGGAGTCAAGTTTAAAACAGTGTGCAGTGATTTGCAAATATACCATGCATCTTAAAGAATATCTGCCTGAGAAATGTCAATGTGTTATATATTGTAGTGACTTGGGCACAGGCAAGTTAAATCACCACTGAGGCAATGTGTGTGTGTGTGTATTTTTGTGTGTGTGCGTGTACATATGTACGTGTGCAATGCTGCATTGCATTCAAGTCCACCTTAGCTGAGTCAGAGTTAAGACTGTATCTTTAACAATTGAGTCCAAGTCCAGAGTCCAACACTCAGAGTCAGGTCCATTAGGAAACCTGGATAGTCTGAGTCTGAGTCTGTGTTTCAAGTTCAATTCTAGACCATGAGTCTGAATTCAAAAACCATAAATCAAAGTGAATGAATATGCAAAAAATGTACATTTAACTATAAATAAATGAATATGTGGGTTATGTCACGCCCAGCTCCGTCCGATCCTCGTGTGTGCCACGCCCACCTCATTACCTCGTGTGATTCCCCGATTGGATTCACCTGTTGCTTGTTTCGTTTAACCTGTCTAGTGTATTTAGTCCTTGTCAGAGTCAGTCTTCCCCAGTTCTAGCATTGATGTTGTCTTGCGTAGTGCCTGATCCCGTCCTGTCTGCCCGTCTGTGCCTATTAAAGCCACGTTTATCGGACTCCTTGGCTCAGCTCACCTGCTTTTCAGCTCGCCTGCATCACGCAACGTGACAGGTTAGGTGTAAATGCCCCAGCCAGCTGCCTGAAAGCCCCCCGCCCCCCTTATACATGACACAAAGAAATCGAGGAATTAAAGCTTGCTTGCCGTGTTCTTTTTTCTACCTACTTAGTGCCAAATGTGTCTATCGTTCATTTATCATTGATTTTATCATTGATAATCTTAGCATCTATCCAGACAGTTAAGAGCAAGCATAGTATTGATTTTAAAATATGCCCCAATAACTTCATTAAAGGATACAGATAGTGTGTAGCCGCCTAACCTTTAATGTGTTTAGTGAGAAGTGGGTGTGTGACTCTGCGGGTTCAAGATTCAAGATACTTTATTTGTCACATATACAGTTATACAAGTACAACTGATCAAATGCAGCCTGATTCGGTCCTGAGACTGTGCAATGGTTTGATGTTGCTCCCATCAGATCAGTCACACCATCACTAGGTCATGGATGAGGAAACAGGGACAATTTCCAAGCATAATCAGTTGTGGAATGGACTTACAAAAAAGCCAAAGATGTGAATATGCATAACTCCATGACACATGTAAGGGTGGTATTTTCTTGGCTTTTGTTAAAAGTCAGTTCAGCAACTTGGATGGTATTATCATTATAGCCTCGGTCCACCACAATGTTGTCTCCATGGCTACGGTCTCAGTGATACTGTATACCGTGTATATTTATTTCTGTAGATTTGTCCGTGAGATTTATTGGTGGTGAAGCCCTCTTTGGCAAGTTTCATTGCCAAGATTTCAAAACGCCAGAAGAGTGTTGCTTTTGAAAATGCCGTCAAAATACAGTGTACCGCAGTGATCATGACTTAAGCATGACATTATGCTGACATTGACAATATTGACAATATGACGTTAAGCATGAAAAATTAGATACCACCCAAGCCTAAACCGAGCCCGTTCGTCAATTGTCCCTAGTATCTCCTAAATCCTAAAAATATCTACTCCAGGGATATGGAACACTGACTGTATCTCTCTGAAGACAAGGGTCTATGATGTGTAAGAATAAGAATTTCGGACATGCCGATTAATAAAGTGCAAGAATAATTATTATAAAAGGTTAGCTAGGCAGCTGGATAGCTAATGCAAGAATACTATGTAAGACAAAGTTTGACTGGACACTTGGCCAGTCACTGCACTGCCCTTTGACAAGCTCAGTGTTAACCTACTTATCTGTCATTAAGATTCCATTCCAAATTTCGACAGAAATTGGAAGTCGTGCCGGCCACCTCAGTAATCGGTGCTTCACAGTATTTGTATTCTGCGGGGTGTATTGCCTAGAAACTCTGTATAGAAACCAGATAATTGCTGATTGACAGACAAACATAAGCTGCAGCCATTATGCTATGGACTCGGGAAGATTAAGACACAGATGTTCGACTGAGTCCCTTCATATGTGGACCTGACACTTGCCACATATGTATAAAACTTACGACCAGAGGCACAATAACCAGGTTAGAAGCCCATGGCCTATACACTATACGGGCAAAAGTGTTGGGACACACCTCTTAATCATTAAATTCGGGTGTTTCATTCAGACCCATTGCCACAGGTGTGTAAAATCAGGCACCAAGTCATACAGTCAAGTTGTCATTCTGAATAGCTCAGTGAATTCAAGGCTGGTACTGTCAAAGGATGCCACCTTTGCAATAAGTCAGTTTTTGAATTTTCTACTTTGCTAACGGTAAATGCTGTTATTACGAAATGGGAGAGTATAGGAATAACGGAAATTCAGCCAGAAAGTGGCAGAGCGTGTAAAGTAAGAGAGTGTTGAGGCACATAATGTGTAAAAGTTGCCAAAACTCTGATGATTTGATAAGTGCCGAGTTCCAAACTTCCTCTGGCATTAATCCCAACAAAAAAACTGCACTAGGAGCTTCCATAGACTTCCATGGCCGAACAGCTGCACGCAAGCCTCATATCACCAAGCGCAATGCTAAGTGTTTGAGGCAGTGGATTCTTCTAAAGCAGGAAGAATCACGCTTCTCTGTCTGGCAGTCTGATGGACTAGTCTGTGAGACGCCAGGAGAACGTTACCTGTCTGACTGCATTTTGCCAACTGTAAAGTTGGTTGAAGGACGGATAACGGTATGGGGATGTTTTTCAGGGGTTGGGCGTCTAGTTGCAGTGTAGAGAACTCTTAAAGCTTCATCTTACCAAGTTCCAATGTGGTGGGAATAGTTTGGGGAAGGTCCTTCTCTGTTCCTGTATGACTGTGCCCCAGTGCACAAAGCAAGGTCCATAAAGACACGGTTAGGTGAGTTTGGTGCGGAAGAACCTGACTGGCCCTCACAGAATCCTGACCTCAACCCCACCAGACATCTTTGGGATGAACTAGAACAGAGATTTAGAAGTCCGGACTTTATGTCCAATATCAGTGCCTGACCTCACAAATGCTCTTTTGGGTGAATGGGCAAAAAATCCTACCTACACACACCAAAATCATGTGGAAAGCCTTCATCGAAGAGTGGCAGCCGTTATAGCTGCAAAGGAGGGATCAACTCCATACTGATACCTATGGATTTAGAGTGCGATGTCATAAAAGTTCCTGTAGATGCAATGGCCTGGTGTCCCAATGCTTTTGTCCATATAGTGTATTTGACACTTACGACACTTAGCACATTAACATGGATGGAGACCCTCTGCTATTTTGTGAGGGGAGGCTTAGTTGAGGCGCCCTTTTGTCAGAAGGCCCTGCATCCCTCCTTATGACCCTTACGATGCACCTTACTCAGGAAACTAATTACAGTCACACCTCGGATTGCGAGTAACTTGGTTTTGCAACTTGGTTTTGCAAGACAAGCAAAATTTTTAAATAAATTTTAACTCGATAAACGAGCGAAGTCTTGCAATACGAGTATTACGCATACGCTTTGTCTGCCGAGCGTCACGTGATCACAAATGAGCCGATGGTTCTTCTCTCTCTCTCTCTCTCTCTCTTCGCGGGATTGTGGGTAATCATTTCCCAAACTCGGTTTCAGTCGGCGTGTCTCACTTGTATAGTCAAAATTTAGTAGAAAAACACCACCCTAATAAGGGCGCAGCAGTGCGAGCGATGAATCTGTTTAACGGCAATGCAATGTCCACATTTCTGCAAAATCGGAAAAGAGGCAAAAGCGACTGTCATTGGATAGGTTCCTTGTTAAAGTCGCGCAAAGAAAACGATTCCAGTGAGCCAACAGATAGCAGCGACTCCATTAATTAGTGAAAGTCGTCCTACAAAATAACCCTCCTCTTCTCCTCTTCCTCGTCTCCCTCACACCGTCCACAATTCTTTTCAAGGGTAAAGTGCAGGTTAATTTGTTTTATGTATTTTTACTTTATATTTTGTATTAATCACTTTTATATGAATATTTTGGGTTGTGGAACGAATCATCAGAGTTTCCATTATTTCTAGTGGGAAGATGCACTTCGATATACGAGTGCTTTGGATTACGAGCACGTTTCCGTAACAAATTATGCTCGCAATCCGAGGTTTTATTGTATTGCACTATCCTCGTATTGTATTCCATTATATTTCTATATTAATGCCATAGCTATATTTGATGCCTGCACTACCTACTGCCTGATTTGATTGTACATGTGACAATAAAGTAGACTTTGATATGCAGAATCCCTCAAAAGACACCATATTGTTTATGACATGGGTCAGGTTCATCTAGGCGAGTCATCTCTCTGAGTGATGCAGATAGCGGAAATTGCCGCGCAATCCCCTCAGCGCCGGGCACAAAAAGCCTGCAGTGATCAACGCATAATTGGCACGCAACTGCAGCAGTGCGTCGTTCAGAAAGTGGCTCCTAGTCTCAGGACGTCTTAATGAGCTTCCTCTTCAGACAGCCCTGATGTGCCTTCGAGAAAATCAACCTCACTAAAGTAACAATTTATATTTTTTCGCCAGTGCAATGAATGCATAATGTACAGTGTAAATACTGGATAGCACAGAAGCGTTTCTGCAGATTAATACCTTCTTATACACAGCTGCAGAGCTTCAGTGTTTAATATGACTGGCTATTCTCATTACTTACATTCAATAACACCAGTGGCTATGTAAGAAGTGTAGAGCTGTCGTGGCTATTGGCTGAAATGTTAAAACACTCACCATTACACATCTGACAGCTACAGATCTTTCCTATTGATTTACGTTCCCCTTCCACACACTTGGCGGTGGGTCAACAAGGCAACTCACGTCTTGACTGCGATAGGTCGTCATAAAACCGCTGGCATCGAGTGCTAGAGTCTCGAGCCGCTCTTCCAGGGAGCCCGGCATTTGTGAATCGCTCCGCTCATCCGTTATGACAGCCTCGTGTCGGAAACAGAGAAACAGTTTCCCGGTTGCTTGGAAATCTACAGGCCGAAGAAGTGAAGGAAATGAGATGGGAAGAGAGGGGTGATAAAGAAGATATGAAGAAGACGGAAGATAAGTGCATGGATCCTAGAATTCAGATGCTGGTCTGCTAAAGAGATTTAGACATCATGTGGCGAACATATGATTCCTTGGGAAATGAAGTGATCAAGATATAGTAAATGCTAACTTTTTCATCACTGAATCGATAAAGATCACATCCAAGTGCTGGGTAGTTTCCTCAACAAGGAATGGAGTGCTGCTCTTACTGGGATTATTCTGCTCTTACTGGGATTATTCTGCTCTTACTGGGATTATTGACGGAGTATTATCACATGTATCTGATGTTGTTTGATCACTATGGGTTGTGTTGAATCAATGGTGTATGAAAGAAAAGACACATAAAAGCAGTAACGTCCCCCCCCCCCCGCCCCCCCCAACTATATCTTCTGGCTAAGGAGCAACAGGACATGTTTACTAAGTTACCCTGTCAGGAGTCTCTGCAAATCACGGACTGAAAATTATTCCCCTCATATCATTCGCTGTTCTATAGCGGATGCAGCAGTCAGCTGTACCATGTTATAATCCACAAGCAACAGAACCGGATCAAGCCGGATGAGCTGTTAGCTTCCCCCAGACGGCTTCCAGACTTGGTGAACTCGGCGTATAGGTCAAGGCCGTGGAGTAAAGGTTATGCTAGTGCTTCCACTGGTGGGTCTTGGTTCAGTATCCCAATGATTCCCAGTGACCTAAAGGTTCAACATCATATGTTACAGTACTGGGAACCAAACATCACTCAGTCCTTGTATGATCCTGCAAAAAACGTTCATTATATTTCCAGAACTCACAGAAATCTACAGAAATCTCCTTGAAAATGTATCCTAGGTACTGAATGAGTTTTGGAAATTGTGATTTTCAATTGGTAATGCAACACTTTGCTACATTATTAGTGATTAGCCGACATTATTCTCAGTTATTAATCTCATTATTAGGGTGCATTGAGAGAAGACACTGATCATTGAAATGCTACTGAATCACCCTGACCAACACTGGCTCACTTGCCGGCCTTCGGTTTGTTTTCGATGTTTACAGAACTATATTTGACAAGTTAGTGCAGCTCGTGCTATTGATGGAAAGATCTTTCATCCGTCTGTCGTACGCTTTTAGCGCATGAAATATAGCCCTGTTCTCTGTCCTCCTTTCGGTTTCCTTCTGTACGAATTCAGACGCCCCCTCCCCTCTTTCATCAGCTCCCACACTTATCCCTGTCAGCTTTAATAAAGTGCACCCCCTTCTACCCCCCCTAAGCATTTCCATCTCACCGGGGGAGGGGGGCACTCACTGCCGGTCATGATTCGTGAGTTTTAAAGTGCCCCCCTAATAGCCTGTCATATTTTCAGATGGAGGAGAAACGCTGTTCCATGGGAGGGGGAAAAATATTATAAATAAATAAGATAAATAAATAAAATGGCGTGTCCGCCTAACCGCATACGGGGGCAGGCATGTGTTTTCTAATGAACATAGATAGGATGTTAAAATATTTATTTGGGGGAGAAAGTGGCCGGCTAAATGGTGATGCTTCGCCAGCGGCGGTGGGAGTGCGG
>JAABNX020000057.1:8556914-8583595 GCA_015163995.2 Mormyrus lacerda
GGGGGGGCTGACAGCAGAATCACATCTCTAGCGAGCGAAGGTAATCGACGGCGGACCTGCACCTTAAAGCCTCCCGCGATGTCATCAAGACACTTCCGACACACTTCCGAGTGCTCTGTGGTCTCCCCTCCCCCCCGCCAAATCCATCTCCACAAGCCTCACGGGCTCATGACGGCAATTCCCCTAATCAGCCTTTGGGTGAACGGCAAACATAAAAGGTGTTTCTGTATCTTACCAGTCAAACTTCACCAGAGAATCAACCCGTTGCTTCAACATTATTTATGCACGTTTATATAAACTTGTATTTTACTACAATTACAAATAAGTCACATGCTATTTCGAGCTCTATTAGACAACCGGAGGCATGTAGCCTCATATAAAAATAGGTTCAAAACTGTCAGCCCTTCAATACTTTTTTCAAGCACCCCACTGATATTTACTTTAGCCCCTGTTTGGAAAAATGTACTGAAAAGGACCCTCCATAAAATTAATTTCTGGCTACAGGCCTAGACAATCACTACACATTATTTCTGTGTGTGTGTCTGTCTGTTTGTGTGTGTGAGTGTATGTGTGTGTGTCTGTCTATTTGTGAGAGTGTGTGTGTGTATCTGACTATGTGTGTGAGTGTATGTGTGTGTGAGTGTGTGTGGATGTCTGTGTGTCTGTTTGTGTGTTTGAGTGTATGTGTGTGTGTCTGTCTATGTGTGAGTGTGTGTGTGTGTGTGTGAGAGTGTGTGTGTAATAGACTGCGTGTACCTGGTGGGAAATTATCAACAGATTTACTAAATAAGCAAGATGCTTTTAGCAAATGAATTATTAACTGAATTGATTTGAAACCTCTCAACTGGCAAACACTGATTAGTCTGAGTGTTTTCTTAATCCATAAATAGAGTGATATGTAACACTTTCCTGTCTGAATTATTCACATGAGACACAACAACTTGTAAGTCATAAAAGACGGCCTTTGATGAGTGTTTTTTTTTTTTTTTTATATTTCTGTTTTATTAGCGGCAAACTTACGTTTGATGAAAGTAGGCCAATCAAAATGCCAAACAGCCTAGAAACTGTTCTAGAATATTCCATAATAAGAGTGACCTGTTACTCTCTGTCAGAATTTCACTCAATGATACTGAACTTCACGCATAACATCAGGAATGTAACATTTAATGACGTGACACTCAGGTTTACCTCATGCGTGATTGTACTTAGGTATGATTTGTCAAAGTTTGCGATACAAAGAATATATTTTATTATATAGATATGTTAAAAACCACATGGACAAGCCATATGAAAAATCCTGTGCGTGTGCATCCACAGATCAGCTCATGCCGTACAAAGGGGCCGACTTCCAGTGAACCGTTTAATCGACTCTAACCGACGCGCCATGTGTACTAAATGGTAAATGTCACTGTAGACTTGCAAGCAAACAAAAAATAATAAAAACAATAAAACTGGGAAAAGAAATCAGTCACAAGAAATACATGGCTGGTTTTTCGTGGAGTTTTACTTCCTGGCAGGAATGTTAGTCTTAATACAGGAATATATCTTCTGCATTTTGCATGACTGTAGGGCGTTGTGCCTGTCAGCTCTCCTCACATCATCTGGGCTAACTGGGCCGACTCAGAGGGTGCACAGTCTGCCCCTCTGCTGCGGGGCTGCCGGCGGCCATGGGGGAGGGGGAAGGAATGCGATCGACGCAGCCGCAAAAGACGCTAAACGGGACGCGGTGAGATTCACCGGCGATGCTGCCATGTCACCAGAAAGCCTTCCTCTGATGTCAGGCATAAGATAAATGCAGTGCAATATATGAAATGCAGTGACCTGTATAAGCACAGGTTCATTAATGAGCATATGGTTAAACAGGCTAACTGCAATAACATTAGCAAGCTGCAAACATTAATGCAGTTTCACCACAGATGGGTCAAGATAAAACTTCAGTGAAGAAATTATTACTGATATTTATCTCTTCTCCTCTTACCTGAAACAGGACTGGCCATGTTTGTCACGACCGGACATGATTAAGAATGGCCCATAGATCGCCGTAGGAGCATGAGGTGACTTTTATTTGCGAACAAACTAAACAAGAAACAAAAGGGACTTTAAGGGCTCAAAACAAGGGGAGGTTGGCAAAAAGAAAACTAACCAGGGATGGAACTACACACAAGTAAAAGCAGGGGGAACACAAGGAAGACACATATACTCAAGTACAGAACTATATCTACAGCACATACAGTACAATATCCACAATGACTGACTGAACAACAAGGCAAGGGCAGTCACATGTACAGTATATGGACAAAAGTAATAGGACAGCTGCCCATACACCTACAGGAACTTTTATGACATCACACTCCATATCCATAGGTATCAATATGGAGCTGATCCCTCCTTTGCAGATATAACAGCTTCCACTCTTGCAGGATGGCTTTCCACAAGGTTTTGCAGTGTGTCTGTGGGGATTTTTTGCCATTTCATTTAGAAGAGCATTTATGATGCCAGCTGCTGATGTGGGATACTGGCTCGCAGTCTCCGTTCTGGTTCATCCCCAAGGTGTTCGACAGGGTTACGATCAACCAAGTTCTTCCACACCAAACTCACCCAACCATGTCTTTATGGAGCTTGCTTTGTGCACTGGGGCACAGTCATGCTGGAACAGAAAGGACCTTCCCCAAAGTGTTTGTAAGATGAAGCTTTAAGTGTTCTCTACACTGCAACTAAGGGGTCTAGCCCAACCCCTGAAAAACAACCCCGTACCATTATCCGTCCTTCAACAAACTTTACAGTTGGCACAATGCAGTCAGATAGGTAGCGTTCACCTGCCGTCTCCCAGATTCATCCATTACTCTGCCAGCCAGTGAAGCGTGATTCGTTACTCCACAGAAAACGTTTCCACTGTTCCAGAGTCCAGTGGCAGCGTGCTTTACACCTGAATGACTCATTCTTTCGCAAATGTTTATAAACCTGACTGCATGATTATGTACTTGATTTTATACACCTGTGGCAATAGGTCTGAATGGGAGACCTGAATTCAATGATTAACAGGTGTGTCCCAATACTTTTGCCCGTACAGTGTATATAGCAAGAATATCACATTGGTCAGAGTGACTGGATGCAGAGTGAGTTATGAATCACTGCTTATTAAAATAAAACCAGTCTCACTATTGATGTGCAACATTCATATGACAGAGCTACAAGCCAGTTTGTTAGAACAGGGAAATTTCTGAAGAGAGATGGGCCAGAAAAACAGACCTTAAATCTGTGACATATTCAAGTACTCAAGTACTCAAGAGACCAATAGTTTGAAAGCTTTATAATGCAGTTTGAATTTCACCTGAAGGAGCCCACCAGGTATTTCCAGAATAACACCATAAAAGCTTTCAAGCACATATCCCGCTTCCTTGGCCTCATCAATATTAAAGAGCTGAAAAGTACCACTGCGGTACATTTAAGGGTTTGTCACCCCAGTAGCAGTATTTTCAAAGTGCAACGCAGTTTTGCCACAATCCTGAAAAGGTGAATAACAAATCACTCCCAATTACGCTGAGTGTGGAGCTGAATGTTCAAAGACAGTCAGGCAGTTGTGCAAATTTTAAGAAATGTGTATTTATTGTCATAGGTGCGAGGTCTATTGTTAATCGAAGAATCATTATGGCATTGCTTTGGTAATATCAGAACTGCAGTCTAATTACCTGAGTCCCCACCCTCTGCTTATCCTCTCTTTGTTTTGTGACATTGCTGAAGGAATGTAATGATTTGTAAAGCGGCACAAAAGCTTGGTCAAACATCCTTTTCGGATTTCCAACAAATGCCCTGGATTTCACCCTGCTGGGAGGACAGATTTCTGTTGTAAAGGTCAAGTAGTCAGAATCCTTTTTCCTATTTTTCCAAAAGATACTTTTCTCCCTTTTCTCTGGAGCATTTTTCTGGTTCTCCGGTCACTTCAGCTGAAAGCGAATAAATCACAGCGAAGCTCGTCAGCCCTTCTTAGCTTCCACCTGTGTGATACCTGCCGAATCTCTTC
Organism: Mormyrus lacerda; assembly: GCA_015163995.2. Lineage (NCBI taxonomy): Eukaryota > Metazoa > Chordata > Actinopteri > Osteoglossiformes > Mormyridae > Mormyrus > Mormyrus lacerda. The sequence continues at coordinate 8,560,936 of JAABNX020000057.1, forward strand.
TAGTTACATATGGTGTCCGTGTGCCAATGGATTGAATAACAAGGGCATAGCAATGTTGCACAATCCTCTGGCGGGGTTTTTTTGTTTTTATAACCATGACGATGTAGACCGCTTTTGGTTTGCGTCTAGGACATCCTGAAGGAACAGCTGTTTCTCTTGGTTGTTTTGTTTTCAACATTGAAAAAGCCCACGTGAATTTGTCTATCGTTAAAAAACAAAAACTGTCAGAATATCAACAGTGAGTCACTGTGGGAACTCAGACATTGGGAGAAAGTTCCTGCTTATTTATTATATTTAGTGTATTTCCTTCAAATATAGTCAATAAAGTATTCGTTTACTTTTTTCATTTTTTTTCATAGCTGAATGACGTTAGGGGTGGTGTCCCCGATTTCCTTTATTTACCGTTTTAGCGCACTTCGCCTCCGTTTAGCTACCCCTACTCAGACTCGGCTGCTGGGAAACATTAGCGCTGAGCCCCTTTTAATGCCAGTGACATCATGCTGTGGGCAGCCTGGCGCCTCACAGGTGAGTCTATGTCCACGGCGGTGGCGGGGGAGAGGGGGTGGTCTTCGTCAGACTGGCAGCTAGCAGGTATGCGCGATATCCTAGGGGGACGATTATTGACCTGCCAGGAATAGTGAGCCGGAACTAGGTCCTCTTATAGCTACTGCTCAGATTAACGTTGCTGAAACTCACACTAAAATCGGACGTACGGCGCCTGGACTACATCTCCATGCATGTAATCCAAACGTTACAGTCCCCGTTCTGACTGAAAAATGCTGCTTTTCACACTCCCATTTAGCCGTCACTCACCTGGGACCTACAGCCCATGCCCCTTGCACTGAAATACCAGACTCACGTTCCATTCAATTCCTTTCACATGGTTTACTGAATGTTTACTAACCTTTGTCTGTATCAAGACACAGAACAAAGTGACATAGCGAAATGTCAGTAGCGACAATGAACCTATATGAATTTTTTCAATGAGATACATTATTTAGAAAGTGATAATTAAAGGTAATTCAAAGGATCTGATGATGCCACACGGAAATCGCCGTGGGGCAGTTAAACAATTATTTAGGAATTTTTTCATTGGAAGTGATGAGCGATATTGGCAATATTTGCGTTATCAGCTCTTCCTCATCTGCGTAATTCAATACTAGCCGCCTCTCAGAAAGAAAAATTAAAGTAATCTACCCAATGAAATGATAACTATGTCATACATGTCTGACAGTTAAAATTATACCTTGAAAAACACTGTTTTTTTTTGCATTTTCTTTGTGGCTTTTCAAAATGTTTCAAAGTGAGGAGAGATGTTGTTGTGTTTATATTCCCGTAAAATAAGTTGTACGTCAAAGATAAATGTTCCAAAATCCACCAATATAGAAAACATTTGTCCATATTTTAGCCACTTATTCTGGTCAGGGAGTATAAAAACAGGTACATGGATAAGTACTGATTGTGAATGTAACAGATTCTGAATGGAAAATATCTTTCATCAGTCAACAATTTTTATTTTTGTTGTTTGTCTGAAACAAATAAAGATTGATTGAATAACAATGTAGTGCATAAAGAAGGCCTTAGAGGCCGTGGCTGATATCAGACTGCACACATTTCTGAAAACATTCATTTCTAGGGAGAAGGAGACATGTCACTCTAGTCGGCGTTGTTTCTAACTTTTTTCCGAATTCGTAAATGATTGTTAGATGCTGCATTCGTTCACCATATGACAATAGGCAGGACAATATCCCCACACAGGAAAGCTTTTTAAGAGGCTTTCCAGTCTAGCCATAGACAGAACCCAGCAGAAGGTTCCAGAATCCAAGCTTATTTTTTTTCAGCCGCTTCTCTGACTTCCAAGACCATTCTGCATTCAGAAAATTCACAGAAGCATAGCACAAAATTAAAGGCTTGGGCGGAGGAGAGTTTGAAAAACGTCCCGGCGGCGATACTGAAATTGTGGGCTTGTTTTTGTACGGCTCTCGCAAAAATGTAAATCGTGTAGCTCCCACTGTGTAATACTCCGTGTTTTCATCATCGTAAGTCGTGTAGCTGTCTCTGACTTTGAAATGCAGAGAATGACCAGAGGGCCAGCAGCCCCTGAACAGCCACGGGAGAAAGGAAGAGGGTTGCTGGCAACGTTTACCAACCGGGAGTGTGATCAAAGCATGGGGGGGTTAGTCTAGACGTCCTAGGTGTGGACTTTCAAACGGACCTCATTAGAAACCCCTTCCTCTGGTGCCATTGTTGTATCGTTACTCTTCTTCACGCCAATCTGTGACTGATTTTCAGTCTGGCACCCAAATGCCCATGGCCATAAAGGATAGACCTTACACGGAACGGCGACTGGTGAAAGCACAGAACCTTCCAGCAGATCACGTTAGTTTAAACTGACGCGCTCATTCACCTCACCGGTGCTTTGAAACAAATACCTCTCACTGGCCACAAACATATAGTATATGACATAGTTTAAGAGTTACCCCTTCTTCGTATTTTCACAGCACTGTAATGTAGCTGCTCTGCGTATAATACTGAAAATCTAAACAGGTGACTGTAATAGTGACCACGCAGCTTTAAAACGGCCTGCTGTCTGAACTTGTATATAATTTGTCTTAATCACTCGATTTAAAGAGTCAAAGGGCTTCATTTCACTGTAAAGAAATATAACTATTTGCCACAACCATAGAAAGAATGAGGCAGATGCGTTTCCATTCAATGGACTGCGATGCTGCCAAGGAAGAGCTTTTGTTTGCCGGTTACCCATCCTCTGTTTTTGACAAAGTCCACATCGTATTTTATTGTTATTGTTGCTCGATGAGCCACATTGACACTAAACCCGCAGCATTCTAGAACTATTTTGGTTAGAAACGCAATGGGAAAAGCGCAAACCCGTCCTGCCATTTGTCAAACGCCTAGTAATTGGCAAGTGAGTATTACTTGCATAATCGACATATTCATGATTTACAAAGATCTAGCTCTTCCACCACGGTTCCCATCGCAGGTCCACTTCAGGATGGAACACCGTTGGAGTGGTTCCCAAAACCAACGCTGCACTGAGAGGGGTCTCCGCTCTATGTTGCCTGCAGTGACAATTAGCTGTAATTACGCAATGCGCGAGAGCTTTGAAGACCAACAATTTGTCCCAGGGTCTTGGTCCTGATGGATCTAAGGGCTTCTATGACTTGTCATTAGTAATTGTGTGTACATTCATATTTACAAAGCAGATTTCTCAGCAGATGGAGAAACTAAATGACTCAATTTCCATGGGGTTACGGATTTTTAAAGTTAATTTTTTTCGCTTTTCATTTACGACTACGTAATGATTATTAAATTTCATATAAACTAAAAACAAATCTTATATGCTAATAGCAAAGATTATAATTGTATAATCATACTATATAATGATTGTTTTGACGTATATTAAAGCTGTGAAGATATGGTAGAACGTTAAGGCATACTTACATGCTGCTTATGAATGTTCTATGAATGCATTATAAAGGCATTATGAAGGTGCAGTTAATGTAAAGCTTTACCAAACACTGACTTTCCTCTAGGGGGAGAATCTATATACTGAAATTTACTGATGGTATTAATGATAAATAACGCAGGATTTCATCATATGAAATGAGAGTCATGTGATCTCATCCTTATGAATCACAGTGTACATGACAGCAAGATGCATGGATGAGTACGTTTCTGTTGGGCCGACATATTTGCACGTGAAACAAATTAGGCAGGAGCGCCCTGGATATCCATAAACAGTCTCCCCTTCAAGCTGAAATACAAATGGAATGAAGGTGGGAAATTCGAAATGGGGAATGATGGATGGTATAGAGAATAGAAGAATTAAGGGCAGATAAAATAAAGAACTACGTCAAGCTAATGGTGTAACATATGGCGGCGCGCCAAGCATTCGGATCGTGGGAAGCTCCGTCCCGGTGCTTGTGGCTAGTTATGGCCTTGAGGTATACAAAGGGCAGATCGTATGTTAAATGATTACAATAATGAATAGGTGAAAAATGACCAGGGGAGAAGGGGTCCCAGATTTGCTCTGGGGCTCCGTGCAGCAAAACAGAAACATGTGTCACCATGTTAAAATTTCAAAGCCGTGACTATCAACAGCACTCTCAAGTTTGCTCTCTCGCATGCATTGAACTAAATCATAAACATGCTTTCGCAGCATCGTGGGGTATCCTGTAACAATGGGCAGGCCGCTTCGACGCAGCCAGGGACGCTTTAGCGGTAAATGGTTTTTTTTTTTTGTTTAACTGAATATCTGAAACATAAAAGCACACGCATCCAAAATTCTGCACTTGGACAAACTGGGATGAACTCGCCAGCAAATCATGTTTGGAAAGTTTATCACTTTTTCAAATGCGTTTGTTTGTTCGTTTGAAGGTTCGATCTTTACGTTGATGATGTGTCCGGTTATAACAAACATCCGCTTGAGGAACACTGAGGTGTCCTCACTGTATTTTCTGTCTCTCTAATGTCCAGTAGCCGGACTGTTCCGGAATTCAACAAGATCATAGAAAGTCACGACTAAGGCTAATGTTGACCTTTTAAATATACTGATTGCTATTAATGGTATTGGCTGCTTGACTGATATTAACTGACAATGACGGTACATGTAATACATGGTATATAATAATATGACAATAAAAAGCATTCTATTCTATTCTATATGGTAATAACTGAAATTACATGGTACAGATGATCTCTGTATCAGATTGTACCCAAATATCACACAGTAATAGCATTGAAATACACAATTTATTATATAACCCAATTCATGAGGTATTACTGTCCCCCTGCCAAAAAACATCAAAAATAAGAGTGAAAAGAGAGGTGCTGTCTAAAGAGGGGTTTTGCCGATGTCAATGTTGGCAACAGGTGACATTTTAAGAAGTGCCGTTTTTAATGAGTTTTTAACAAGTTCTGATACCAGCCAGACTCTCGCCACCAGTCAACCCACCCCTGCCCCCTCATGTTACCTCTCTCACAGCTCACTTCCAGCAATATCCATAGCCTTAATGGTGGGGGGGTCAGTAACCACAGGTCTCTAGGACCCTGGGGAGCATTTCATTCACCAAAGGACTCTGCTAATAGGTGACCCAAAATTTCCTCAATGGCAGCTACAAACAACAGCAATAATAATTATAATTGCCATTATTGTATGCAGTACAACCAGAGTGCCAACTACCTTAATTTAGGTAATGTATCCTAATTCACAAACTATAGACATAGCAAAAGCAGGGCATTTTGTGACATAAGGGCCTTCTATGCTTAGTAGAAAAAATATGTATTAAATCACTAGGCAATTAATTTGCATTTTTAATTTTTAAGCGAATAAAAGCCAAACAGCACGACGCAGGCCAACTTTGTACTTTCAGAATGCTCCATTTAAAAAAAATGGCCCATCATTCAAAATAGAAAAACTAAAAATGAATACAGTCTGATCTACTCTGGGAGTTTTCATCCAGCTCAGGTTGCCATGGTGATGGCCAACACCATATCATATGCATGCATGGTCCTCAGTAGCTTAGGGCATTGACTCACAGATGTGGTCCATTTAAGATACTAATTTTTTATGAGAACCATTCGTTGAGTTATTTATTTGTTTCTTTGATTGTTTATTTATTTATCTAGTCTGATTGTTTCATTCAATTCCGTTCGAGTACTATCAAAATCAAATGTCTGGTAATTTCTGTATGAGAAGTAACAGAATTAGCCCCTCGCTCACATGTTTTGCCGAACCCCCTTTCAGTACAGGGCAGCGTGTTTCTGCGTCAGTCTGACGCTGATTGATAGATCAGCTATTTTGACCTCCCAATATCAGTATAAGGGGCGAGATCTCTTGCTGGTGGAGCATGGACGCTGGCAAAGATACGGTTACCGTAACTTTGTGAATATGAACGTGCGAACCTTCCGTTACGTTTGTTTAGCAGATGCTTTTATCCAACGTGGCGTAAATTGTTGGGAAAACAGTCAGAGAGTCCCTGCAGCGATGGGGGGGAGGGATGGAGGGGGTTAAGGGCCCCGCTCAGGGGCCCGGTGGTCCCTGGCCACCCGGCCGACCCCTGGGTTTGTTCCGGAGACTTTCGGATCACGTGCACAGTGTCCTGACCCAGCGGACACGCACGGCCAGCTTTCCCGAGAATCTGCTCTGGACCTGATCGATCTAGGGTCCAACAAACAGGAGCACAATTAGGATCCTTTGTAGTATCTACAGACACACAATCCAAGGATGAAATGCAGCAACTCCTGAAGAGGAATTAACCAAGTTAAATATTAACTCCGTGTGAGCTAGACTAAGAGGATTTATTTCCTTTTATATAAAGTCAGATGGTGTGGATAGCATTCCCGCATTCATAGTTCAGATATGAGCAATCATGACTAATAAATGAGTACAATGGAGATAGATACATCTGTGGTGTGTTAACCTTTGGGAATGAACAAATATGGCTGTCAGGACTGGCGTTAGTATTGTACATGACTGATAATGTGAGACACTAGCATCTTTGATGTGTACGGAACTGCAAAAAAAACCAAAAACCACGAGGTCAGATGCTTGGCTTAAGGACAATAAAGGTCAGGTTGCCATGGAAACACACTAACGAGTCCGACGTGCCGGACAAAGCTCTGCTTTCCTTAGGAAATTAGCTTCTGCCCAGTTCTGGTGTTTCCGCAAGCATGGCTATTCTTTGGGGGAAAAAATGGACAAGAAAAACAGGAGCTCAGGCAGACCGTGAGGTCACTGCTTGCCAGGGCCTGGATTACGGCACCAATGTGACCCTGAGAAGCATGCATTGATCCGCTCTGACAGTGCCTGTCTCTTTAAGCCAGGCCTCAGCCACTACTCAAAGCTCTAAGCTGTTATCTTAAATATCTCCCCGCTCAAACTCCCCAGCATCAGGCTGGCTTTCCACTGTACGAGACACATTGTGTTATAATTAGCTGAATGCACTTTAAACTGCTGGTATTGTACTCTTCTAAGTTTCTATGCACGGCACATTTAAAGATGCATTATGGCGTTAAAATCCCAATGGGATGTCGATGAAAGAGTTGCACATTACCTCGAACTGAAGCATAAAGTTGCTTATCTTGTGAAATCTGTGCCAAAACGATGTTTGTAAATGCGCAGCATGTACACGCTGCGGGAAGACACTGGGTTTTCCTTTTTAAATAATTTTAGCTGCTGTATTTCCAACAGCTGCCCCTGCATGGTGCTAAATTTCAGCTCGGCCTCTGACTCATGTAGCAGATCCATAGGAATCTCAAACTATCGTGGCGTGACAGCAGATCTTTGATGAAGGGATGCAGGATGCAGGCGTCATCAGGGCAGGTTTCAGTGACATAAAATCGCGTCTCAATTCCCAGTTACTTTCCAGAACTCCCAGCAATGTGGCTCTGCGCTTCATTGGACCACTTGCTTCGTGGCGCTGGGGTGTCATTCAGGCGATATCTCCAACCCCTCCCTCACCCTGACACCCACCTTTTTCCCCCTTTTGATCACCATATCTCCAGCTGGAGTAACATAATCACGTGAAAGTGAAATCTCTCCAGACGGGCCGACCACAGCCAGTGTTGGGGAGGTGATGGGGGACAGGTCATGTGACCGTCCCATCTGCACCAGCTGTCGTTTCGGGGTTAACTAACGGCGTTAGCCGTTATTATAACACATCGCTCCATCTTCCGCAAACGCTTATCCAGTACGGGGTCACCGTAAATCTGGAGCCAGACCCAGAAAGCACAGATCACAAGAGAACACACACCATGGGGTAGCAATTCAGCTAAACACATGTTTTGGGCTGAGGGAGAAGACCGGAGTCCACAGAGAAGAACCTTCGCAAACATGGAGTGACCAAGCAAACTCAATGATTACTCTGCTCCCTGAGAAAGTGTGATATAGTCAGTGATTGACATGACTGGTACCAGAATAACTTCTCTGGGGGCCTTAGGCTGACATGGATAAGGACTCACCAAATGGACCATAAGAGTTCATTTTGGTGCCAAAAGAGAAATTAAAAACAACAAAATATCAATAATATGCTCATCAAAGTGCAAGGTGCCAGCAGTAAATCTTACCGGTCAGGATGGGGGCAGGAGTGCTGTTTGAAAAATTCGCCAATCGGGGGGGGGGGGTATTGCGCCAGATTTTAAACTGTTCCCTCTATTGCTAAGGTTGTTCTTGAATTTTTGCATATGCTCGTTTAAATGTGTACTCTCTACGTCCGTTCACAATTTGCCTGTTTGCTCACCTCTGTTGCTGGATAGTATCAAAGGCACTTTAGATGAAATGTCAGTCTTGTATCTTTGCACCATTTCATTCTTCTGTTAAGCTACTTTGTGCAGGTTTGCTTGGCAGTGAGCCAACTGGTAGATGCCAGTGATAACAGAAAACTGGGTAGGGCACAGTATCAAAATGGAATAGTCCATTACAGCCGGGACGGGGGACAACTATGTCTATCCTGAAAACTGTCACTAAAAAAGCAAATAACAGACAAATTGTTATAACTTAAAGAATATCATGTAATATTTTTTACAGTAACTTCTGGAATTTCTGTCTTATGGGGCCCCCAGGGGGTTTGTACCTTGCCTAATGGTAAAGGCCGCCTCTGATTGGTACACAAGTACACATTCGCCATATAAAGTTAAAATGTGAGGTAATTTCTTCTCATAACAACCCATATGCACATAAGTATGCATTTCCGCTGATATGACATAAAATTACCGCATGTATTGCGTTACACGGAGGATGTGTACTTGCGTACCAATTATGTCAATATTTCTTTAAAATAATGACTGCGTGTTACACTTGTTTTTTTTCTGTACGTGAAAGAATTTTGAGAGAAAATGAGTTAGCTGATCTGTGCTGCTTTGAATATGCAAATGTGGCCCCGCCCACACATAGGGGAGAAGCTATGCCTGAATCAGTGAGCTTCTCAGGGTCGGGTAACTGGGGCCTGCAGGAGTCAGGCATCAGCTCACCCTGTCCTGCTCCCACAAAGCACATCATCACAGCTAAAGTAGCCGCGTGTAACTTGGCAACGTCCCCCGACTACAGGCCCCCAGGGGACTGCTCTTTTTCCTGAGGACGTCTCTGTGTTTTATTCAGGAGATATCCTCTGGTAACATGCATTAAGGCCCGGGCACTTATTTCAAACGCAGTTTATGTTTTATTCGCTGGCCAACCTCCCGCTGTCAAGACTGCCCGAGCGAGAAGAGGGATGCAGGTCACATGACAGCCGGCAATGCCACAGAGGCGTGTTATTGGTGGAAGCTGGTCGCCAAGCATGGTTTGCTCACCCTTCTGAACTGGCTGACCTTCAAGAGATTCAGAGGGTCTGGAAACCTGAAAGGTTAAGGACTTACGCTAATCCCCCGTATCGGGACGGATTTACAAATTTCCTTAACAAGTTTCTTATTTTACACACACCGGTACATAGAAAATAATGTCCCATGACCAGGAGTTTTTGGGCCTGACTTAAAAGCCCTGAAAAATTTAGGAGTGTAACCAACACTAGCTGAACGTCGCATCAACACAATGGCACCGTCACAGAAATTCGACATGGCTGGCCTCAGGTTCCAAGCCACGTGGCTACATGAGAACGCAGTTTTCTGATATACGTATCCAGACTCCAAAACTACGTCAGGTGTCTGTAGACATAAGTACCCTAATAATCCTGATAAAAAAAAGCTCATCTTGGCTATTGGATGAGGTTGAAAAGGTGTAAACCAGTACAAATGAAGCAGGGAGACAGCCAAGGTCAGGATCAGTTCAATCACGGTGCCCACATTCCAAAGTATCACTGACTCACTGCTTTTGGCGAAACTTAACGTAATATGCATCGGGCGTAACTGAATACCTTATAAGATGTGCCCGACTATGTTGACTGTCTGTCGGCGATGAATGTGCTCTTTGTGCATGAAGGAACTAGCGGAGAAATTCCTTGATATGGCCACAAATAAACAGGCATTTCTGAGGTCGCATACTCGCGGTCCTGGACGTGAAAATGCTTTGGAAGGCGACAGATCTCTATCTCGCTCGGAAAGATTATTAAATTTTTCCCTTTAACTCATAAATCTCTGACATGTTGATGCACAAAAATAACAGCTGAATAACAGAAGTACAGTTTTGATAATAGTTGCCATTGTCCGTAGGTTTTTTCCCCGTGTCGCTGAAATCCTTTCAAATGAAATAACGTTTAGAAACATATCTCGCGTTGTTATATTTGACACAGACAGTAACCATCAGATCGCATAAAAGGTCTATAATTCTGTAAGGAAAACATTTGATCTTAAGGATTCATAATGTAGTGCGTTCAGTTAATAGGGATCTTAAAATGTGTTGCATTTTGCTTATTTTGCGTTTTTTTATTATTTTAAGGTGTATTGCATGAATGGTTTTCTATTAGCTATTGGACTAGTGTCGTACATTACATCTAAGAGCATTAAAATGCTTTGAAGAGCACAGAACTGGATTTCGCTTTAGACCAGTATCTCCGTTATGGTATACTTTTGGGAACGCTAAAAGGATTTTCTAATGAAAAACAGTTTAGTGGAATGCTTCTATATCATTAACCACTTTCACGTCGTTGGGCACTCTGCTGTTTGACCAGTACAAATACAGTCACTGTAATGTGCGCTACAATCGCAAACTGTTGCTAGATAAACTTTATTAATCCCCAAGGAGAAATTGAAGTCAGTCGCTGCTTATGTCCGAAACCAATAGCTCTATTATACGGCTTTAAACAGATTTAATATGCTGTCATTTATTTAGTCCCCATAATACCAGAACTGACTGCATTATTCAAGGCTATTATCACGTATCATGGATTCTTTGTGTTCATGATACATTGTATACCGGGGTAATTGTACGATTTAGCTAAATCTGTGTTGGCGCTCTCCAGACCCGGGCATGTAAATTGCTTTCTCCACTCATGCAAAATAATCTAATTATGGCTTTGCTCTCAGCATCGACATTCATTATTGTAACAGTTCAGTGACTCATCGGTGTTTGTTTTTTTTTTTTTTACTAAATATAAAAACCACAACAGGAGAATCCGAATATCTCACAAGACAATTCAGTACCGATGAAAGTGGACTAGGCTGCTTAGATCTGGCTAATCTGATCCTTGTCGTGGATCACAGTAATACACCACTACACTCGGTTTCATTTACTGCTTCGTCTTGCCAGTAGGCACACCATGTCTGTCTCTCTGTTTGGGTTCCCACCAAGCTGGATTCCCTAGTTATTTACAGAAATACCATATACAAAAACCACAATATAGGCTGCTCTGATATAATTGTGTTATATATGAATTTTAGGGTTTAATGATTGACATTCTTTATATAATTGTTTAGGTAGGCGGTATGCATACGAAGTTTGGGAACAAAAACGTACACAGAGGCATGCAATGCATTATTCTGTAATGTAAAACGAATTACCTAAGCAGGCTATTCTTCTTAGGGAGTCTACGTTTGTCGCTGGTTAAATTGAATGGTTTCAGTGGGAGAACATACCAATATCATGGTGCAAAGTCTGGATTTACAGAGCCAAGGGACTCACTGCCCGTGAAATATAAGCGTCTAAGGAGAGATTAAAACCTAGACATGAAAAAATGAGCGAAGCGTAAATAAACTCTAGTGAAGCTTAACGAATAAATTAATCTCGGGATCAAGCACTAAGTAAGTCTTTTCTGCACGGTGACCCCCGGACCGTCACGCTTCTGCATCGGAAATCAAATAAACACAATTACAGAAATAACACAGAGTACAGTAACGGGAAATCCCGGACTGCAGTGAGCCTTCTGATGGCTGCAATGCGCCGTACATAACAACACTTATCTCCGTAAGATCTGCTGTGCCCCAACCATACTCATATGCCGTCTCTACGACTAAAAAAAACAGCTGAGTCCGGTTTGTTTGTTAGTTGTGAAGATCTCCCCTATACATCAGCCTCTGTTTGTGGGGAATCTCGGCTTAATGTCGCCCGCACATGTACAGTCCAGGAATTACTGTGGACTGAGATGCTATTGAACCATTATTAGAAAATCAAATACTGTTTTTGATTCGCATGGAAAACCTAATCTGAGAGCAAGGATGCGAGTTATTTTGTTTGTTTGCTGGAGTATCTGTAAGCATTATCACCGTGATTCATATTGTTTTGCATACGGATATACATTGCACAGTCTAGAGTTAATTATATACAATTGGAGGAATCGTATTTGGGAAAAAAACAGCAAATATAAGCGAAAATAAAATAATGAATTATGCATAAAATTTGAAAAATGTGATTTTTAAAATTTCATTTTGATTTTCAATATATATATTATGAGAAACGTACAGTCACAGCAGTGAAAAAGCAGACGGGGACAAGAGGCCGCACATCCCCTCTCCTGGAAGAGCAAACGGAGCGGAATCGGCGAGCTGAAATGAAGCGTTTGCGCCGGTCGCCTACCTGCCGGCGGCCTGACGCTAATTCGGCCTGGCAGCTGAGAGCAGCTTCGCACAACTTTCTCAGCCTTTCTAAGTAATTGGTGACCTAGGACCCCCATCTCACATGGGCGACCGCGAAGAGCTACTTCCAGCCCGGCAGAGGGGGTCAATCTGAATGCAGGATTGTTCTGAACTTTAAAGCATGTGACCTTGCCAGGAAGCCCCCTCTCTCACACCTCCAGAGCCCCCCTCTCCGTGTATATTCGCACTTTGATCTCTCTGTGCTGTGCTCAGTTTACCTTTCATATTCTCCAGTCAGGTGTAACTCAGATGAAAAATATCCATGTCTTCTAAGGCGAGTAAGTGCAGGCAGACTCATGTTGACAAATATTTGGCCGTGATTTTTTTTTTGTGTGCATTTGTTTGATTCCCACACGGTGCTGAAATGTATTCACATTTATTACTGGCTTTTGTTGTTAATCTGTAGTCAAGTGGATTTGTTGCATTTGATTCAGAAACAGAATACATTCGGGTAAAATAATCGGGTACTGGAATTAAATGCCACTGAATTTAAAGACGGGTTTTTGAACATATTCGTAACATTTTTATGACGTTATTTATGGATTAATTAAATCCAGCAGATGGAGTATAAGCCAATGAAGCGCAGCATCCTGTGGCTCACGGCAAAGTCCTCCTCGGGAATCCCGGCCCCTACCAATGATTCCCCCCGCCCTAACAATCAATTAGTCTCCACTGACACAACAAAAATCTCGTCCGCCACACTGAGTTCACTACGCTCCGGCGGCGCCATCTCAGACCCGGGGACATGCTGTCTCCTAATTCCCCCCTCCCCCCCTTCCCAATTTTCTAATTATGCATTGTGAAATAGCCTAATTATACCTCGTCTCAAAAAGCTGGAATTAGGGCAAGCGCGTCATCGCACTCCCATAGGTGCCTCTTTCTATGTCGTGGCAAGACTTTCAGCCAAATCTACGACGGGGGGACGCTGAGGCTGAGAGGAGCGGCCGCGGAGCTGAGCAGAGCCGCGGGATTTGTTGGAAATAACAGACACAATCCCTTTCATCACACTCCTATTGGGATCCCCTCCCAGAAATGATATCAACATGAATTTAATTCATCACAGGACAAAATCCTACACACCCGCAGGGAATTGTGTTACGTTCGCCGCGGAAAGCGCGCCTCGGAGCCCGCCTTTTCCTAAAAATGCCATCATCAAATGTCAGCAGCAGACATACGCTCCGATTTGTATGGATATTACACGTTCTGCAAATCAACAGCATTTTTCTGATCTCAGTCGAAACATCGGTCGCATCCCTTTTCCCCGTATCCATTCCATGTATCAGCAGTCTTATATGTCAGATTTTACACCATAATTCCTGTGTTATTTAGATTAAATCAGGATCTCCCATCTTTTTCTTGTTTCTCCAATTCACAAAAAAGTGAACGGATGAGATTCTTGGTGGCAATTGTTTTTGAAAATTGAAAACTGCATGAAACAGCAGGGATCTACAGGGAATGCGAGTTTAATTCATTACAACAACAAAACATATATTTTTTTCACTTTGGGCAGATCGCCACTTAGTAAAACACGAATGAAGAAATGCAAAGAAAGAAATAACTGCCTGCTTTAATGCGCAAAATTATTAGTTGGATTTTGGATCCCTTTAAAAATCTATGGATATTTTTCGAAATAAAGATTGATGCATTGCATTTATATAATATTACATATATCAAATTGTAAATGATGCAAGTCAATTTAGTCATAGTGTAAAGTTAATCAAAAGAAAGCATGTTGTTTGCGTGTTAAAAAGGGAAGAGACTCGTGTAAGCATTATTTTAACTAAATTGTTTTAAATATGAAAAAAAGAAAGCTTTTCGTTTTATGGAACTCAAAAATATCCTGAAAATGTACAAAGATAATAAGTGACTATTATTATTGTATACTATTGTATCCCAGCAATAAATTACTACAGTCAAACACCTTTTGTTAACACGTAATAATGATTCCATTATCTATTTATTTCTCCGTAACCATCATCTACGTGCATGATCTGAGGGTACAGTTATTCCATGATCTTCTGAATTTAAAAAACATACATAAATACGAACATTAAAATGTAATATGTAGCCTATACAAACGGACATTTCCGGAATTCTGTGGTTCCAATGCAAGCATATGCAGCTTCATACTCGTATGGTTTACAAAAGGCTGCCTTGTTGTCGGCATGGCGGCTCATTATCTTATGCCTGTGAATGACATTTAGAAATGCTTTTCACTATAAGTTCATGTACTGGTCAGGATGTGGGCCCGTCAGGTGAAAGACGGAGGTGAATGGCAAAATAGAGAACGATATCTTAAAAATGATTCGAGGCTGCCATCTGTCGGTCTGCACAGTGAACTACAATAATTTTTTTTCATTTATACATTTATTATCACGGGTTTAGGAGTCTTAACACACACCCACGTTATTGCTATATAACGTCAATAACGTATTTCTTATATACTATACTCTCCCCCTATTCAAATTTGGCCCTCGATTCCAAATCCAAGCCTTGTTTTCAAGTCTCCCAGGTAGTTAGCTTAATAATTTCTGGCTCTGATTGGCCAGAGGCTTCACAACTGGCTCTCAGGTAAAGCAAAGCTGGAAAAACAGCAGTGCTCGGCCCTTGAGGACCATGATTTGAATAGCCCTGCCCTACTCCTTCACACACACTCATCAGGAAGGCCATCTCCATCACTGGACTGACCCTGAACAGACTGATCGGGAAGGCCTGCTCCATCACAGGACTGACCCTGAACAGACTCATCGGGAAGGCCTGCTCCATCACAGGACTGACCCTGAACAGACTCATCGGGAAGGCCTGCTCCATCACAGGACTGATCCTGAACAGACTCTTTGGGAAGGCCTGCCCCGTCACAGGGCTATTAGATGATATTAGCAAAATTAGACAAAATTATGAACAATTCTGCCCAGTCGCATAGCTTTACATCAAAATATTTATGACCTTAAGTTGTATGCAAAATAGATTATTTATGTAATTATTGGAAAGCTACGAGTGTATTGTTTTACGATTGATAAAATGTATGAACTTTTATTGAAAATTCAACCGTTTTTTTCCTTAACTGCAAAAAATGAAATGTGTGAAATGTTTGCTAAATATATTCATAAAGACTCAGGTAGCATCCATTCAGACAAAGTATCTTTAAAATAACACATAAAAGCAACATCTATTTTAAATTTGTTTGTTCATTCAAAAGTACCACTTCCCAGAGTAACATTTCTTCTCACGTGTTATGAATTATAACACCTTTTCAAATCATCCGTCACTCCTTGTAGACTTAATGGGCAGTAATTGATTAGAACACCACAGAACAAAAAAATGCACCCCCCCCCCAAAAAAAAAACAAAAAAAAAAAAAAACAACAATCAACGTTAGTAGCCATCCCAATTGGTAAGGACACTTGCTTAGTGGTTTTCTTTGGTAAACGCTATTTAATGTCCTTATTGCTATTTTATTGGATGCTACACAAAACGTTTACTTTGTGACCTGAAATGCATTATGGGACTGGAGTCAAATAATTCTCTGGCATACATTATCACACCATGATCAGGACCGAAGGTCCTTGTGCTCTGATAAGGAGCTAAGGGCTGAGTGGTACGCCTGAATTTTTCTGTAGGTCTAATAATTCTTGAGCAGCCAGGTGGGGGCAGCAACGCCGGAGTTAATGAAGTAGTTCCACCACCACGGCTTTTCCTGCCTCTCCTCGCCGTTCTCCCCCAGCTCGCTCAAGGTGTAGCGCTCGAACTGGTTGTAGGGGTCAAAGCGGTCGTAGGCGTCCACCGAGGGGATGCTGTAGATGTCCGCTGGGGCCACCCGTGGGAGTTTCCTCAGCACGAAGTCCACGCGGCCAGCCTTCTGCATGCGGTGAGGAAGGTTGACCTTCTTCATCATCCGCATGTAGCCCGGGGCGGAGGCAGTGAGGATGTGGATGCCTGGATTCAACAGCCTCCAGTAGTCTCCATCTTCCGCTGACAGAAACGGCATTAAGTTAGTGTCTTTTGGCGTTGTTTTGTCCCTCATAGTGTTTAGGTTTTAGTATATATCTAACATTTAAACGGGGAGCTAAAACAGAAAACAGTATAACCTTATTCTAAATATAGACTAATCTGAAAACTGAGTTCCAAGGGAAGCAACAATCGACAGCCTAGCGATTCCATTTCTGATAATATTAACGCGACGTTATTCTGTCAACTGTTAATGCATAAACAAAATCTACTTTCAGTGGGGATTAAGGGGTATATTAAGCATAATAAAGGAATTAAATGTATGATGCAACATTACAATCAGCTTAAAGACAATGCCATAATCGCCGGAAGGTCTTACACGTTTGAAAAACAAAAAAACACGACAACTTTCTTTGAAATGTATATACAGTACTACATTTTGCATGTTCCGAGTTCAGTTAAATTTTGAACGACGTGAAGATATTTAAGTAGCCTGAGTAGGCGGTTGTTTTTAAACAGTGCTGCTCATCAGTAGAGAGGTTACCGTGCTGAGGTGTGTAATAACAACCCAGACTGGTCGCTAGTGCAAACACCCATCAGCATAGGGCCAGTTACTGCAAGTCTGGTCGACTAAACAAATCTGAAACTGTTAAGGTTTTTGTTAAACTCTGATCCTCTGATGGCAGAAAACATCTATAATCAACTTGAAAAAGCACGGGAGCAAAAGACCTACCTTTAAAAGGAAACTTTTCATTTGAAATGTTGCTTATACTTAAAATATTGCTACTGTGATAAAAGAACAATATCACATAATTTTATACCCGCCTGAGATCCAGGTGAAAAATAATAATTTTGGTGTTTTTCCACATGGTTTTGGGATGGCAAAATGTGCACCATGACACGTGATGCCATCTTAAAGCTATAACTGTTCTCTGTAAGGAAAAATAGGACTTAATATGGTCACAGAGACAGTATGAGATATATGAGCAGACCCATAATGTCCCGTCTGTTGGGAATTGTTGGGTCTCAGCAGGATGTACTATGTACGGAGGTAATATCTCGGATCACAGGGGCTTAGAATGCACCGCTGTCCATTCAGGTTCAGCTGTTACCGGTTGTGATGTCGTGCCGTATTCCCTTGACTGATATCCGCGCGCCCTTGATTCCATTCCCATTCTCATCCTTCACCATGCCCTTTATGCCTCGGTGGACCTGGAAGACAGTAAAGGGGTTATGGCTGCAGTGGCGGAGAATCCGGTCGGGTAGCGATTGGCACGCTAAGGGACGCACCGACTCGATGAAGCTCAGCAGCGACTCTTTGTTGCGCTTCCATTCGGGATAAAGCTCCTCTTCGGCCGGGAACTTGTCACAGCCGAGCTCCACCGTGATCTCGAAGCAGTTCGTGTGAAGGTAGTTGAAGTCGGACATTCCTACGGAGAGACGAGGATCCCGTGGTAGACGGTGTCATTCCCGACTCACGATTTTGCTTCTACGAACCACTTGAGTGACTCATTGTACTCGACTGGTTGGTAGAAACAGAATCTTGGTCCGGATTTGGGCATTTCTGGTCTAGGAGCTACGGATTTGTAGCTCCTAGACCAGAAATGCCCAGCACGGGTTATAAGAAATAAAAAGAGAAATGTAGAAAAGCATTTTAATTTAGTAAATAATGAAAAAAACATTGTCGTCAAAATTATTGCCACCCAAGAACCTGGCAAAGAAAAACATGTTTTTGAACAACAACGGTGCCTCTGAGCCGTCAGACAAGGCTATGTTTCCACCTAGCATTTTTGCTATCAACAATACTATAATAGTATTAATAATACAACTACACAAATACTAGAGTATTTGTAGCATTTCAACTACTTAGTTGAGATTCGACAATTCAGCTGTTTTGCTGTCTGTAGATACTTAACAGATTACACCATATATAGAGTAATGTAATGACTCATGAATCTGCAGACATAGGATAATTTAACTGAAACTGACTACTCACTCAAGTAATGTTGCATCAATTGTTGAAGCTCAACTAGTAAGTTACTGAAATGTTACAAATACTCTGAATACCGCTACCGCTAGGCAGACAATCCAAATACAATGTTATCACTGCCTATTGTCACAGTTTGTAGGTCACAGGTTATCTAATTGACAGTATAAGGCTTTTTTTTTTTCAAACTGATTGCTCACACGTGACCCCAGCAAAACCCACCTCCAGCAAAGCTGTACCACAGGGCTCCGTTAATGATGCCCCCTTTGCTGATGAAGGAGGCACCGCATCTCTCTGTGTCTCTGTTCCCCATGGTCGGGTGGTTGTCCACGTAAGTCCTAGCCATCTGCCTGAACACCTGTAGGGGGCAGCACACTTGCACGTTTATGACTGCACGTCCCATCACGTCACACCCCTCCCGCGGTGGCTGTCACCTGCTCGTCCGGGGTGGGTGACAGCATCTTCTCTTCGTGGGGATGCTTGGACAAATCGAATGGATACGAGACAACCAGCTCCCCGCCGTGCAGGCTAGCCGACTGCACGAATGGGATGGACCGTATCCATTTCATCACTGCATAGGTCTCCGGGGCAACCTGTACGATGGAAACAAAACTCGAATTTAACTCAATCCTATCTGCTACCTTAAATTTGATGACACGTGTGTCAAACTTGGGATGCCAGGCACAACACCCCAAACATCGCTACTCCAAAAGGAGACCACGTTTTTAAAATCACTTCTTCTCAAATCAACATGTCTCTCCCTCAGTGCAATAAAGACATTTGCATTTGCCTCATCTGGGTGACCACAGGAAACAGAGATGGGTATTTATCCCTTAATTTTGTGCGCTGAGTTTTCTGCAAGAGTAAGTTTTAGGATCTTTACTGACAGTCTGGCACGTTATACCGTTAAACACAACTTCAAGTCCTATTCAGTGGCTCTCGCCTATCAGAGAAGGTTCTTTTCATGGTTGTGGTGAGAATCTGAGTGACAAAGACTTCTCTGCATTTGCATTACAACGTTATGATGTCACGAGAACATCTAAACACAAGAATGTAGCACAAAGACTGATAAAGTAATACATACTATAAAATAGAAAATGTAAATATAATCAGTCGTAAATAACTGAATGAATAACCCTGGTTGTTATGTAACAGTGTTGTAAGTTTCCTCTGCTTGCTCAGGGGACAGCAAACCGGACTGCATGGCGCTCGGTGGTGGATCAGGCAAGAGAATGGAAGGATGAGGATGACATGAAGCAGTGTCGAGATTCAGCCCCGGGCAAAGCCGATACAAAAGCGCCCCTTGTTCTCCTCTCCTTACCCTCAGCAGACATGATTCAGACGCAGGCTGGGCTCAGGTATCTGACTGAACATAAATTCCAGGCCGGGGTGAACCATCAGCCTCCTGTTTTCAGATATCGGGGGTCCAATTACCGCCGGTTTGGGTTAATAACAAGTAAGAACCGTTGGGAGGTGTGACCCTCGGCAGCGTTCCGAGCTCCCAGAATCCCCGGGGTCTCTGATATCTCCTGCTGATAAATCTATCAGACGTCACTACCCAGAATGCATCTTTTGAAGTCCTCGCGTTCTAGAGACCCCTTTACGCGAGTTGGCAGGTGATACTTGATGATAATTACTGGCTAAATCCCAAACTGGATCCCGGTGGAGGACTGAAAGGCCTCTTCTGCTCATGTTGCTGTGATTTCTGTTCTCCGTTTCCCATAACCTGTACCGGGTTTCAGGCACAGGGCAGGGGGGACCTTGGATAGGATGCCAGTTCATTGCAGGGCATCACACACACACACACACACACACACACAGACATTTGTATTCTTATCTTCGTGGAGACCGTCCATTCATTTCTATGGTAAGAACCCTAATCCCAACAATGGTACCCTTAACCCCTACCCTCCCCTAACCATAACCGCAAGTAAGCAAACTAAATTGTCTTTCGAGTTAAAATTTGGTCCCCACTATGTAATGTTAACCCCGACCACACACACACAAGCACCATTCTGTTCTCCAAAGAGTCCCACAGTATTACACACAAAAAAAAAATCTAATTATATAGAGATACAATTCATACCTTACCAAACCAGTAAGTGTCTGGGATCGGGATGTGGTCCATGCGGTAATACTTGTTTCTACGGCGACCGTAGAGGATGGACGTCAGGTCGGGGAAGTTCCGGTTTAGGTCTATGCTCTGGGCATTCCCACGTCCGCTGATCCATCCGTTATAGACCGGACCCTGCATGTCCCACAGTGGGGTGTCACCAAGGGGCGAGGGAGGGGGACGGAGGCGAGAGTCAATCAGGGGAGAGGGAGAGCCTGAAATCCAGCGCCGTGGAGGAGATGCCCAAGTACAGTAACTGACACGGCGGGCTGGGTTTAAAACTGCATGGCAGAAAAGTCCCATGATGCCTTGCTTCCCACTCAAACCACTAACACATAGAACACCCGCTAAACGGCAGACCGCAGCCTTCCGAAGGAGTGAGGGAGGGTGAAGAAGGGCATTCTGGGAAGGACGTCATTCCATGCACGTTGTGAACCGGAGTTTTCCGTCTGGTGTCAGATTACGGTTCGGCGGTAACATGCAAAAGGATGCGGCGACTCGTGTCCCTCAAAAGCGTCATTTGTCTGAGCGTAACGTACAGCTTTGAAGTTTCAAATTCAGATCAAGCCATCAGATGTTTTAGTAATTCCTGGCTTCTCATGTGTGCCCTTGTTTTGAACTGATACAAAAAAAATGCTGGGAACTGTTGCATTATTAATACATTTTTTGTCTTCGAAAGAATGTTATTTTACGCTAAAAGGCAGTGATATTATTATTGATACTGCACCATAATTATATATGTAGCATTAATATGTCCTTTTAAAGAAAAATATATTATCCATCCAACTGCTTATCCTGCTCAGGGTTGTCTGGGGTCTGTCCACATCCACATAGCAGAATTTTCATTCCTAGTGTAAAACTGGCGACATATGACATCAAAAGAAAACTATTATTTATGTTGAGATAATTACAAAGGTAGCACTTAAATTAATATCATTAGTCTCTTGCTATTAGCGTCTAATGATAGTATTAGCCATCTACCATTAGTGTTTCATTGTTATTAGTGATCTACTATTAGCGTATGGAATTTGAAAGAGCAAAAAGAAGACCCAGAAAATTCTCCGTTAGTTGAAATCTACGTGGCCAACAGCCTTCCCACTTCCAGATGTCCTGAGGCACTTAACCCAGACTTCCATTTGTTCACTAATATAATGCATCTGATCATGGCAGTCTCTGATTGGCTATGGAAATCTGTGGCTGGTCATGGCAGTCTCTGATTGGCTATGGAAATCTGTGGCTGGTCATATAAATCTTACCGTCAGCACGTTTAATGACACCCAGACCAGGAGGGGGTCACAGTCTGGTAGTGGGTGGCCTTGTCTCAGTACTGGTTAGACCCCCGAGATTGAATCATGGAAACTGATATTTACTTCCTGGTTCTCTGTCTCATCGCTATCCTCTACCTCTGCGGCGGCCAGCTCGTAGCCGTCGGGGTTCATGGAGGGCAGGATGTGGATGCGGGTGGTGTTGATCAGCGTCTGGATCCGCTCGTTGCCCAGTTGGTACTCAGAGCATAGGTACTGGGCCAGGTAGATGAGCAACTGCCTGCCCAGAACCTCATTCCCGTGCATGTTGCCCACAAATTTCATCTCTGGCTCCACTGAGGGCAGAGAATGAGGAGAATGAGGATCCAAGCAACATATTGGTGAGGAGAGTTTGGGGTCAGGGAGGTCGATTCCCAAGCATTCAGAATTTGCTGAGATGCTCAGGTTAGGGGCCCGTCTCAGGGGCCCGACATGGATATCGTTACTCTGCCAACCCTGGGATTCAAACCCATGGGAATGCACTGAGTTACATAGTGCCTGGTTTACCTGCTTAAAGGCAGTCTGGTTCCTGCTTAAAGGCAGTCTGGTACCTGTTTAAAGGCAGTCTGGTACCCGATTAAAGGAAGTCTGGTACCCGATTAAAGGGAGTCTGGTACCTGATTAAAAGGTACCTGATTAAAAGGTACCCGATTAAAGGCAGTCTGGTACCCGATTAAAGGCAGTCTGGTATCCAATTAAAGGCTGTCTGATTAAAGGCAGTCTGGTACCCGATTAAAGGCAGTCTGGTACCCGATTAAAGGCAGTCTGGTACCCAATTAAAGGCTGT
>JAABNX020000057.1:8583695-8596213 GCA_015163995.2 Mormyrus lacerda
TAAAGGCAGTCTGGTACCCGATTAAAGGCAGTCTGGTACCCGATTAAAGGCTGTCTGTTTAAAGGCAGTCTGGTACCCGATTAAAGGCAGTCTGGTACCCGATTAAAGGCAGTCTGGTACCCAATTAAAGGCTGTCTGTTTAAAGGCAGTCTGGTACCTGATTAAAGGCAGTCTGGTACCCGATTAAAGGCAGTCTGGTACCCGATTAAAGGCTGTCTGTTTAAAGGCAGTCTGGTACCTGATTAAAGGCAGTCTGTGTTGCATAAGACCACAAGATACCACGTTTAAAGTCTTCTGACAGAACACAGTGAAGAATTACTCTATTGACACTTCCTTATAAATCCAACTGTGAGGAAGGTTAGGAACAATGTCACTTACGAATATCGTGCTGCCCGGGATTGCTGGAGAACTCGATGACCAGGAGGTCTTTCCCCTCGACACTGCGGCCGATGCTGTACGTCCTGGAGACGTCAGAGCACTTGGCTGCCGTCTTCTTCAGGACGCTGAACATCTGCGCATTGGACTGATAGGTGAACTGGATGACGGTGGACGGCCCCTCAGGTGAAATATTAGCCACGGCAACTTCCTGCTGGGCTGAACATCCAAATTCAGGAGGAAGGACAAGACAAATAAGAAAGCTTAGCTGAAGAACCATATTTCAAGATTACCACACAAATAGGCACTCTAAATCGAGTTTGTAAAAGACTGGGAATCTTTTTCACATCCCAGATATTTTCACTTTATAGCAAAGATGTTGTATTTGAAAAAATTACTTTCCTCCAGAACATGTAAAACATGTGACTTTACTCCACCAATTACAGATTGTCCATGCGACCGATGCTAAAGGTCAAAGTACAAATACTTATTTCATGACCCATAAAAAAGTACAGAACCAATGGTTGTTCCTGTAGCCAGATGTGCTTCATATAAAAATAAAAACTCAAAAGTAACAGCCCATATAACAGCCCGTGTGTATAAAATATTAAGAAGCATATATGAATTAAATTCCCCCCAAAATTTTTTAAATCCGTGAAATGCTGTCATTTTTTTTTACCAGTCAGGAAATGACATCATGAAATGGCAGGAAACTAAGACCAGCACTGCCTAGATTTAGATGATTTTGCAATGCACCAATGACCCCACCTCTGAGGGTCTCCAAGGGATCATAGCAGCTCTCCTCCTCACTGCCGAAGAAGCGGTCACAGTCCAGAAAGTAGGGCCAGGCCATGTCAATGCCCCCGAAGGCGTGCTCACAGCCCCGTCGCACGGCCTCGCATGTGCTGCGGCACGGCTTGAGCGTGCGGCCATCCTGACAGCGGGGCGCCAGCACGGAGCAGCCCAGCATACGGATGTCTGGGGAGCATTCGCCCCGGAGCAGGGAGTGTACCACACTCAGGAGCAGATACTCGGCCCCTGTCTCCACCTCATGGCGGCCCCGGTGGTCCAGCAGGTTGGGGAAGATGATCTTCTTGTAGGGCATGTCTTCGCAGTAGCCTAGCACCATGTCTGTGCATGTGCCTGGAAATGACAGGTATTCTGTGCTCGTGCGAGGGAGGGGTGCGTGCTAATCAAATCACTATTCAGCTTCACTGTAGACATATTTCAGGGCAGATTACAACAAACAACATAAACAACTGCATTTTATGGATCTACGATAGTCAATCATTGTGTTTTATAATTTAACAATAATATACATTTTAAGGAAACACATTTACCTTTTTAAAATCATTTTTCAAGCAAGTTATGGGTCTGTAAACCTGCACTGCAATCTTCACAATATTAAAAAATAAATATGTTAAGCCGAATTAACGGCAATGCTTCTTTTAGAATTGACTAATATTTGTTGGGCCATATTAAAACATTTAATGTTGACTTGGGGAACAATTTTAAGCTTGAAACATGCGATCAGGCCAAATACTTGGGGGAAAAAAATTGAATTTCTGGCTGTCCAGTATCCCGTCGCCCTCCATGCTCCTCACAGGTGTTTTCACTGTTAGATTTCTGTCAGTTTTGTGGATTGTAGATCTTTGGTAACCAGCCCCCAACCTTGCCTGGCCCTGGAGCACCAGCTCCCCCTGCAGAGCTATGCGGAGCAGGTTTCAGCTTGCTGTTGCTACCTGAAAGGCTTTCACGCCCTGCCCTTGCAGGTAGCACTTATGTAATGGACTGTGATAGTTTCCTGACCTTTAAAAGCTGCTAGCAGAATTCATTAAAGAGCAGATGATTTTAATAATTAAGTATGCAATTAATGCTTAGACAGGCGTGTGCAAGAAGCCCAAGTGATCTCCAAGTCACGTACCCTTGAAGTGATTCTAAATAGAGAAGTGGGTCTTACCCTATAATGGCTAAATGTGCCTAATAAAGTGGCCACCCAGTCCTTGTCAGAGGGACACTATGAGTTACTTCGGATTTTACAAACTACTTTAAACCTAAAAGGCTCCTGTCACTGGCTAATTACTTCAGTTCTTCTTCTGGTTTGACTGGTTTGTTTGTTTGATTGAAAGACTCATCCAGCTGTTTCACATTAACATTAGTGACACATGCGCGATTATAGGACACTGACCAATCAGCACGCAGCAAGAACTGCTTAAGTGAAACCTAGGTCCTTTAAATTGAATGTGTAGTATACAAACCCTGTCCTAACTCATACATACCCCTCTCCTGACGTGGATTAGGTGGTCACTCTACATGAAGGTCAAAAACATGCGATATGAATGCTTTCTTTTTTTAGAGGAACACCTACCTTTATCTTCTGTCGCAGTCTGGCATCTTCCTGAAAGAGATCACACAGTATTGGAAAATGAATGTTAAGCTGAGAGCGCCAGGGTGCAGTTTGACACTAGAGGGCAGGACAATGCCATAAAATGTATTCGTTTTAAAAGGTAAGAATCAGAAGAAGGAGAAATCACAGCTGTTGGTGGGGAAATTCGCTGCGGTTCCTTTAATGGTCGAATCGCCAAAAGAGAAAATAGAGATTTGTCAGAGAGTTAGCGTTTACACACGCAATGCTTTATGGGCACTTTCGTAATTAGACTTTTTCAATATCGCTTGATAAGTTAAAACATGTCTTGGTGGTTTTCACATTTTTTTTGTTACTTTATCTGTCCCGAAAAAAGCGCCATGCTTTCAAAAAGCTCCACATATACGCTGGCATGCCACTGAAAAGACGTAATAGTAAAAAAAACTCACGTAAAACATACGAACATTTCCGATCGGAGTTGTACGTAAAAGTATTAATATGTACTTTACCTAGTCGGTAGTCTTCGGGTTCGCATGGTGGCGGTACGCACCAAACAAGAGCAGAGAAAATACTTAAGGCGAAGAGTGTGGAGATCATCTTCCTCCTTGCTTATGTCCCATACGTGCAGTCCGTACTGTGATGTGGCACTAAGCTCACACTGTCCGCTTTAATTAGCCGCTACGGAGCATCCCCCGCATACCGCAAAAAGACGCCTGTATATTATTCTCAGATTTCAAAAGAAGAAAAAATGTAGACGCAGAGAGAGGTTTCCCAGTAGAGGTCTAGAAGTGCATGTTTATGTCTGAGTTTTTAGTTTTTTTTTTCCAGTATCAATAATTGGGTTGGATATTGACAGCGCCCTACTGAGTACTAGGCTATTAAATTTATTAGGCTATTTCACCAGATAGTTTTTATATCTTTAGTAATTAGATTCTAAGGGTGGTATTATATTATTAATTTATAGTAATAATATAGCTCTAAATGTACTAAAACAATAAGCTACAAACAAGAGGGGGCGAAACTCTGCGTGAGACAGGATGCCGAGTTTGGGCGTGTGTTGTTCACAGTGTGAGGTAAAAAAACATAAAAAGTACAAATATTTAAATATAAATGTAGGCATAATCCACTGTATATTACCTAAAAAAGCTCGATAGAACATTTCATGTAATGTGATAATCCATGGGAAATGTTTAATATAAGATAAGGCATTGAAAAAATGTATAGACGCTGACAATACATGGACTGCTGGTGTCACCCCCCAAACTGCCGGAGCCTGGGGGGGGGGGGGGGGGGGGTGATGTTAAAATTGTCGATGGGAGGCCTTTGGTTTGCGCCCCCTCTCAAGATGCCACCCTTGACAGGATGCGCAACTGATTATACTACAGCACGTCAGGCATTTCCCGAGTTACTCTTCAATCCCTCAGCCCTTGTGTGATTTTTCTGCACAGGGACGTGTGAAAAAAGAAAACGCATAGTAATATAAAATCTACTTTGACACAATAGAACTTTATTCAACAAATTTATATCGCCATTAGTCTTCGCAGTCCGTAGTTTACATAAAGGCTGTTCAACTATATCCACACTAACGACACAGTTTACTGTAATATTCTCACTATTACATTGTCTTTCACCTGTTCAAACGGAACGATAAATCTATAAACTGAACTAGTATTATTTTATAATTGTCAACTCTGCATGAAAATATACACCTGGAGTGCAAATCCATGTTTAAGTAACCTGGCCGTACTTCTTTATATGACAGAAGCTAAAATACTACAAGGAAACATATATTTTTCTTTGGGGCTTAATCTAAACAACGGGGGGAAACGCATTATGTTATTCTTGTCATTATGTTATTCATGCTGGACATGAGTGATACCAACAAGATCAATGTTAAAGCACGTTTTGTGCTGGAATAGACACGCCAATCGTAACGTTTCTCATATGATGGCAGTTAAGAGATAGAGAATGAGTTGAATCCCGCTGTGTGTAGCGTTATTGTGTGCTGCCAATCACTCCGTAACCCACGCCTCATTGGTTACTTTTCTTGCACCACTGTCAGTGATTGGTAGAGAATTGTAGTCCTGCCCATTCTGGATTCTGAAGCTTAATTTTTGCTAAAACTCACTCCATGTGAACTGTGTACTGTCACAATGAGTGGCATGTAAGAATATGTATTAAGCTGCACAAAGGGCTGTGTGTATCCAGAAATTTACCCCATTAGTAACTTTAATAACATAGATAACCCCTTTAATGTAGTTTTGATTGCTTTACTGACCTTTTTGCTCCAGGATTGATACTTTGTTGTACTTCACTGACTTCAGAGCAAGCGTAGCTATAAATACAGTAGCGCTCACGGTTAATTAGTAGTTGGTCTAATAAGGCCCGGGGAATGGGTCCCCCCGAGAAGTGAAATCTCCACAGCTGTCCGTCTGATGCTCCTGGTAGCAAAGTCAGTGTGTTCATTGTGCAGAGGAATCGATTAACACCGTGAGCATTGTCCATTTAACAGGCCTAATTGCTGTTTATCTGTGCCCTCATCTCGAGCCGTCTGAATGTGACTGCTGCAGTCCCAGTCCTGCAAGCCTCTCTTTGTTTCTCTTGTAAATTCCCAAGATAATTACAAACGGGAGAATAAACTTGCATCATTCAGTTTTGGCACAGACCTGTTTGCTGAAAGCGGTACTCTGCCAAGATAACCTTTACTTTTGTGCTACGCGTCCTTTTTGAAGGAATAATCCTTATAAACACATTCAGAATCGAGACAACTTATCAGACAGGGTTTACAGTGTGAGGATAATCGACCACGAGCAATTCACTTCATTTAATCTGCTCGAGCGAAACTGGAAATATTGGTGTGAATAGAAACTCAATTAAAATAAAAGGTTTTGTTCTTTCCTTGGTCCAGGAGTAGGAATTATTTGCCAATCATTTATAAATTGTTTAAATGTTTCATTCAAAGTTTTTAGAGGCACAAATGACAATGAAGTAATACTGTGCTCCTCCATAAAAGAGTGTTTGAAAAAAATCATAGACATTGTAGCATGTGAAGTAAAATAGAGGCATCCAGAGCGCAGGTTGTCAAAGTTACATAATAGTGCTTCGTAGCTCCATTAGCTGAACCGAGACCTGATCTCCACTGTAACGGAGTGAAAGTCCACAGAAAGCACCTCGCAAGAGGCCTTCAAAAGCGCCAGCTGTTATCTGCAGTTGTTTGGAAACTCCACACAAAAAATGCATCAAAAATATACAAAATACACTTCAAAAATTGTTATCCATGCTACTTCTGAAAAACACTCAGGAAAAAAAAAAGTTTTATGGGTACATAAAAGGAGGAATGAGCAGCAATGTAATAGGAATGAGGAAGTGAACGAGCCGCCCTCTTTAGAGGAATGGGACACTCGTTGACTTCAGAGTGCACTGCTCTAATTGGCAGTTGGCTTGGGACGGCCTTTGCATTATAGCACACGATTTTGAAGACATCCACTATGTATTTGAAACAACATGGACCAAAGGACGCTGGCTCCATTGCAGGTTACCTACTCAGTGGAGTACCTCTACATAAATACACGAATATCTGGAGTCCGTTACCGCGGACCACCAAAGCTGTCTTCTCACGGTGTGCCCCCTCCACAGCTGGGTCCTTTGTCACTTGGACCTCCTCTCACTCTACTCCTCAGCTTATCCTCTGGAGGCAGCAGTCATTTTCTGTGTCCAGTGAGCCACTGCGCCCCGACGAGGGGAAGAAGTCCCTCCGTAGCAGCCGGTTGACGGCGTGCACCAGTACCTCCTTGTACTGCTGCCGCAGGAGGGAGTAGACAAAGGGGTCGGCTGCAGCCTTGCTGTATGCCAGACATCTGCTGAGGATGCCCCAGCGTCGGCTGACCTGCACATGAGGCAGGAGCTCCACCAGCCTATCAGAGGGGTGTAACATGGACAGCCATGAGGTCACCTGCTCCACCACGGGACCTACAAGACTGCCTCATTACATATAATCAGTGCCTCGAATCAATCTTGTTCATTCATGAGTCCAGCTCACGGTATGAAGTCTAGCCTCACTTCACATGCCAGTCAATTGATACTGATAGACTAGGGATGGGCAACCTTTTCCAGAAAGGGCCAGTGTGTATGCGGTTTTCACTGCAACGCCCTAATTAGATTATTAATTAGAGGACTGATTGGCTGGAGTCCTCACACCATGGCTTGAACAGCTGACCTAAAGGTTATACCAAAAGCCTACATACACGCTGGCCCTTTGCGGATAAGTTTGCCCCCGCTGCGATAGATTGTTTGTGTATCTGACATTCTAGTTCCTACAACAAGCCAATAAATTCTTCCTCGTAACAAGATGTTGTATGTGCTACGCCAAATGAGCAGTCGGGTATCACGAATGTTCAGCTGTACCGCCGTTATTCGTTTCCATGATACTTACCGTGTGGTAACATAGGGAGCGAAGCAGAGGATAAACGATCCAATGAATACGGTAATTTTCCTAGTAGCTCGCTGTTTTCTTCTTTTTTGCTCGGCGAGGCAGCGCTGTTTGACACTGAAATAATTGTGAATAAGAGATAATTAAGACACTTCTGAAGGTGCCAACACATTTAAAAGTCTAAATATAGTAATTTAAACTAATCGATTAGGGATGTTTAAACTCCAGGTGCAACACCACATGCCTAACTTTCACTATTTTGCAATTTTGAAGCAATCCCTTTTAACACATGAAAATAAATAATAATAATAATTGTACCTTGGTTGAATATCTACCAGCAAGAGCAAGGTTTGCACGGTTATAATATCTATCCTCTTGCAGTGAAACCGAGCAACTTTTAAGACTTTTATGTACGTAAAGCATAATATGAGCAAGGAAAGAGCGAAGCTTGTAGCGTGGAAAGCGATGGTGAACACGGTATACTTTATCCTGACGCTCTCTTCTTTTAATCTCAAGGTACACGATGCGTATGCATGGCTGTAGTCAACCCAAGAGAAAATCACCGCGACCAGGGAAAATGTGAGTGAATGGAGCCAGGAGTAACACACCATGACGACTGCGTCCTTGTATTGCATTTTGCGGGTGTAACTCAGGGGGAAAACGACAGCGATCCACCTGTCGATGCTTAGAGATGCCATTGTGAGCATCGTATTTGCCGTCAGGAAAGTCTCCAGGAAGCTCACGGCGCGGCACATCGGATCCCCGAACGGCTTCTGGCTCGTAATAACACCCAGAAATGTCGATGGCATGTTTAAAACGGTCATGATTATATTGCAAAATGACAGGTTCAAGATGAACACACCGGGAACTTGTCTTCGGATCTCGGCACTGTTCATAAAGCATAGCAGCACTAATAAGTTAGACAACAGAGACACAATAGCCACCAAAATAATAAACAGTGCCAAAAGGATATCTGCTAAGTCCATTTCTCAGCGCAAAGTTTCCACGATCGTATGCTTAACTTGTCGAAATGCATCCATTATGTCTTCCTGCTTGTTTCATCGCCTTAATCACTTGTCACAGTTTGCACGCTGTAATTTTTATTACTGCTGTCATCTCATCCTTTGGTCGGAGCTCTCCAGCGTGCTGAATCCTGAATCTCTTGTTTGCAATCGGACCATTCCATACCACTCACACTGTATTCCACAGTATTGTCGTATTCCTCTCCGGTTTTGATTGCCGTAACCAGAAAAGCGGCACAAGCTGGTTTAACACGCGTGCTGCTGCAGGTCATGCGCGAGAGAGGGTGACTGGGGAGGCGCATTCCTCTCCACGCAATGGTGCGCTGATCTTAGGTGGCGATTTTATAATAATCCGATTTATAGGTCTTTGTGAATCCTGGCCCAGATATTCCAATATTTAATGGTGCATAAAATCCAGCTTTGTTGACTATGACAGGTTTATGCCAGGTTTTAGAAAACAAGACTTTTTTAAATAGGCAGGAAAAAATAGTACCCAATCTCCTCTAATTTTATGCTTAAGGACACGAGTAATGAAACATTACAGCCACACCTCTCTTCCTGTGTGGAAAAAAGATCACAGACATGGAAATTCAAAAGAATGACAGCAATGCACATTAAGGTAACCTTCACAGGTTAGCAGTTAAAAATTAAAGTGTTCAAATATACGCACATAAGACTTAAAGCAGTAACGGTCCTAACCGATGTGGCGCTCTATAGGCAAGAATTACTGCCGGCTGGCAAGTCAGAATGCCATCTGAAGTTGGCGACCATTATGGATAGTGGACATTTTTTACACTTTCTAAAGTCATATCCCCTGTAACCTTGGCCTGAGTTTAC
Organism: Mormyrus lacerda; assembly: GCA_015163995.2. Taxonomy (NCBI): domain Eukaryota; kingdom Metazoa; phylum Chordata; class Actinopteri; order Osteoglossiformes; family Mormyridae; genus Mormyrus; species Mormyrus lacerda. The sequence goes on from JAABNX020000057.1 coordinate 8,592,724, forward strand.
TGCTTATGTTGAAAGATCTCCTCACCTCAATGATTGTGAAGGCTCGCCTATTTTTATCAAGATCCCCGTTTTACTACATCACGTTTTTATTTACTTGTTACGTTATTTATGCACATATCTGAAGGATGGGGCGGCGTGGTAGCGCAGTGGTCGCCACCTTGGCTCCATGAGTGTGGAGTTTGTATGTTCTCCTCTTGTCTTTGTGGGGTATCCCTCTACTGTCCAAAAACATGCTGAGGTTAACTGGAGTTACCAAATTGCTCATGAGTGTGCTTGTGTGTGAGTATGCCCTGTGATGGGTTGGAACCCCATCCTGGGTTATTCCCTGCCTTGTGCCCATAGCCTGCAGGACCGGTTTGTGCATCATTGAGGTACTGCACCAGAAGCGTCTTGCCAGTCGGCAAGCGTCAATGCAGAAAATTGATCCTCTGGCCACCTTCAAGTTAATTCTATCTATTTTATAATGTATGCAATATTTGCATGTTTATTTATTTATGTAATCTTCGTTCCATCTGACAGCCCAGGTAAAGCCGACCGGGGGGTACTGTAGGTTAACTCAGAGCGGACTAAGCCCGTCCATCCCTCCCCTTGACGCCGGCAAATGCTGCACTATACCATGGCGTTATATTTTTAAGTGAAAAAAACCCTCCCACGTATTGGATATTTTTGGTCTAGCCATATTCGGTATGTGTCCCTCTACCGTCTCCATCGTTTAAAGTTGCATGTCTCTGCATGATAAGCGATCCCTTGTTTTGCTGCGCAAAGAGATAATAAATGGTTTTGCCCCTTCCTGTAACGTATTACATTCTTTCGAAAAATTATATATGAACATCAATCTAAGTAAACGAAGTACGGGCAATTAAAAACAAACGTTTTACGTAATCGAAATTGACTTTGCCGATTAATCGTTGCGGTGATACCGAGTTGCGATAATACACGGAACTTTTATATGCAAGTGAGACTTGCGTGTCAGACAAAGGGTGTGCTTTCACAGGCAATGACAGCCTCCCAAAAAAGACTAACCCGGGATAAAAGAGAAAATCGAACATGCTCGTTGTTATAGGCATACAGCACTTTCTGATAATGTAATAACGCGCGGCGGCTATGTGGGATCTCTGCACTGCATCTTGTATCATACTAATGTCTGGCAGGAAACGTCACAGGTCAATCGCAAACATATGCAGAATTTACTTCGGGTGTATCACTGGGCACACAGTATATGCAGGTGAAACATAATCAATAGCGAATTCAATTGACGGCAAGCCATTTTGATTGCATGCAGCAGTAACCTGTACCAGTTGTGATATTTTGTAGACATAAAACTTACCCTTGGCTCACATTTCTTACATCAGTAGAAACAGGAAGGCAAGTATCTTTGTCTTCATAAAGAGAGATTACTACTTCTATCCATTACTCCATCAATATATACATATTTGAGGTATTTAATGTGATGAGTGAAAAGATACATCTTATGGAATATTTAGTGGATTAAGACACACGATTTACAGTAATAGAATGCCCCTCCAAAGGACATCTGACACTCGGGCTTGCATTTGTTTAGTTAAAGACCTCTCCAGCTCAATAGCCTATATAAATTGTCCCTTTACCTTAAGTAACATCAGGCGAAATAAGACACTGAAATACGAGTAGTTGTGTCACCATCAGGTTTTGCAAACAAGACAAACCGGATTAAATAAACCTTCCCCTATTACCACAAGCTGGTTGTGAACGAATTAGACGCGTATCCCACAGCAACCTGAAAACCCCACAAGGTTAGCGGTTTTTGATTTTCTATTCTATAGAAATTTCTATAATTTGCTTTCTTCTTGCAAACTTTCTGCATCGTTTCCTCCTTGTTGATTTTTTTTAAAAGCTCCAATTTAGTGCATCATTTGATGGAAACCTATTCTAAATATTTAAATCTTTTTTGTAATTAAAATAAATTCATTATATGATATAAGAATATATACTTCATGATGTTTTTCAAAGTGTCAGTCATAATTGATGACTCCGAGCTAAATTTTTGGTCAGCGAAACACGTCAAGTTTACGATGGCACAGGACAACGCACACACACTGAACTGCCATTTCACTATACTGCACAGATACAGGACACTGAGGGGCAGTAGGGCTCGCTTTGGCAAAAGCCTGATACCCGAGGCCACATCAGTCTAAAATGTGACCAATCGCTGACGAATCAAGGCGTCTTATTTCTTTTCTCCAGCTTTTCATTCGCCTACCGTCACGTGCAGTCTTCATGGTATCGTTGTGCGGTGACGGTGTGTGTGTCAAATTCTAAGTTGTCTATTGATAGGGGTAAAATGCGATGCTCACTCTTTTGCAATGTACAGTTCTGTGGAAAAGGATTTCCCCCACGAGTACAATAAAGTTTAAAGACAATAAGTTTAGTCTAAAGTCATTGTGTAGTGTTTATTCAAGAGACTCATTTAAAAAGAAAAGTCAGTTACATATAATAGCACGTACAGAAATGGGTTTTGTGGTTACTGTAGATCAGACTTTTATACTGTTAGAGAAATCACTCGCATTATTTTAAATTAATTTAAATTTATTATTATTTTTTTTTATTCTACATTGCACAGTAATACTCATAGGTACTGTTTGTAAGGCACAGCGAACTCTACAGAACCAGTTAGATAGCCAAATATCTGAAAGACCTAAGAAAATTTCCACTTTTTTCATACAGAATAAACAAAACAGACATACATCTGAGTCATCTAAGTCTAATCGCTGGCAGCTTATTTATCCAAAGCTCTGGAGGGAATTTCATCCAAGAAATCTTATCCTGAGTTCAGTGTTTTGCGATGAAATGCGGCATACATGAAACATGGCTGTTCGCATTTGCAATAAATATGTCCAAGAAAACACTTTTTAAAAAGACCTGGAGTGACTAATATCACAAGAAGGGTTCCATGTGCTTAGAACATTAATACCCACCAGTCAGTCCTGGCAGTGCAGCTTGCAGTATGTATCTAGCAGTATTCTCATGCTTTAGGCATGTTATCAAACCTCCGCCTGGCTTACAGGTGTAGAAAATTGGGGGTGGGGTGAGGAACTGTAGATGTAAAAGATTTTTCTGCTTGAAAACCCCAAATACACATACAGTATTTTTTTAAAGTAGGTAGGATTCATCTTGCTGTAAGATCAGGCATTGCATGTGTGTTACAAAAATCTCCTGAGACAGAAAGATGAATCATGAATAATCTTTTTCTGAGCTGCAAAACGGATGTCTTGATTCCGACTTTAAGGCTACTTTTTCCTTTTGAGTTTCATACCGTAAAAAGAAATGCACTTAGGCAGGTCCACAGGGGTTGGACAGTGACACTGAAACACAGAAGGAGATGCTCAGGTTCACTTTCAGGTCACCAGCGTTGCAGAGTGTATTGGTGCATTATCATTCTGATACACGGCACCACCTTCAGGGTACTATGTTAGAACCACTGGGTGACCATGGTTCTCCAGAATGGTTCGGC
>JAABNX020000057.1:8610339-8620905 GCA_015163995.2 Mormyrus lacerda
CCCCCCCCCCCCCCCCCCGCGCATACTTGGCTACGAGTCTGACACAGGAATTCCTTGTTTATGTGTAAAGCACCCAGACTGGGCTTAAAGGGAAGAGAAATCCCTTTAAGAAAACAGCTCTTGTTTGTCCTGGCACAGTCTCCTGTCAGTCTGGAAGTTTTCTCTCTTGTGTTTATTTATACATTTATTGCAGATTGTTTCCTTTATTAGTCATTCTTAACAAGTAAAACAGACAGATGAGTGAATATTGAAAGTCCCCACCCCTCTTGAAGGCCCCGCCCCCCCCCCCACCCCAAACACTCAAGATGATCCATCACCTCATGGAGCGGATAAAAGTCAAGGAGGGCTGCATTCCTCTGACCCTCTGCGTGGCAAGGAGCCAATCACTGAGCAGGACAGCGTGCCAATAGCCAATATGGTACAGCCTGTGCTAATGTGAGCGGGACTGAGAGGGATCACATCCCTTCATTGGCTCACAAGCTAGGGAATGAGTTTCCTCGTGTTGACGAAGCAGCGAGCCAGCAGCAGGAGCCCTGGGCTCTGGCGACATTTAGGCGAAATGCGAGGTGGCTTCTCGACGCGGGGCGAAAAGCGGTGGTAATTGCCCCCACAGGATCCTGACATTTCAGCGGGTTATGGCAGTCCTTTGGACCCGGGGTCCCAGCAGTGTCCTGAGCGATGAGTGGCAGGACGCCCCCTGCTGACCAAGTTGTCAGTGCATTGAGCCCCGGGCGAACTACAGGACACAGCTGGTTGGTCTCCATGGCTACGGCTTCTTTCAAGACGGGAAGCAGGGAATCAGCGGTGATGTCACTCTCCAAGAAAACTAATCCTGTTTTGATTTTACACAATGTGGCAGGATTGATTGACACATTTAACACATTTAGTTTAATTCAATTTTTATTCACGCGTTATATGGATGATCCCAGGTCAGATTGAGCTTGTAGATAAAGGGGATCAATAGATGTTTAAAAATTAACGTGGCTGATTAGCATCATCTCCAGAGTGAAATATCCAGACGAGAGGGTGTCACTGCGTTCCCGCTGCCGAGAGAGTCTGTGTGTTCACAGTTTTTATGCCTTCCCTGTGATTCCAGAAGTTTCCTCTGTGACACATGTGAGCTGGTGCTCAGCACGCCCGGTGATTCTTTAACCCACCGTGAGCCTGCATGCGGCAAGCAGCTACAGAAGGTGTATGGAGCCCTACGTCAAAGGATGAAACCGTGCCTATATGTTTGAACCGGGGTTCAAACACTTTTCCAAGGTTTGTGCGTTAAGCATGATCACTCTTTGGTGACAGAGATGGACTTTCCCCCAGGGACGCTACTCAGTACGAAGGACAATGTTTTCAGAAGGAGCGCGGAAGAGATTAACCCACCACTGCCGCTTACTTCAGAAGACGCTCCTGTTCTTATCTGCGAAGGTCACATGCTACGTACATCAACAAATCAAACGGATGACAGTAAAAGTAGACGGATGGATTAGATATTGCGATTACTTAAGTGTAACTTCTCAGAAGCTGCCTTTTTCCATAATTCAGACTTGCCTCCCAGAGCAAACTAATGTAGCATTTGAGCCCTACATGGGACGACTCACCCGGTCGCCAGTTTTCTTCTGTGCGATTGTATCGTTTTGAGAGATTAAAAGCCGCATTGAGCAGATGGACGGTGGCCAGCGTGTACATAAGCCATGACATCTGTTTCTACTCTCACACGGGGCATCGAGGACGCGGAGGGGGGGCTGTTTATCTCTCCGGGGGAAAGCCAGCTGGACCAAAACCACCCCCTTTGGGGGAATCTGTACTCTAGCAAAGGTTTCTTATGGCAACTTGTACCCCCCCCCCCCCCTTGGATGACAGATCTCTCTTTTTCCATCTCTTTTCTGTACTTCTCCAGAAGTGACTAATCGTAACTCGAGAAATACCAATCGCTAGTAAGCTACTTTCTGATATTTATTAAGCCTGAAATTAAAGCGTGAAATTAAACCCCGAATCCCAGGCTGTGTGACCGACGGGAGCTGTCCTGTCTCCGGGGAAAGCGACGGCAGATGGTGCCCATTTCATTGCCTGATGCAGCCATAATTTAAGTGAAAAATTAAAGCCCTCCTTTGCTCGCTAATCGTGGTAAATTGCTAATGATGTGAATTATATACCGCAGAAGCTAAAATGCTCAAATTGTCATCGGGGTGTAATTGTAGATTCCAACCATAAACAGTCACAGGATAAAGTATTTGCTCTGCTGAATTTAGCTGGACTTTTTGTGGCCTGAAATTGTATGTGGAAGGAAAGGGAGAGAGAAGAAAATACTTTATTTCATCCATTTCTCCCCAGACTTTAAAGTATAGTTGGTAACACTCTGTAATGCATTAGATACCTTCATAATGCCTTATAATGGTCGGTATAAGAATTGATAAGTATTACAGCATCCTCTATTGACAGTCATAAGGCATTATAGTGTTGATTACAATACTTCATAAGCTCCAATGAAACTCTAACTTATAATGCACTATAGATACCTTTATAATGGATTACAAAGCATCCTTAATTCTTATACCCAGCCAGATAATGCATTGTTGATGTTTTGCAATGCATTACAGATGACAGCTTCAAGTAAAGTGTTATGCAATTCGTAATGTATAATATGCATGGCTATAATTTTACAAATAGTTCTAACCATGTTTATTATGTTTTATTAATACATTATACATGTGTTGTGAATGTGTTTGTAGATTCTTATAAACATTGCTTTCAAAAAAGTGTTACCGAATAACACTAACTTGGTAAACTTTAGTAAACTACCAGGGCTAACTTGAACAATTTAAATATCTAGGCCAGATTCAGGATAACTTCGGTAAGCTATAAGGCCTAATGTGAATAATTCTCATGTTTACCATCAGAGCGAAGCTTGCCAGCATGGAATGTAACGCTATGGCAAGCTCAGTGAGAATACCTGAAGATCTCTGATATTACACTTTACATTTACAATAAGCAACAGGTCACTTGGCCTTAAAAACACTGACTGCCAACCAGCACTGTGAAAAATGCCCATATATCTGAATTCACTTCCGTCTTTATAACAAGGGGCTGATGGAACTGATTCGGTGTTTTACAATGACGACCCTTAAACTAGATATATCTCAACAAATCAATCCCGTCTCAGGGAAAAAAAAGACGTTTTGGGCCCCTTAGAGCTGGAGAATGAACCATTCATCCTTTCATTTGGACCAGGAAGTATTACTGATTATAAATGAATTTTCAGGAGGAGAATCAGCATAATTCAATGCCATTTTAGTACTTATGATAATCTCATTTCTCACAAGCAGCTTTCCGGCTGTTTTCACAGCTAAAGTTCTGCACCATCATTGTTTGGTCTACATTGGCAGTTTAGCATTTTCACCTCCTTCAGTAATAACCTGGTTATTTTGTTACACAGACTTTAGACAAAGGAGTCAGGCTATATCACCAAACACTGAACCACAGCTGGGCCCTGATTTCTATTACATTCCCGCAAATTATTCTCCAAAAATATTACTCATTTACCATTCCCCCCCCCCATACTGCCAAATCATTCAGCTTCCTGAAACACTCCAGTATTCATATCAGACAGTGCCGGAGTCAAGGCATCGTCTCTGTCCACAGGGCTGTCTTTAATTTCACGGCAGTCGAATAGTCTGTTGCGAACTCACGCTGACACGTGATGAAATAACTTGACTGACAGATCTAGCGAATAGGAATGTCCGCCTTTCCTCCCCATTAAAAGGCTTTGCTGTGATTTGTTCCAAAATCGTTCGTTTGTTTAGTTGTTTTGTATTGATCGAGCAAACAAATACAAAGGCATCGATAGAACACTCCTGAGTTTGTCTTGTGTGAGTCAAAAGGGTCACCCCGCTCACTCCGCCCTGGCACGGGGGGTTGGGGGGGGGGGCACCCTCCGTCTCCTGGCACCGTGGGCTGAGAAAGAGCAGCTCCTCATTTATAATGAACCCTTCCGCCGGTGCCCTGAGTCTCGCTACACGCATGCGGGTCTGCGCACGTCCGTCAACCCATGTTGGCAGCAACGCATGCACTCAGAAGGAGACAATAACAGTTACTGGCGTTAACAGGCAGCTGCGAACAAAAAGGGCTGAACAGACACTGGAATTTAACCTACGGCCAGAACGCTGCTCTACTTCCTGCGTGGATATAGAAATTCCCGCCAATTCCCGCCCCCGAGCTCTGTAACATAAAAGGAATCACTGAGCTGAATGCCAGGTTTGGACTGACCGCCCTGTTTAGCCTTTGTGTCTCTGCACAGCCACCGCTGTCAAAAGTGCTGCAGTGGCCGCAGATTAACATGCGCAATATGCAGGAGTAAATAGTGCATAAGTAATCAAAGGTAATCCCTCCCCCATTCTGCACATGTGCTGTTCGCCCTGCATTGTCTGCGCTTCCTCTGGGTTGCCTGCTTTCATCCCACAGTTACAAACATGCAGCCAACAGGTGAACCGTAGTCTCTGAAATACCCGCAGTGTTTGTGCGTGTCGCCTGCCAGACCTGGCGTGTCATCTTGTTACACTAAATCACACCCTATGGTGCCTGGCATGCCTCCAGCCCCCCCAGCTCCGTACCGGAGAAGTGGTTGGAAGTAGGATGGACATAGACTGCATAAAAAAATAATTTCCTGCTGCTGGTGCCCTCTAGTGGCAGCTGACCATTATTGTTTTCTGCTCTCTCGGTACACTGGAGAAGTGGTTCTCAGTTGATAGCCTCATGATCCACATTTTACCTCGGCCATTAAGTCATGACTCAGATGTTTAAAACTTTGAACAAGATTTATTTCAGAATAAAGTAGTGCGGCTATAGTAGCACAATGCCAGCATGCGCTGTCCATCCATCTGTTTTCTGTAAAATAAAATCCTATTGAGGGTCACCTGGAGCCTGCGGACACAAGGCAAGGGACGACCCAGGATGGGCCACCAAGCCACGGTTGGGCACACTTGTGGGCAATTTAGTAACTCCAGTTAACCTCAGCATGTTTTTTGGACTGTGGAGGGGGGGGCATGGAGGAAATTGCACAATGGCACGGGAAGAACATGCAAACTCCACACACAGGGGGCCATGGCAGAGACTCGAACCCGGGTCCCAGAGGTGTGAGGAGACAATGCTACCACTGCGTCGCTCCTGCGTATGCACTACTCAAGAACAAAAACACTTCGACAAAATGTTTTTTTAAACACGCAGCCTGCGACCCAATGAAAATGCCCATCAGTGTCTCCCAACACCTTTGGAACCCCTGATCTACAGAAATAGGAACTGTAAGATTGCTAGAAAAGCTCATTTTAAGGCAGGTTGTGTAGTAATGGGACGTAATAAAGTGATATTTCCTAAGGGTATAATGTCTGCGAATAAGTGCTGAGATAATAGATGATCGAATGGCCACATCTGCTTGTCTTGGCCAGAAATTGAATCCCTCATCCTCGTCTCGCACAGGATCACGGGGAGATGTGCGGCCAGAGGTGCCCTGGATGACATGTAGGAGCAGACCAACGAGATCAGACCCACGCAGTATGCAATTACCTCACACACCGCGGGGGGGGGAGGGCGGTCTGAAACGCTGTGACACTATTTTCACTATTGACACTATCAGTCGGGGGGGAATAATAGCAGCGAGTGGCCGAACAATTTTGCCACGAACTGATGTTTAGATCAACTGGTTAAGATCACCGTGGCTGATTGAAATTAGCAGGCCTCGACTGGGTTACCATGGTAATAAGACATTATACCCAACATCCAAACTCCCAGTCAAATGGATGCTAAGTCAATTCCTCCAACCTTCACACTGCACTCTGTTACAGTACAGGAACTAGAGACAGGCTCACAATTATTCAAAGCAAGTGCATTTCGTCTGGTGATTATCTGGATAAAATCCGACTATTTTCCTTTATTAAAAACTGCGTCTATGAGCCGAAGTATAAATATTTATGAGCTTAGGTTAAATATAGATTCTACCCAAGCAGTCAATTACAGGTCTGGATTTTCCACCCAACCGTTGGAAATCCCTTCGCCGAGCACAGATTGAAATGATTATTTCAAAAATGATTTCGCCTGGTTTTGGCGCCAGGATTTCACGGAAGATGGGAACGTTGCCGCTGCGCTGCGTGGGCTCACAGCCTCTGCCAGTTCGCTTCAGATAAAAATGGACCAAACCGAAATGCGTAGCACGTGTGTGCTCCTTCCCAGAGTATGTTGTCACGGTAACCCACTGGCTAGGAGGCTAATGTAGCTTTTAATCACACTGTATGGTAACGATGAGCTGAAACGCTTAATGCCGTCATCAGCTGATTTGTGATGGACTGACGTCCCAGCCCGGTTCCGTGTGTTGCCTGCGATAGACTCTGGAATCCCATTAGACCCTGATCAGGATAGCAGGTTTTGGCGGGCGATGACTGGAATGGATTTCGCCTCCATCATGCCTGAAGAAGGGGCCAAATAGCCAGTGCCGCTGAGCAGAGATGTTTGGGTAAAAAAAACCATCATCCTAATTGAAACCTGGCACGGGCTGAGCTGTGAGGTTTATGGAGGACAAAGGTGACGGACTTCCACGTTCAGATTAAGGGAGGGATGCGGAGATTAAATGATACCTCTCAAAAAACACATGATTACCCCCCTGCCATGAGTCGTCTGTGCCCCATTGAACAACAAAAGCTAAGAAGTTGAACGCTGAGGCTTCTATAGAGTGAAGGGTGAAAATCAGTGCAGTCTATTTTGGTCTATTTTCAGACGTTCTTTTGAAGTCGCTCGATGCAGACAGCTCACCTAACTATCACGTTGTACAAACACAAGGAGACGCTCCCCGTCTTGCTGTCCCTTACGGTTTCCTCCCAATTTTTCCTTCAGCCCATGAGCTATAATTGACCTACTCTGGTCCTTGTGCCATAATTAGCACAATGTAATTATGGTCAACCGCTGGAGTGGGAGGTGTGGTTTGTTGTGGCCCCCGCTCTCCCATTCACTGCTGCAGGGGCAGGCCTCCAGGATGCCGGAGTTCGACCGCCACACCAGGTGCCTCTTTACTGCCCCCTGCAGGAAGGTTAAAATCGGCCGTCGACATTAACGTGGCTTTCGATCGAACCAACACACAAAGCCAGGAACCTGCTATGGTATTGCAGCACAGATTGTATAAAGGATGGAGCTACCTAATGTCCATGCACTGTATTGGTGGATCCTGCAGGTCAAAGGTCCAATTTAATAAATGTCTTCCGCACAGACAGGAAACTAAAAGTCATAAGGACCGGAGAATATCACGGCACACTCCAAAGACTCCCAGACATGCTTTTAATATATTTCTGCTGGTTTATATTAGAAAACAAAGTATGACATAGCAAGTTCCTCCCTGAAAAAATTATTATATTCGACTAGCTTACACTTCCATGTTTTAGTAGAATGTCGATAGATAATATAACATTCAATAGCACATTTCATGCTTTCCAATGGCCTGTTCTGTCACTCTAAGCCACCAAATTAGGGAAACCTAACTGAAGTTTGGCTTAGGGTTAGAAAGGTTTTGGCTTTCAGGCAGCAAGACAGCGATTTTTATGGTTGTTCAGGGCCCCCGTATAGTGGGAAAGCACAATTTACATTGATTTAAAATTAGTTCACAATAAAATTCTCAACCACTCTATTACAGAAAAACGTGTCTACTTATTTATCTTCTGTACCATCTTGTCCTTTTCAGGGTCACGGGGGGTCTGGAGCCTACAGTATGCTGGAAGCTACAGGCACAAGGCAGGGAATAACCCAGGATGGGGAGCCAACTCATCGCAGGGCATCATGCCAGTCACCCACAAAACAGGCAAGCTGGTAACCTAGAAAAATGTATCTAAAGCTGAATAACACCTTCTGTTTATGGTTCATTTATTTAAATATCGAGTATAATAGCTGTAAGTAGGAGCGATGGCTGAATCAACATTTTGCCACGTAAAACTAAGACTTGTATGAAATGAACAAAAGTCAATGCTGCCCCCTAGTGGAAGAGTTAGCATTTTTACATTAAATTTCCGGTTAAGATGTTGGGACGTAACCAAGATATAAACCCTCTTTTGTTACATTTTCTCAAAAGCTTTGTAACGTCTGATAATACACTGGTAATGAAACTTTTTATAATGAAAATATTTTATGCTGTCTTTTTGTACTGGTTAATTTTACAATCTATTTTTTAATTTACTTAAAAAAAGTTGCTAATATTCCCGCAGTCTGTTATCAGCAATATCTTCAACGTGACTAAAACTCCCCGAATGCTTTCCCTCACCATACATGCTCTCTTACTTCAAGCAGCCCTGCCCTAATGGGCCAGGTGTGAGGCCCCATGTCTTCAACAATATCACACCCAGTCACATGCAGAAGCTGCTTACTGGTGAGCCCACCCCAGAGTGTATTAAGGGCGTGGCCATGGGAGCAAATGACCAATCAGAAGCTGCGGGGAAACGGCTATAGAAGATCTGACCATTAAGGAGTGTTGTAAGGGCGTGGCCATGGGAGCAAATGACCAATCAGAAGCTGAGGGGAAACAGCTGTGGAAGATCTGACTAAAATGAAATAATAAAGATTCAGAAGTACTTTTCTATTACATTATAAATAAAAATAAACGGTTGCCATGTTTTAATAAGATAATCACAACTTTATTGATCCCTGTGGGGAAATTCCTTTGTTGGGGAAATTCTTTTTTACGCCTCCCTCAACTTGCTCTTTGTAGAACAAGTTGTCCGTGAAAGGCTGCCACCCTGTTTGAACCTGCGACCTTGTGATTACAGGCACGCAGGCTTAGTCCACTGAGCCACACGTTGCCCTAACAAAGTGATGCAAGCTTTCGAATGGTCTACGCATGGTCAAGTGAGCCTATTTCTTTAGTTACTTTACCAAGAATGTGTCTGCCCTTCCTTTTTTTGTTGTGAAAACTTGCAGCACCCATTCAGGTGTTGTTGTGCTTGAGGTTGTTTGAGATTTACTCTGTTAGTGTTCAGGCAGATACAATCCTCACGACTGCAAGGCCAATGCAGCGATGCCACTCTGGGAGATGCTTAGCTCTTAGCAAGCAGACAGAATCCTAAGTTATTCACAACTCCGTAAGCAGGAGAGAGTTTGTGTCCGGATGGCCGGGTTTGGGTCAGCAGCTAAGACACGGAACACCGCAGTCTGGCTCTCTAAGAATCGCAGCCGCATTTCTTGGTATTGTTTATGATGGTTTGGACATGAGGGACAGGATATGCAGGTCAGCGAGCAGAGCGTGGGCTGGGGAGAAGGAGGTGATGCTGCGAAACCACAGCAACTTCCTTTATGTCGCTGGTCTGCAGACAAGTGCTCATGGCTTGATGACAGAAGCCAACGGAGTTTATCTGCAGTTTTAGGTCTTGCAGAGTTTTGAGGAAACAATCTTTCATGACGTCAAGGAACAGCGATGATCTGTGTTGAAAAAACGATTCAAGCAAAGGGCCTTTATATTAACTAGAGATACTTTATTAATTCATGTGGGATAATTTGCTTTGCCTGTGCTTGTTCTTCATAAGACATGCATACAGGTGAAAGTAAGCTTTGGGGAGGGGGGTCGCCACCGTGCACCCAGGGAGCTGGGGGGGTCAAGGGCCTTGCTCAAGGACCAATGGACATGTGACTGTTGTGTCTCAAGTCAGTTATAATTTAATGTCAATTCAAATAATAATTTAATGTCAAATCAAATAATAACAGATTAATAAGACATTTATGCTGCATGATGTCACGTGACTGTCATCTGATGTAAAGGGAAATCAGTGACAGCCAATCAGACAATGAGTTCCATGTGCACCAGCACAAAGGCCCTGTCCTTCATTACATATTTATATGGGTTTATGCATAACTACAAAGGCAGTGTGTTAGTTCAGTTTGATTTGGGACATAAGCACAGATGCACATTAACCCTAAGTGTGAGAATATAGGACCATCAGACTCACTCTACAGCAGACGCAGGCAGAGGGGAAGCGGCCTAAGTGAACTCTCCATGCTGTGAAAGGTACAGAATGTACTGCAACAGTAGGCCTTTTTCATCAACTATGAATTTTTTTAGGGAACTTCTGTCACTTTGCCACTGCAGGAAGTCGGCCTGAACGTAGTTCCAGAAACTGCTGAGATGAGGCTTATGGCAATTCACTTTGCAGACTGGCTGACCATAATCATCAGCGGCAGGTGGGACATTATGCAGAAACATGGGGGAAACAACAGGAGCACAGAAATGGGGCAGATCTCTAAACACCGTTATCTCATGTGCATTAAATGCATGGGTTTGCCTTGGAAAGTTTGATTTGCCATAAGAATTTTCTTCTTTTTGTTTTGGATATCTTTTCATTTTTTTTTTTTTTTACTTGTCGCATGAGTCTTTAAGTCATTTTTCAATAGACGATATACAAAATATTGGTGCACAGGATGTGAAAATTTTGATCGATGTCTATATATAGATGTATAAGGTCACCCTTACAAATTACTGGTTAATCTCTGAGTAACAGCAAACCTCTGAGGACCGGAGCCAGTTTCGGAAAGGGGGGGGGGGGGGGGGGATTGATG